>CM022706.1:12404592-12796569 GCA_012295165.1 Asparagus setaceus | reverse complement strand
AGCATTAGCCGCAATGAGCCATTTGCGATAGGAAAGTCATCCAAGCTTCGCTCGGCAGCCAGGAGATCAATTTGGCATTCGTACCGCTTATGTTCCAATACCAAGCTGGCACCGCCAATAAGACCTCCATGAGTCTTCATTCCCGATTTGGATTCCGATGTAGATCTGATCGTGAAATGAATTGATCGAAAAGCGGCATGGGAGATAAGGCTCGATGTCACAGAATTCTTCACCCTAAGATCGTAACCAACGCGAATGTTCATTAGCCATCTAAGCAACCAAGATCCGTAATAGTTCGACTTCCGCTAGGCCCAGCAGCATCTACAAGCATTTCATCATATCGGCCTGAAAAGTTCGGGAAACATTTGAAGAATTCCCAACTCTTAGCAATTCTGAGTTGGCGAGATGCTTCGCATCAATCGCCTCGCTTCCATTTACATTCTTCCAAGATCTCAGAATAAGGCGCTCATAATCTACTATGTCGTGGGCCGCCATCGATCCGACGATGAAGCACGAGCCAGGCCATCAAATATGTATACGGCAGTTCTACTTTGACGGCTGGGATGTCGCTAGAAGACCCTTTACCCTTGTGGAGAAAACCGGAAACTATCCGTCGGAGTCCCCCATGAATGTCCGCCACCATCGCCGGAAGAAGAGAAAGGCGACGACCGGTGACCAGCTCAACTACTGAAGAGCACTTCTAAAGGCGTGGCATCCAAGATTGGTACGGACTACACACTTCTTCAACCGATAGCCAAGTAGCCACCAAGAGAGTTTGTGGCTTGATCCGCTTTTGTAGCCGCCACAAGAAAGTCTCAAATTTCGCCCCTTAGGAATTTTGCCCTCAAAGATATGGGGTAGTGAAGGATTGGGCATTTATCTTTGCAATCGCCTTGTTGATAGCGTAGGAGTGGAGGTTTTCTGCTCGCTACATCCTCGCCACCCTCTAAGTTCGAATAGATAATCGCGAACTATTTATGGCTAATCAAGGAAGCCTCCTAGCCTTCACGCCCATCGCCGCTATTGCAGCCTTGATAGTGGCAAGTCACCCCACGTAATATCATAAACAGTGATCTCTTCTTTCATTTCAATCGCCGATTGACGGAAAATACTCTTGATATGGTGCTTCACCCATTGGAAGACCGGACACCTTCATCATCTCATGAAGTGGTAGACCCAATTCCCCATTCTTCGTCAGGAAGGTGTTGGTATCTGGGTTGTAGATTTCCAGCAATGCGAGGAAATGATACGAGCTGGGAGGAATTCCATACATGCTAGCACGGATGGGAACATATAATCCAATCTCTTTGAGTTCCCGACTCCATCGGTCGAGAACGTAAGCTGTCATCCGTGTCCACCATCGGTCGGCAAGAGAATGTACCCAACCGGCACCGTGAGATTTCTTAGGAGGCAACTCCCTTCCTATTTTGGCCAAGCGATTCTTCAATGTGTCAGCTTTGACCATCAGTTCATCATGAGGTGGGCTGTCCTGACCCACAAGGCCCGGATAAAGCGCCCTAATATAGTTCTTGTCGCTAGAACTCGAATCGCTTTGCCGATATATCCGCAGTATGCTCTAAATCTTCCGTGACATATTCCTCTTAATCGATAAATTGCGCAAGAGTGAATGATGGCGGCAAATGGAGGTAAATAAAGATTAGAGCCATCACCTTCATACCATGGTTCACCAACAGATAAGGCTTCGATCCGCAATGTAATCCCCAATAAATAGCCGGACTTTCTCATTATCTCGTGGATCCCAGATTTTTGTCATAGCGCCGGTGATCATTCTTCGTAAATTACGACGATCACCATGTTCTAACACTTCCAATAATTCTGGAGGCGCATTTGGACCGAACAGAGGAGCATCAGTCACTAGTGGCATCTCTTGAGAAGAGGAAAACACAGAGCTGTGCAATCCACTTGGCTCATGAGCAACAAATGCCGTAGGGGGAAACTCAACTGCAAATCACACATACACTTATAAGTGCCGAGTTAAAATTAACATCAAAAATGGCAAAGTGTTGGGACACTGACTCGCCAAAGGCGAGACAGCCAATCGCCGCCAAAGAATGAGACAGCCCCAACCGCCTCGCCAGCGATGTACCGCATCGCAAACACGGTGACAATCGGCTTTGTTCGTTGATTTGACAGATGTTCGCTATGCAAAACACTTGTTTTAGCCTGCATCCACACAAAGGAGGACCTCGACTCTTCTCAAATGCCTCGAAAGGAGAACAAATGAGGATTTTATACAAAATGCAAACTTTTCAACCCAAAATAAGTGCATATATCGAGAAGAACTCACCCCAAAAGACGAGGCACGCTTCTTCGACATCGAGGTTTGGGGAACGGATTTGGCCTTGGGGACACGAGATCTTTGGGAGACATGATAAAATCGATTTTTGGCTTGAACAAGAGAAAAGCTAGGGTTTTGATGAAAACCAAGCAAAAGGGATAAAAGACTTAGGGTTTGTCAAGGGGGGCTTCGGATCTGATAGAGGAGCAGGAGGAGGCCCGATTTTGTGGTGAAAAATCGACCAAAACCGAGAAGAATCCAAGAAAACCGAGAAAACCCTAGATCTAAAGAGGGGTTTTCGAGCAAACTTGGAAGCTTGAGAGATTAAAAGGGCTTGCTAAGGTTGATGGGGGAAAAGAGAAGGTTTTGAAGAGGGTTTTAAAGTCCAAAAGGCGGATTTCGCTTGTCGACAAAACCCTAGGTATTGGGATTATAAAGGCCGGGCACCGCTTCACTCTCTTTGAGCGAGACACTTTATGTCGCCGCCAAACTCTTTGAGCGAGACACCTCATGCCGCCGCCAAGTCATTTGAGCGAGACACTCATATCGCCGCCAAGTCATTTGAGCGAGACATCTCACGCTGCCTCGCCAAACCCCTTTAGCAAGATACTTCGATTGCCTCGCCGCTTCAAGTGGGACAATTCCGGATATTACATACGTAAGCTTTCCCCGAAATCGATATTCAAAACCGACGACGCTTTTCTCTCAATGATTCTCAAGACATTCAATTACAACCCAAGTTGTGACTTTCAAGATGAAGATGATTAGTCCAAAATCGACTTCGACATTTCAACCAATTCAAATACAAAATGCAACAGCTTATTGAACTCGAACATGGTCACGACATCGCAGAGCTGTGGTTTGAGAAATCAAGCAAAACATGGGCCTCTTCTACAAAGTTCAACGCTGAACGTAAGCAAGGCGATCTTATCCAAAGTGTTCCGCACTTCGACAAAATACGAGGAGTCCAAAACTTTGGAGGGGTATCTGTAGGCATCAAAATTGTCAAGAACCTCAAATATGACTAAATTATGAGAAGATCGGGACAACGCCGCCGAAATCTCAAGAAGTCAACACATGAGAAGATTGTGTCTCGCCACGAAGCGAGGCAAAGATAGCCAGGCAGCTCGAGCCGCCGCTTAACCGCAAATGTGGAGCACTTATGACTTGTGTTTTTCGAGGGCACGCTTCCCAAGGACTATAAATACCCCCTACATCCATTTGGGTGGGATCGGCATTTTGGCAATCGAGATCAAAGAAATCGAGCTTTTGCAAGGAGAGAGAGAGAATCCAAGCTTCCAAAGTTCAAGAACACGATCCACACGGAGATTCCTCGAGTTTAAGCTTTGACTTATTCTTGAGAAGAGTAAATATCTTACTTTGCTAAGATATTTGCTTAAGTTCTTGTTTCCTTTAAGCATCAACTAAACCCCGCCGATTCGACGATCGCCGCATCTGGTCCACTCTGACACGCTGGCCCCCCAAGACAGAAAAGTCCCACAAAAACAGAGATCTACACTTGTAGTATCTTTTGTTCGAAGTTTGTGAGAGAGTTATGAAATTTCTTTGTAACCAAAAATTAAGGTGTAATTTTCTTAAGTTTTGTAATGGAAATGACAAAGAAATCAACTTTCGACCCAAACACTCTATATATATATATATATATATATATATATATATAAGTAAGGAATATGAGGTGTATGCTCATTTAGTAAAATGAGCTCCCACTCACAAACATCATACCCCACACTCAATTGATGTGACCACTAAGTGGGTCTAAACACTATACATATTAGTAGGTAGCTCATTTTACTAAATGAGGTGGCGGCTCATATTCCTTTTTTCACACACACACACACACACACACACACACACACACACACATATATATATATATATATATATATATATGAGATTAATGGTATTTTTAAATATATGAGGGGATTCCCTCATATATATACAATCTCCACCAAGCTAATAAAATAGGAGAGAGAATGTCTATTATTTTATTAAAAGCATACTGGTGGAGATTGTGCCATCTAAGCTTATATGTGGAAAATCCCTCATATAACAAGGATATATATATATATATATATATATATATATATATATATATATATATATATATATATATATATATATATATATATATATATATATATATATATAGTGCTTATGAACTTAAGTTCATAATGAATAGTGGTGCACCAACTTTTCTAACCACTCATCTTGCTTTGGGATCCGTGAAAGATATAAAGGTCACTTTGAGATTTGTGCATCACAAATGTCAATGCAAGATGAGTGGATAAAAAGTTGATGCACCACTATTCATTATGAACTTAAGTTCATAGAGCCTTACTCTATATATATATATATATATATATATATATATATATATATATATATATATATATATAGAGCAAGGCTCTATGAACTTAAGTTCATAATGAATAGTGGTGCACCAACTTTTCTAACCACTCATCTTGCTGGGATCCGTGAAAGATATATAGGTCACTTTGAGATTTGTGCATCACAAATCTCAAGGCAAGATGAGTGGATAAAAAATTGGTACACCACTATTCATTATGAACTTAAGTTCATAGAGCCTTACTCTATATATATATATATATATATATATATATATATATATATATATATATATATATATATATATATATATATATATATATATATATATATATAGAAGGCTCTATGAACTTAAGTTCATAATGAATAGTGGTGCACCAACTTTTCTAACCACTCATCTTGCTTGGGATCCGTGAAAGATATAAAGTTCACTTTGAGATTTGTGCCACAAATCTCAAGACAAGATGAGTGGATAAAAAGTTGATGCACCACTATTCATTATGAACTTAAGTTCATAGAGCCTTACTCTATATATATATATATATATATATATATATATATATATATATATATATATATATATATATATATATATGGATATGAGAATTTGACCAAGTTCCTAAAAGGAACTTAGTGATGAGGACAATCCTGTCCACACCCTAGAAATAGAGAGAGAGAGAAAGAGAGAGAGAAAGTTTTTTTTGGGACTACGGACCAAAATTATTATCACTACCAAGCTCCTTTAAGGAACTTTGCATCAAGATTTCCATTTTTCTCATATATATATATATATATATATATATATATATATAATCCTATGTTGAAAAATTAAGAAAAAAGTGATAAACTGAAGGCTAAACACCTAAAAACAAAAACACAATCGAGTACTTTCTCAAAAACAATACGCCATCGTGTTCCTGTAGTTTCTCTTTTTTATTCAGCAATCAATCAAAGTAACATGCACATGCATCTTATGTGTCCTTTGCCTATCTTGGACTATGGGCCTTTTAATTGTTTGTTTCTTGCTAGTTGCTAGTGGACCCCGGCCATTTGCACGTTTTGGAATACTAGATGACTTTGGGCTTCTATTTGTTGATTTCTTGGTAGTAGGTCCCAGGTTTGAGCTGGCCCAACGAAGCTAAATAGCAGAAGGCCCAATTAAGCTAATTGTCATTGTCATCATTCCGTAAATGTCGCCGCGTTTCGTCCACTGTCTTTGAAACCTCGTACACAAAATCATCCGGTAAGAAACTCACTCTTATTTGCCGAATCAAGGAATAATAACAAAGAATTATATGGCAGTCTTAGACTTTTCTTTCCAACCAAACCCAATTTCCCCACTCTCTTCTTCTTAATTTATCAAGCGCATAAAAAATTATATAATGATTATAAGAAAATTATTAGTAGCATGGCACTTGGTGCATGCCAAGTATCCTCAATTTTTCGTATTTTTTGGTGCACAAGTTTCTCTCTTGCTTAGCTTCCACAAGTTTATACTCAATCATCGAATATAAATAAGCCAGAATGTCCACGTGTGAGTGAGGTGTTCACAATGTTAAGAGGGAGGGACAACTGAATGTCTAAATTCTCACCCATCTAACTCATGAGTGATTGAGAACTATCTATTCTCATGCGGTATGTTCTGATTTGATTTGCACTCTCGCATAATCTTGAATACTGATTAAATATGTAATAAGTATAATCACATAATCATAGAAATGCATTATAGCTTATATATATCTAGCTAGCTAGTGTACACCAGTTCATGTTGCAATAATGCATAAAAAATTCAGGGTGACAGCTTAATGTGTTCTGGACTTGTTCTCCTTTTGGATTGGATAGGCGCGTCTCAATTTATTTTCCATCCAACATTTTGAGCTATCAAACAAGAAAGAAAGAAAAAAAATTTAGAAATTCAAAGCACTTTTCAATTTTTAGCCGACTTTACATTTACTTTTCTGTCTCCGAACGCGTTCAAATAAATACACATTTCCATTTGCAGCCTAAAAGAAATCAAAACCATTGATTACCAAACCAAATCAAGAAGTACACAGCAGAGGTTGGCGCACCAACGATATTAATCCCCTCAATTCAATTCTCCCTCCCACCTCTCACTAAGTTATATACCCTCTCTCACTCTCAATACACATGCACACGCTACTCTCAAAAACTGAACAAAATACAACCATGAACCTCCTCTATCTCCTCTCTCTCCTCCTCCTCCTCCAAAACCCCACCTCAACTCTCTCAGCAACCCCCCACTCAATCCTCCTCTCCTCCTGCGCCGCCGCTCGCCACCCCGACCTCTGCTACTCCGCCATCTCCACCTCCCCTCACCTCCCCTCCATCTCCTCCCACAACGACGTCGTCCACGCCTCTCTTAACCTCGCCATCTCCTCCATCCAAAACTCCTCCTCCCACCTCCAAACCATCTCCCTCTCCTCCCCAACCCTCACCCGTCGCGAGCGCAACGCCCTCCAAGACTGCATGTACCTGTTCGAGGATTCTCTCGAGGAGCTTCGCCTCGCCGAGAGCGATCTCAATGCTTCGAGGTTCGACGCTGTGGATGTCGAGTTCCTCATTAGTGGCGCCATGACTGACCACGAGACGTGTATTGATGGATTCTCGCATGCTGAGGTTGATCGTAGGCTGCGAGGGAGAGTCCTTGAGGGCATTGATCACGTGATACGCATGTGCGCCAACTCTCTCGCGATGGTCAGAAATGGGACCTCTCCGGTGTGTTCTTTACACTTTTTTGTTGTTTTGTTCTGATTTTCAGGAGTAATTATGTTTTTTTTTACTCTCGAGCTTTTGTCATGATGGTGGCTCTTCATCTTCTCTTTATGTGTTATTTGAATATATACCAAAGTCTCTAATACTCTAAAGTATATTCTTCTTACAAAAAAAATAAACAATTAGTAATGGCAATATCAAAGTTAAACATTTTTGAATTTTGGGATAATTTCTGCCAGAAAAACTTCAGAGTATCAAAGTTAAAAATAGTGTAAACGTAGTTGACTCATGTAAAAATCCCTTTTGTTAAATTCTTATTAATGAAACAAGAGATAAATAATGTGTACCCACCAACGTCATTTCTATATTAAAAAAAGAAAATGTGTTTACGGTGCAGGCTTCTAGGCTTCCGTCAACTAATTGGACGGAGAGGTTAGAAGGGGAGGAGGAGGTGGTGGGGGTCAACGTTACGGTGGCGGCAGACGGAAGCGGGGAGTTTAGGACGGTGGGGGCCGCGGTGGACGCGGCGCCGGAGAAAAGTAAGAGTAGGTATGTGATTGAGATAAAGGAGGGGAGGTATGAGGAGACTGTGTTGGTTGGGAAGAAAAAGGTTAATCTAATGTTTGTTGGGGCGGGGAGGGGGAAAACGGTTATTAGTGGGAATAGGAATGTGGCGGATGGGCTCACTACCTTCCAGACCGCAACTTTGGGTGAGTAGTGCTGTTTCTTGTTCATTTAGCTTACAGTAATCATGGTAGATTCATTGATGACATGAGATGCATTTAAACAACTAAATTCGGATCATCTACATATATCATTGTTAATGTCTTTGCTTAATTGTTTCCCTCGTAAAAATTATCAAGTTCATGCATAAATATTAAAATGCTAAATTGATATTTGTATGTTATCAACATCTGTACACATGGTAAGAGCTAGAGTAAAAAAAAGATAAATACATATTTCGCATAAAATATAAGGGGAAAAAAATGTAAATTAAGGGCTATGCTCACCACAATTTTCGAACTCTCATGAGTTAATTGTTCTTGTTCTTGAAGCACTTCATATGAAGAAAAAAAAAAAAAACTGCGCATTTCCCTATGGTGAATCTTACCTAGTCAAAATGTAACAACTTATATTTATTTTTATTTTAAAAACACCAAGATCTGAAAGCCTACAACTTTTAGGAAATCAGTTCAATAATTCACCAACTCAACTTTTGACATGATATAACATTCCTCTAGCAAGGCCAAGGGACCTCCACACCCAGTTTGTCTCCTCAATTTTCATGTTCCTCAAATCACGCCGACCTGTTCTGTCATCAACCTCGTCCTTTTCTTTTTGCCCAAATTTCAAACCTCATGTTGATATTATTCATTACTGTAGTGTACGTAGTATGCACCTCCAAATATGGAAGCAACAACTGACCTTTCAGACTTTGGGCTAGGCCCCCTCCACGTGACATTAGGGTCATGCAATTTCAAAGGTGAGGCTATTTAATTAAGGGGTTGCTTGGTTGGGCACAACTTATAAATGTGATGCTTAACTATTGTCTTATGTCATTGCAATCCAATTGTCTGGTTCAGTGTCTGAATTTTTAAAATTATAATCGTACTTCTAGTTGCATCTGTTTCTTTTAAGGATATTAAATTTTTTTTTTAAAAAAAAAATCTAGTCTAAAGCCGAAAAAGAATGTAATTGTGATTTACGTTCAAAATTTTGACTAGATCGTTGGTTGCGACTCGAGTTGGTTATGCAACTGCATTTATTAATTAGTTACAGCAAAACAAACTGCAGTCTCTCATACGAAACATCTCAGTTAACGACTTGTACTGGCCAATGCAGCTGTAGAAGGAGAGCGATTCCTCGCCCGCGACCTGACGATAGAAAACACCGCCGGCCCATCAAAACACCAGGCGGTGGCCCTTCGCGTCAAGGCCAACTTCTCCGCCTTCTACAACTGCGACATCCTGGGCTACCAAGACACACTGTACGCCCACCACGGCCGACAATTCTACCGTAATTGCCTGATCCGAGGAACCGTCGACTTTATTTTCGGTAACGCTGCCGCAGTCCTCCAAGACTGTGACATACAAGTTCGTCAACCCAACCCGGGCCAGAAAAATATGGTCACGGCCCATGGACGCAAGGATAAGGGTGAGCCCACTGCTATATCGATCCATCGGTGTAGAATTGGGGCGGAGCCCGGGTTCAACCAATCCTTGAACCCGACGTATTTGGGCCGGCCCTGGAAAGAGTACTCAAGGACGGTGATTATGCAGTCCAATATCAGTGAAGTGATTGATCCAGCAGGGTGGCATGAGTGGGATGGGGGGTTTGCGCTGGATACTTTGTATTACGGTGAGTATGATAATAGTGGGCCTGGTGCTGGGACGGCCCAAAGAGTTAACTGGACTGGGCATAGGATTATCTATAATTCTACTGAGGCCCAACAGTTTGCTGCTGGGAGTTTGCTTACTGGTTCAGAGTGGTTGGGGTCCACAGGGTTCCCCTATGACCTTGGATTGTGAGTGGAGATGGATTTGGTATTGGATATTGTTGGTGAAGTGCAGCATGTTTGTCTTTGAGGATAATGGGAATAATATACTGCTCTTTGTTGGTTACATGTTTAACATGTTTACTAGCAAAAAAATAGGTGCAGTATTGATGATTTAGTTAGCTTGATTTGTTGTTTAGATGATGATGTAAGACTAATGCTAGCTTAGTTCTACGGAAGAAAAGGGACCCACATCAATTGGCTAGCAACATCATAAGTTTAGATTGACTAACTAATGCATGGTAGCTGAAGTAAAAAGGTTTCATTTAACCTCACTAACTCACTAAAAAGGAAAAGAAAAATCGAGAGAGAGAGAGAGAGCGAGAGAGAGAGAGAGAGAAGGTTTCATTTATAACATAATTGAGCATTTTGTAACTTTTCTTCTTATACATTGTAAATCCAGAATAGGAATTCTATCAGAATCACCCACGGTGCAGGATTAACTAAGCCAAATAAGGAAAGCGGTGAAAAGACCAAACTGTCTCGCTCTAAACCAAAATGCTTGCCTCAAAATGCTAAATGGGGGCGTTCAGATAGGATTCCTACTTGTAAATTTATATTTAATACAAAACAACTATCAAATTATCCGTACATATCTAGAAGATATTTATACATAGGATTTCATGCATCTCTTTGGATTTTTTTATTTATTTAAAGTTTATACTTTCGATAGAGTACATGTATGATTTCCTTTTTCTAAAAATGGAACTAAAATGAATTGAGAAAGGATTTGGTCACATTTGACACATAGAATCTCATCCGACTTCAAACTCCATTAATGGGAGATCTAGTTTAACTTTGCTAATGTGGGGGCACGCCTATTCACCCCACCTACATTTTAAATGGATTCGGATTTTCTTCACTATCAAAAAAAGTGGTAGAGAGACCACTACATAATCACAATCATTAATTATCTTGTTGGTGGTTGTGATTTTTTCTTTGAGTATAAATTAGGAATGAGTACAATACATGGGGGTATGGTGAGTGTTAAATTTAGATTGTATCATAACAGCCTACTAAATAATCAGCGGTTGAGATTAAAAGTAGTGGTCTCTCCACTACTTTTTTGTAGTGGAGAGGATCCAAATTCATTTTAAATGTAATGACCTGCACGTTAAATAACATTAGTACCACTACTCTAGTACAAGTTTAAAAACCAAAAAGCCCTTTCTTCAATTCCCACCAAACTCAATACACAACCAAATCCTACAAATTAACTTCCAAATCCAAACTCAACCATGTCCTCTATGAGATCCTACGGCAAGCTCAATCCCCTCGATCAAGCCAACCTCGAGGCTCGCCGAAAGACAAGGCGTCGCCTCACCATCATCGGCCTCTCGACCTCCGCCCTTTTCGCCATCATCGTTATATCTGTCCTCGCCGTAAATCGCAATGACTCCTCCGATGACTCAAATTCCGACGACAACAACATTAATGCTTCACCCTTCTCAACGTCAATTAAGGCAATGTGCGATGCCACATTGTACCCTAACTCATGTATGGACTCCTTTTCTTCTGTGGCCAACTCGACTGGTCTCGACCCAGTCAAGCTCTTCAATCTTACACTACAAGTTGCAATCAACGGGCTAACCAAGGTTTCGGACTATTTCGTGATCTCCGAACAACTGACACGATGAGTTCGTTAGCCGTTGCTAATTGCAACGAGCTCATTGAGCTAGCGATAGATCACATATACGATTGTGTAACATCTTCCATTGATTTCAGCAGCGAAGAGCTCATCGACGATATCAAGACGTGGCTAAGCTCAGCAATTACAAACCTGCAAACTTGCAGCGATGGATTCAACAACTTGACCGAGTTTGCCAGTAACAGCCTTGCGATATTTATGAACCTACACAATCTATTCGGATCGTTCAAATTGCGGAGGCTATTGATCAGCAACGAATATAATCCAACTCCATCGATCGTGGTTGTCGACTCTGGAGCGGAGGTTGCTGCAGAGATCGAGCGATCCTCGACAGGATGCGGATATTGTCGTTGAGAAGGACGGAACGGGGAAGTACAAGACGATAAAGGCGGCATTGAAGGCGGTGTCAGAGAAGAGCAAGAAGAGTACGGTGATATATGTGAAGAAAGGGGTGTACTATGAGAATGTTAGGGTTGAGAAGAAAAAGTAGAATGTTTTGATTGTTGGCGGTGGAAAGAATATGACGGTGGTTTCTGGTAGACTAAATGTTGTTGATGGCACTCCGACCTTCTTCACTGCAACATTTGGTGAGACTAATATTTTTCTTTATTGATATAAAATCATAACTAAAAACATCTAGAAAATGATCTCAACGATAATAAGACACTGTATTTACACTCTTAAAGCAACTTTGAGCATTTCTTTATAATTAGCAAATTTTTAGGAAGACTAGTCATAGTATATTTTGAAGAATTGTTGATATCTAATGATTTTTTCTTAAGTTAATTTGAAATATAAATCTTGAAAATTAATTATTGTTTAATAATACAAATGAAATATACAAAATAAGAAATATATTAATTGGTTGAACTATAGTAAACTAAACTCTCTTGTTTTTCAGAATGTAATGCACAATACAAAGAAATAGAATTTCAAAAGATTTCGATGTGTTTATGAAAGAAGAGGCAAAAAATTAAGCAAGTTTATGAAAATTTTGAAACTTTAAATTTGACAATATATCGTATATCGATCCTAATATCTTTCACTAATAATGCAGCGGCATTCGGCAAGGGCTTCATTGCCATCGACATGGACTTCATGAACACCGCCGGCCCATCAAAACACCAAGCCGTGGCCCTCATGTCCAACTCCGACCACTCCATCTTCCACCGCTGCATCTTCGACAGACACCCTCTACGCCCACGCCAACCGCTAGTTCTACAGAGACTGCGACATCTACGGCACCATCGTCGACTTCATCTTTGGCAACAGCGCAGTCATCCTCCAGAACCGCAACATTTTTCCCAGACTCCCCATGAAAAGCCAGAAGGACACAATCACCGCGCAAGGCAAAATCGACCCGAACCAAAACACGGGGATCTCCATTCATGAATGCAATGTGAGTCCGTCTGGGGATTTGAGTGATGTTAGGGTGTATTTTGGTCGGCCTTGGAAGAGTTACTCGACGACGGTGTTTATGAAGTCGTCGCTGGCGGGGGTTGTCGATGCGAAGGGGTGGTTGCCGTGGGCTGGAGACTCGGCACCGGAGACGATGTTTTATGGGGAGTTTGGGAATTTTGGGCCGGGTGCGTCGACTAATTAAGGATCGAGTGAAGTGGAAGGGGTTGAGGAGGATGGATGAGAAGAAAGCTATGAAGTTTACTGTTGGTGGGGCTTTTTTGGGAGGGCATGGATGGATTCAAAAGGGTGGAGTGCCTTTTAAGTCTGGACTTTGAGACGTTTGGTTTGAAGGAAGTTAATTGTTGTTGTGATACGTTGTTTTTGGGGTTTTGGTTCTTTGTTGATTTACATTGTTTTGTGTTTTTGGGAGAAAGTTGACTGTTTTTATTGGTGTGTGACACTAGAAATTGATATATTTAGATAACATGTAAAAAAATTGCTAAATTCTTTGAGAGTGTAATCTAAGCGTGGCCAGAGGAGTTGACGGCATAATGTTCTTGTTGCTTATTGACTAATCCACCCCCATCATCTACTTTGTTATTTTTGGGACTCTTAGCTCCAGAACATCACATCTCATTATTCAATGTGGATATTTTGTCTCTGCGATTCTAAATTTGAAATGAATGGAGCAAGATAGTATTTCAGAATAAACTCATAGATGCATATCCTCTTTGTCAACTGATTATACGATCATCTTCCTTTTGATATGACAACATCACTTTATAACAGGACAGACGTCCGACTCAGAGCAATGTGACACCTTGATTCAAGAAGCGACATTAGTCATTTATAATTTTTAATCTTTTTCATCATATCTCTTGTCAACTGATTAGACGATCATCTTCCTTTTGATATGACAACATCACTTTATAACAGGACAGACGTCCGACTCAGAGCAACGTGACACCTTGATTCAAGAAGCGACATTAGTCATTTACGTTTTTTAATCTTTTTCATCATATCTCTTCATGTTGTACATCTCCTCTCTGCCTCCCTTTATCTTTCATTCATGCTATGTAGTATTTCCTCAAGTTAATAAATTTCCTGCCCATCTTGGCACGGTTACTAAAAGAAGGGTGCAAGGTGATAAGATGATTCAAACTAGCTTAATCCTCAAAATAGATTATAAGGAGACCTTAATGGAAATTGAGCTCACATTTCCAATCAAACTAATGTTGGCAATATACAAATTACTGAACATTATATTACAAGTCACTAAACTGAAAAATATACATAATGAAAAAAAATAAAAAATGTTAAGCTATTAATGTTTCCTGTGATTTGCTACATCTCTCTCCCCAGAGACCAGCGTCGAACAATACGGAGTCCAACATCAACGTAATTACCTTCTAATAAAGCCTCGATTACTCTCTCAAATCGATGGATCAAATCAAATCTCAACCGTACAATCCCAATCTAAGGGGCACTTTAACCCCATATCCGGTCTTTTTAACCCAATCCCCAGCCTGAATAAAGTTAGTCGCTGTAAACAACTCAGCCTCATCCTTTTCAATCACTTTAAGCCCAGGCCACTTAACCCGAGCCTTAAAATCTGACCCCGGTCCAGTATTCTTGTACTCAGAGTATGACAACGTCTTGAGCGCAAACTCTCCCTCCCAAGGCATGTACCCTTCAGGACTAATCAAATCCCCAATCTCACTCTCCATTGTCACTATCCTCGAATGCTCCTTCCACGGCCGGCCCAGATACGACCGGAAATTTTTCGCGACGGGTTTTAAACTGGGGTCGGGCACAATACGACACCGTTGTAGGACGAACCCAGTGTTCTCGTGGCGGTCGACGCGGCCTTGGGCTGTTACTATGTTCTGTTGGTTGTCGAGGGGGCGGCGGACGAGGAGGAGGCAGTTTTGGAAGATGGCGGACGCGTCGCCGAAGATGAAGTCGATGGTGCCGGAGATGACGCAGGCGCGGTAGAATTGGCGGTGGGTTTGAGCGTAGAGGGTGTCTTGGTATCCCTCGAAGTTGCAGTTGAGGAAGAGGGAGCGGTCAGATTGGACGCGGAGGGCGACCGCTTGGTGTTTTATGGCGCCGGCTGTGTTGCGGATTGTTATGCCCATGGCCATGAATCCGTCGCCGATGGCAGCTGGGTTTACATAGCAAAATTTATGTTACAAAACAAGTTGTTAACAAGCGGACAGTTTACATGCTTAGGGAAAATTTTTTTTAAAGAAAAGAGAAATATGATTAAAAAATTTAAAAAACAGAAATTGTGGCTGCTGGGATTCGAGCCCAGGTCTCTACGGCCACAACGTAGAATTCTTACCACTAAACTACAGCCACTTTGGTGATCCTAATGAAACTTTTAATTTATTTGTGATATATCTATTTCTCCCTTCTTTAGGATCCTTATACTTTCGGCGTTTTATTTTATTTTATTTTAGCATTCACGTACTAATATATTACCATTACAAATTCACTAATAAAATATTTTAAAGAGAATCCAATTCAAATATGTAGATCCACATTTGATTTGGACGGAGAAAAAGAATATATAAGAGGTTGAATTTGATGAAGACATTGTTAACAGTTCACCCAAAAAAACCCTCATCTTCCTAAAGATGTACACTATTAGAAAGTATAATTACATCAAAATTCTATCTAAAATTTTACATAATCATGTTTACTTGAAACGTAATTGCATTCTTTCATCTTTCCAAAAAATTGAATGGTTATCTTTGGGATCATTGTTCTATACTTTTTTTTTATTAACAAAAGTAGTTATGATGTCCTCTGAGTTTAGACCTAATGCGTATAATGTAATAAGTAATGCTTACCAACGGTTGCAGTCTGAAAAGTTCTGGTGCCGTCAATGTAATTCTTGTTCCCCGTGATGATTGTATTTGTGGGGTTATCTCCATAGATGGTTACATTCTTCATGCTGCTTGTCACCATTACCGTCTCATCGTAGACTCCTGGCTTCACATAGATCACATACCTAAACATAATTAAACAAAAAAAATTAAGCGGAAAAACATTGATGATTAGCTTATTTATGCAGATTAGTGTTCTTGTTTTGACAATTTGACATCACGAAATGCTATTTGTGGGTCATCGTAATACTCATTTTAAGTCTTTTCCTTTTCTGGGTTGTCTGGTTTTGTCAGAAAAAGGAATTTCCTAGAGAACTTTTAGAAATTCCAATGTAACATGTTTGAATTCCATGCATCTTGGACACAAAATGTTCTTGACTAAGAGATCTAAAACGAATGTAGAAATTTCTCATTTTGCATCTATCATGTGTTTTCTTTTGCTACTACTCCATTTTTTTCTTTAACTCTAGTTGTTATATGGTATCTTTATGCTATTTCTGTTTATTAAAAATAATTTGTGTTTTTAATAGAACCCCAAAAATTCATTGTAGTTGTATAAAATTTACCAATACAGTATCTTTTGGTGTTAATTCATATTTGTTTTGTACCCCGAATTTGTTGAGGAGTACAAGTAGTTGGTGATTTTGTATTTGACTAGAGATATGTTGTCTATTTTCTTTCTTAATGATATGAGGGTGGCCTCCCTCTTTACTTCCGGGAGGAGAGGAAAAAAACCATTATATTTCTGAGGGTTAGGGTTAGGGTCCATGGACGTATAACCACGTTAAATCTATGTGTTTGCGTCTGTACTGTTTCTGTGTGATTTCGATCTCGGTATCTGTTTCATACTCAAAACACAAAAGTACATACACACATACCTTCCATTATATTTCTGAGGCATGTTCTCAAGCGCAGCCGATATAGTGTTAAATTGCCCACTCCCATCCTTAGCAACCGTCACGTTAGGCTTCAAGCTCAACTTAACCTTATCATGACTCTTCTCCTTAAGTGTCCTCCGATCCCCCTCCGGCATCCACGACGGCAACTCGTCGTCCTCTGCAGCCGCCGCCTCCTCCTCCTCCACATCCTCCAACAACCTCCTCTTCCCTATCGACCCATCCACATTCAACATCTCCATATACTTAGCCGCCTGCTTCACTATCGCCAACGCGTTGCTCGTTAGCTCCCTCGCGTGCCTCATCCCCTCATTCATCCTCTTCTTTAAGTCCCCATCGGGAAATCCATCGATGCAAGTCTGCTGGTATGACATCACCGCACTCAGCCAAGTCCGAACGTTATGCGATTGATCCGGTAATCGATCGATCCCTCCATCGATGATCAAATTCAACGATGTGCGAAGCTCGTCCTTCGAACTTCTGAATAGTTCACGACAGTCTTCGATTGCACCTTTGATGCGGGTGTCGTTGGTTTTGATGAGATTTGTTTTGTTGAAAGCGATGCCTACTTCATTGAAGATGACGGAAATTGCGGCCTTGACGAGTTCTTTCGGGTCGGGGTTGTTGGACTTGACGACCTTGGTGAGGCTGGATTGGCAGGTGTGCATGTAGTCGGTGGAGCTGCAGATCATTTCAACGGATTTGGAGGAGGTTTGGATGTCTCCGGAGGATGAAGTGGAGGAGGAGGATTTGTTGGTGGTGGTGACGGTGGCGACAACAGCAGCGACAACGAGGATGAGGAGGAGGCTGGAGGAGCCGCCGATTATAAGGTGCCTGCGGCGGCGGCTCTCCATCTCGGTCTTGCGGATCTCGTCGATTGCATCTGCCGCGGACGACATTATTGCTGGTTATGGTTGTGATTGTGTTTGGTGTTTCCCCCTCTCCTCTTCCCTTGTCTTGTTGATTGGAGATTGATAGCTTGAAAGAGGAG
Source organism: Asparagus setaceus (assembly GCA_012295165.1). Taxonomy (NCBI): domain Eukaryota; kingdom Viridiplantae; phylum Streptophyta; class Magnoliopsida; order Asparagales; family Asparagaceae; genus Asparagus; species Asparagus setaceus. The sequence continues at coordinate 12,778,789 of CM022706.1, read as the reverse complement.
GGAGAGTGATTGTATTGGATTATCTTTGTTTGGTGTGTTTTTTGTTGGTAAAATCTAAAATCATGTTGGAAATAGGAGGGAGGGAGGGTTTCAAGGAGAGCATTCTATTTGAAAGTTAGTTGAAGCGGTTGGTGGTTCTAATTTCGCGCCAAAAAAATTTACTATTGCTGCCTTGAGAGGTGCCTCGTGAGTTACTAAAATTGACTCGTGTTTCTTTCTAGAGTAATTGCCGGTAACCCTTTGTAGTTCAATTTTTGCGAATAGACCCCTTCAATGAATTTTTATTATTTCTCTTTTATTCTCAGGAGATCTATTTGTCAAGAAGCAATTTTCTATTTAAAATTTTAAACAGTCAAAAAGATTCACTCAAGGATCCGTCCACAACAATAGAACTAGAGGGGATCTATCCGCAGTTGGGGGTAATACCAGAGGTCTATCCGCAATTAACCGCTCTTTCCAAGGGTATTCATAAGATGATTTCCACTATTCGAAACACTATAACAGATCACTAGCTGGATGCATGAACTTAATATTATAATCAGTCAAAAACAGAGAAGAAGATTGAAAAATCATGAAATGTTAAATGGCAGAATAATCTTGGATTTGTCCAAATGCATCCTTACAAGACTGCCGTTTTTGCGCTCTGGACGACTCTAAGAAAACAGAGAATTGTCTCTCAACAAGCAAATCCAAGCACTTCAGGCAAGCACATTGAACAATTACAAGTACACACACAGATTATTGTAATAATGCATAATGGACTATTAAAGCTGAAATGGTCAATATCTACCTCTGTATATAAAACATGCTCACCAGACCTCCAAGCTAATCAAGGCAAAGGAAGAAACAATGGATAGCTTTACCTCCATCCCATGGCAAAAGAGCGAGGCTGAAGAGAGAGAATACCGCCGGAAGAAGCGAATACGCCTGATCATCATCGGCGTCTCAACATTCCTTCTCCTCGTCATAATCATTGCTTTTTCAGCCGCGGCTATCGCCAGTAAACTCGACAATGGCTCAAATGACAACATATCATCAACATCCAGAGACAGTTCAGTAAAGGCCATGTGTGGTGTCGCACAGTACCCTGAATCTTGTGTTTCAAGCATTTCCGCAGCACAAGAAGCTAACTCAACAAACGACCCGAAAGCAATTTTCAAACTCTCTCTCAAAATATCAATTGAAGCACTTTTGAATTTGACTTCTTTATCCGATTATTTGTCCAACTTAACTGACGACAAGGCGATCCAAGATGTTCTGCGTAACTGTAGAGAAATGTTCGAGGATGCAATTGATCGACTCAATGATTCGATCCAACTGCTGAATCAACCCCTCTCTTCATCCCACATCAACACATTGAGATCGTGGCTAAGCGCAGCGATCACTGACCAAGTTACATGCCTCGATGATTTGGAAAATACAACAAGTAGTATCAGAGACAAGATGGGCGAAGCAATGGTGAACTCAACGCAATTCACTAGCAATAGTCTAGCAATTGTTACCAAAGTCGTAAGTCACTTACAAGATCTCGACATCCCGTTTCATCGAAAATTACTCACCAAAGGAGCTCCCGAATGGGTATCGGGTTACCGGAGGCGGGTAATTTTGCAGGATTCGGAGAGATTGAGTCCGAATGCCACGGTGGCTAAGGATGGAACGGGGGATTTTAGGACGATAAATGAAGCGTTGGCTTTGGTTCCGAAGAGAAGTGAGTTTGTGTTTGTGATTTATGTGAAGGAGGGAGTCTATAATGAGATTGTGACGGTTGATAAGAATAAGTGGAATGTGGTGATGTATGGGGATGGGATGTACAAGACTATTGTTTCTGGTAGCTTGAATCGAGTGGATGGGGTTAAGAGTACTTCTCTAACGGCAACCTTCAGTTAAGTACACCAAACCTCTTTCCCTACTTTTAACTTTTGTTTTTGTGAAGTAGAAGGGAAAAAAGAAGATGAAGAAGAAGGTTATCCTGTCTTATCAAATCTTTCAAAATTTTATTTATAGATAGTTAATATATACTGGATCATATCTACTAGAACATAGTTTAATTTTTAAAATTAAACTTTTAGATTTGGATCGCTAACATCCATATCTTGGATAATGTGTGTTGAGCTATGCTACTTGGATCGATAACATCCATATCTCATAATCCTCACAATAACTTCAGATTTTACGCATTGTGGCAAGATCCCTCGACATGGATACTGCACTGTCAATCTAGCTTCAAGCCCATGGGCCATTATCCTGAAATACACGTCAGAGTATAAAATTATAATCCTTTAATCACCGCAATTTTGAAATTTTGATGCAGCAGCAGGGTCCCTTGACACCACTATTAATGATATCCAAATGTGAATATTCGTCAATATTTCAAAATTGAAAGTCTATTCTGATAAATATGGAGCAGCACACATTAACTATTTACAAATAAAATTTGTAAGAACTTCAGTACATTTTATTTATTGAATCATGTTATATAAATCTTATCGAGTCAGAAAGTTGTACTTTAGAGTAATCAGATAATTCACATCTCAATTAACATTCGCTTGAAAATCAATTCTAACCCGACGATTCCATCGCAGCTGCCGTAGGCAGGAACTTCATGGCGCGAGACATGGGCTTCGAGAACACCTCCGGCCCGCAAAAACACCAAGCCGTCGCCCTCCGCTCGGCCTCCGACTTCTCTCTCTTCCACCGCTGCTCCTTCCTCGGCTACCAAGACACCCTCTACGCCCACTCCCTCCGCCAATTCTACCGTGACTGCCACATCGTCGGCACCGTCGACTTCATCTTCGGCGATGCCTCCGCCGTCTTCCAATCCTCCTTCATCCTCCCTCGACAACCCCAACACAACCAGAAAAATACCATCACCGCACAAGGCCGAACTGACCCAACGAAAACACTGGCATTGTAATCCAAGACTGTGACATTTCGCCTTTTAATAATGTGACGGTAGCTACTTATTTGGGTCAGCCTTGGAAGGAGTACTCGAGGACCGTGGTTATGAAGTCGAGAATTAGGGGGTTTGTGATGCAGGAAGGGTGGTTGGAGTGGACGGAGGGGATCGAGCCGCCGGCGACGATATTTTCGCGGGAGTCTGAGAATTATGGGGAGGGGGCGGGGGTTGAAAAGAGGGTGAAGTGGGAGGGGTATAGGTCGGAGATTAGTATGGGGGAGGTGGAGGCGTTTGGGGTTGATAGTTTTATTTTAGGGAGTGAGCGGTTACCGGGAGCTGGAGTGGGGTTTAATGTTAGCGTTTGATGATTTTTAGTGAGTGGTTGTGGTATGCCTAATTGACTTGTTGTTGTACTAGTATATTGCACGTGCGTTGCACGTAGGCATTTATACTTGTTTTATGTTCTAATTTTTAAATTTATAGTGATATATTAAATATTACACATATCTGTAAAATAACTATAATTTTAAATAATGAAAACGCACTTTTAATTAGTACTTAACTCAAATCCTATTATACACCTACCTATTCAATTTATTTCTAATTGATAACTAATCTTAAATTTGACATTAATTAATAATTTAATTAATATTAATAGGAGTATGAAAAAATTAGTTATTGTTCTAATAATATAGTACTGATATATAAATAAGATAACAATAGAGAGATGCATGGGAAATATACAGAAAGTGTACAGTGAAAGTTAAATTAAAACTAATGAAATTTCAAGTTTATTACAAACTCTCAAAGGAGCTTGGCCACTTGCTCCTAATTTCAAATTAATTTATTAATTGAGAAGCATAATAGCAATTTCAATAATATGATGGACAAATTCAAAATAGCTTAGGGAGGAACTTGATGTTAATTTTGTGATTTGAGGTACTTCAGAATATCAAAAATTTAAGGAACTGAGGGATTAATTTTAGAATATCAAAGATTTAAGGAACTAATGTCTTAAAAGTCTATTATTTTTACATTTTTAATTTGTATTTGTAAACTATTTAATACTATTTCTAATAACAATATTAATATTTAAAATATTAACAAATATACTAATAGTCCTCATAAATTATTTATTTATATTCACTATTAAATAATCCATTGAATTGATGCAGTACAAATCCACAATAGCCCTTATATGTCAATGTCCACCCAACTTAATATTCGATGCTCATCAAATTAACCATACATGAAAAGAAACAAAACAAAACAATCACAATATTTGTTTAATTGCAACCCAATAATTAAGCAACTTTCTATCAATACAACAACAAACAAACACATCATATTTAACCTTAATTGGATAATATTCATATTCATACATGCACGACCATATGATGGGCACCGGCAGCGACCCTTCCCCCTCGACCACCACCACCTCCGAGCCCCACAACAGACCATATCTCCATTGCCCGCTCCACCAGTACTGTCTCTCCTAACCCATCTTTTCTCCCTCCTTCAAGCATTACCTCCAGCGCCACCATCGAACCAAGACCTTCCATCTATTCTTCCATCGGCACCACCTTCACCAAAGCCTCCACCACTACTCTCAAGTTTGGCCACCAAGAAAAGTTACTTAATAAATTTAGTTGGTAACTATAAAAATAGTTTCACTTCTAATTTCCTATTTGCATTGTCAGAGCAAAGGAGAATGAATAGCAAGGAGGAAGAGAAGAAAATTACTTACTCATTTTAGTTGGTAATCTTGAGTGAGCCTTGCTGTGAGTGTTGGGGATGGAGAGGGGGTTATATAGCCCTTAATTGAAATAGACGTTGTTGAAGGAGTTTTTTTTTATTAATTGGATAACTGAATTTTTCTTGAGGTTACCAACTATACTACTGATGAGCCCCTCTTCAATTCCTACTTTCATGTGAAAATAACCGTTACATTTTACTTTTCATGTATAAAAGTAACAGAAATAATATGAATTGAAAAGACTTGTGAAATAGTGGAGAGAGTGGATGGAGGAGGTCATTTAAGATATTAAATGTAGACCATAAAGAGATTTAATTAAGAAAACTATTAATAAGATAATTATAAAAATAATAATTATTTTTATTTAAGTATGCATGTATGTTCATGTATATATGTGTTGTACATAAGTATGCATGTATTTTGGAGGATGTATGTATGTGTTTTATTTATGTATGCATGTCTTTCCAAGGGTATTCATAAGATGATTTCCACTATTCGAAACACTATAACAGATCACTAGCTGGATGCATGAACTTAATATTATAATCAGTCAAAAACAGAGAAGAAGATTGAAAAATCATGAAATGTTAAATGGCAGAATAATCTTGGATTTGTCCAAATGCATCCTTACAAGACTGCCGTTTTTGCGCTCTGGACGACTCTAAGAAAACAGAGAATTGTCTCTCAACAAGCAAATCCAAGCACTTCAGGCAAGCACATTGAACAATTACAAGTACACACACAGATTATTGTAATAATGCATAATGGACTATTAAAGCTGAAATGGTCAATATCTACCTCTGTATATAAAACATGCTCACCAGACCTCCAAGCTAATCAAGGCAAAGGAAGAAACAATGGATAGCTTTACCTCCATCCCATGGCAAAAGAGCGAGGCTGAAGAGAGAGAATACCGCCGGAAGAAGCGAATACGCCTGATCATCATCGGCGTCTCAACATTCCTTCTCCTCGTCATAATCATTGCTTTTTCAGCCGCGGCTATCGCCAGTAAACTCGACAATGGCTCAAATGACAACATATCATCAACATCCAGAGACAGTTCAGTAAAGGCCATGTGTGGTGTCGCACAGTACCCTGAATCTTGTGTTTCAAGCATTTCCGCAGCACAAGAAGCTAACTCAACAAACGACCCGAAAGCAATTTTCAAACTCTCTCTCAAAATATCAATTGAAGCACTTTTGAATTTGACTTCTTTATCCGATTATTTGTCCAACTTAACTGACGACAAGGCGATCCAAGATGTTCTGCGTAACTGTAGAGAAATGTTCGAGGATGCAATTGATCGACTCAATGATTCGATCCAACTGCTGAATCAACCCTCTCTTCATCCCACATCAACACATTGAGATCGTGGCTAAGCAGCGATCACTGACCAAGTTACATGCCTCGATGATTTGGAAAATACAACAAGTAGTATCGAGACAAGATGGGCGAAGCAATGGTGAACTCAACGCAATTCACTAGCAATAGTCTAGCAATTGTTACCAAAGTCGTAAGTCACTTACAAGATCTCGACATCCTGTTTCATCGAAAATTACTCACCAAAGGAGCTCCCGAATGGGTATCGGGTTACGGGCGGGTAATTTTGCAGGATTCGGAGAGATTGAGTCCGAATGCCACGGTGGCTAAGGATGGAACGGGGATTTTAGGACGATAAATGAAGCGTTGGCTTTGGTTCCGAAGAGAGTGAGTTTGTGTTTGTGATTTATGTGAAGGAGGGAGTCTATAATGAGATTGTGACGGTTGATAAGAATAAGTGGAATGTGGTGATGTATGGGGATGGGATGTACAAGACTATTGTTTCTGGTAGCTTGAATCGAGTGGATGGGGTTAAGAGTACTTCTCTAACGGCAACCTTCAGTTAAGTACACCAAACCTCTTTCCCTACTTTTAACTTTTGTTTTGTGAAGTAGAAGGGAAAAAGAAGATGAAGAAGAAGGTTATCCTGTCTTATCAAATCTTTCAAAATTTTATTTATAGATAGTTAATATATACTGGATCATATCTACTAGAACATAGTTTAATTTTTAAAATTAAACTTTTAGATTTGGATCGCTAACATCCATATCTTGGATAATGTGTGTTGAGCTATGCTACTTGGATCGATAACATCCATATCTCATAATCCTCACAATAACTTCAGATTTTACGCATTGTGGCAAGATCCTCGACATGGATCTTGCACTGTCAATCTAGCTTCAAGCCCATGGGCCATTATCCCGAAATACACGCCGAGTATAAAATTATAATCCTTTAATCACCGCAATTTTGAAATTTTGATGCAGCAGCAGGGTCCCTTGACACCACTATTAATGATATCCAAATGTGAATATTCGTCAATATTTCAAAATTGAAAGTCTATTCTGATAAATATGGAGCAGCACACATTAACTATTTACAAATAAAATTTGTAAGAACTTCAGTACATTTTATTTATTGAATCATGTTATATAAATCTTATCGAGTCAGAAAGTTGTACTTTAGAGTAATCAGATAATTCACATCTCAATTAACATTCGCTTGAAAATCAATTCTAACCCGACGATTCCATCGCAGCTGCCGTAGGCAGGAACTTCATGGCGCGAGACATGGGCTTCGAGAACACCTCCGGCCCGCAAAACACCAAGCCGTCGCCCTCCGCTCGGCCTCCGACTCTCTCTTCCACCGCTGCTCCTTCCTCGGCTACCAAGACACCTCTACGCCCACTCTCCGCCAATTCTACCGTGACTGCCACATCGTCGGCACCGTCGACTTCATCTTCGGCGATGCCTCCGCCGTCTTCCAATCCTCCTTCATCCTCCCTCGACAACCCCAACACAACCAGAAAAATACCATCACCGCACAAGGCCGAACTGACCCAACGAAAACACTGGCATTGTAATCCAAGACTGTGACATTTCGCCTTTTAATAATGTGACGGTAGCTACTTATTTGGGTCAGCCTTGGAAGGAGTACTCGAGGACCGTGGTTATGAAGTCGAGAATTAGGGGGTTTGTGATGCAGGAAGGGTGGTTGGAGTGGACGGAGGGGATCGAGCCGCCGGCGACGATATTTTCGCGGGAGTCTGAGAATTATGGGGAGGGGGCGGGGGTTGAAAAGAGGGTGAAGTGGGAGGGGTATAGGTCGGAGATTAGTATGGGGGAGGTGGAGGCGTTTGGGGTTGATAGTTTTATTTTAGGGAGTGAGCGGTTACCGGGAGCTGGAGTGGGGTTTAATGTTAGCGTTTGATGATTTTTAGTGAGTGGTTGTGGTATGCCTAATTGACTTGTTGTTGTACTAGTATATTGCACGTGCGTTGCACGTAGGCATTTATACTTGTTTTATGTTCTAATTTTTAAATTTATAGTGATATATTAAATATTACACATATCTGTAAAATAACTATAATTTTAAATAATGAAAACGCACTTTTAATTAGTACTTAACTCAAATCCTATTATACACCTACCTATTCAATTTATTTCTAATTGATAACTAATCTTAAATTTGACATTAATTAATAATTTAATTAATATTAATAGGAGTATGAAAAAATTAGTTATTGTTCTAATAATATAGTACTGATATATAAATAAGATAACAATAGAGAGATGCATGGGAAATATACAGAAAGTGTACAGTGAAAGTTAAATTAAAACTAATGAAATTTCAAGTTTATTACAAACTCTCAAAGGAGCTTGGCCACTTGCTCCTAATTTCAAATTAATTTATTAATTGAGAAGCATAATAGCAATTTCAATAATATGATGGACAAATTCAAAATAGCTTAGGGAGGAACTTGATGTTAATTTTGTGATTTGAGGTACTTCAGAATATCAAAAATTTAAGGAACTGAGGGATTAATTTTAGAATATCAAAGATTTAAGGAACTAATGTCTTAAAAGTCTATTATTTTTACATTTTTAATTTGTATTTGTAAACTATTTAATACTATTTCTAATAACAATATTAATATTTAAAATATTAACAAATATACTAATAGTCCTCATAAATTATTTATTTATATTCACTATTAAATAATCCATTGAATTGATGCAGTACAAATCCACAATAGCCCTTATATGTCAATGTCCACCCAACTTAATATTCGATGCTCATCAAATTAACCATACATGAAAAGAAACAAAACAAAACAATCACAATATTTGTTTAATTGCAACCCAATAATTAAGCAACTTTCTATCAATACAACAACAAACAAACACATCATATTTAACCTTAATTGGATAATATTCATATTCATACATGCACGACCATATGATGGGCACCGGCGACCCTTCCCCTCGACCACCACCACCTCCGAGCCCCACAAGACCATATCTCCATTGCCCGCTCCACCAGTACTGTCTCTCCTAACCCATCTTTTCTCCCTCCTTCAAGCATTACCTCCAGCGCCACCATCGAACCAAGACCTTCCATCTATTCTTCCATCGGCACCACCTTCACCAAAGCCTCCACCACTACTCTCAAGTTTGGCCACCAAGAAAAGTTACTTAATAAATTTAGTTGGTAACTATAAAAATAGTTTCACTTCTAATTTCCTATTTGCATTGTCGAGCAAAGGAGAATGAATAGCAAGGAGGAAGAGAAGAAAATTACTTACTCATTTTAGTTGGTAATCTTGAGTGAGCCTTCTTTGTGAGTGTTGGGGATGGAGAGGGGTTATATAGCCCTTAATTGAAATAGACGTTGTTGAAGGAGTTTTTTATTAATTGGATAACTGAATTTTTCTTGAGGTTACCAACTATACTCTTGATGAGCCCCTCTTCAATTCCTACTTTCATGTGAAAATAACTGTTACATTTTACTTTTCATGTATAAAAGTAAGAAATAATATGAATTGAAAAGACTTGTGAAATAGTGGAGAGTGGATGGAGGAGGTCATTTAAGATATTAAATGTAGACCATAAAGAGATTTAATTAAGAAAACTATTAATAAGATAATTATAAAAATAATAATTATTTTTATTTAAGTATGCATGTATGTTCATGTATATATGTGTTGTACATAAGTATGCATGTATTTTGGAGGATGTATGTATGTGTTTTATTTATGTATGCATGTATTTTGGAGGGTACTTTGGGAAGAAATATTTTAACATGGCAACCCATTTTATAATAGTATTAGATTAGATTAGATTAGATTTGTTATGATTTATAGTAGTTTAGTAAGAAGATGAATGGTTGTAACATTTTTTTAATTATAATATTGATAATTAATGAGAATTATAAGAGATTAATATGTTAATGGGAGGTTACAAAATATAAACAACTTAGTTATGGTGAAATTATTTGGGGTTATGAATAATAATGCATTTAATTGGGGGCTATGTATGTATGGGGTATGGTTTATGTATGAATGCATGTGTTTTATGTATGCATGTATGTGTTTTAAAGGGCATTTTGGAAGAAATGTTTTAACATACCAACACACTTTTATAATAGTATTAGATTGATCTGTGATTAATTGGATGGTTATGTAGTTTTACGATCATTATTGATTTTTTCAATTTTGTTTGTGTAGGTTACTTTAAGGGCGTGTTTTACAAGTGTAAAGTAAATGGAAAGTGAAAAACGAAAATGTGGAAATGTGGAAAGTTGATAGACCCATTGTAATGTCTGTTATTTTGCACTTACCACTTCTATAGTTTCGATGTTGTAGATAGACTCCCTGGGTCAATTCTTTTTCTCTTTTACACTTGGTAAAATTTTGGCAGATATTACCTTCGGGTGAAATTAGTGATCTATCTATAGGTAAAATAGTAAATAAAAAAAAAATTGGTCCAAGGGGTCTATCTGCAACAATGAAACCACAGGGATAGTAAGTGCAAAACAACGACAATATAGGGGTCTATGTGCAAATAAGCCGTCTTTATATATCTTTTGGTTTATATGGAAAGTAAAAAATTTTCTAAACACATTTTGTTTGCATATAGAAAATGAAAATATGAAGCGTTATATGATTATCATGGTAAGCTTATGTTCTTGACAATACTATTTTAAAATAAACAACAAGAAACGTATGATTGTATTATGTTTATTATTTTAAAATAAACGTGAGGAAACATATGATTATATTATTTTTTAAGTGTGAGTTGAATCGGTTAGAAAAGCATTATCATGCTCCCTAATCTAGTCATTTTATCTGAGTATTAAAACATATTTTACCACTGGAGAAAACTAGTTCGGGAAGATATATGTCCTTTAAAAATATTTTTTATTGTCCATTTAATATTTTAAATATTTTGCAAAGGTTTGTGTTTAGGGCATGTTTTCAAGTGCCAATAGTTTTCTAGGGAGCTAATAGATCTTTACGGGAGTACTGATAGAAATTGTGTCAAATATCATTCTCGAGTCATCTTGAAGGATCATTGAGAGTGTCATCGTGCCTTCTTATTATTTATAAATTAAATATATCAGCCAATAAATTTATCTAAATCAATGCATGAAAATATGTTCCTAGAAGAAGACAGATAAGTCCGAACCTTATAGGGCACGAGCAGTGGGTGAGGACAAAATTTGAAATGGGGCAGATAAATGTACATTTGAAAATTAAAGATGGTGGAAAATATAAAAAAATTAAATTTTCTCTCCTCCCTCTCCAATTTCCATCCACTTTCGCCGATTTTTTAAGAAAGTGAAAGAGACTAAAAAGCTGACATGACAGCCTTCACATTCCATTCACCTTCCAATCACTTTCCAGGTGCCAAACAAGAAAAAATTAGAAAGTGAATCCATATCCGATGAAATATCCATAACCGTATCCATTAGAAAAGTTTAGGGGTGCTAAACCATATACGTATTTGAGAAAATATCCATAACCGTATCCGTTAGGATACGGATATGATTATTCAAATCCATAACTGATAGGATATAGTTACAGATATAGTTTTGTAATGAAATATTCGGATCCGTATCCGAAATATCTGAATACTTATTAGTCATACAGTTACAATAGTTAGATTATGGATTTGAGGTTAATTTTGATGATCAAGATGTCTAATCTTAACTTTTCAAATATAATGAACATATTAATGAACTCTTTTGTGTCACATGAACTATATTTTTTTTTCAATATTATCTAGTTTTCTCATATCTATTTTGTATTAGCATGTATATCCGTATCCGTATCCGATTTTGGCAGATATGAATATGAATTTTCCTTACCAATGTATATCCATATCCTTATCCGTATCCGTGATGGATAAGCGGATATAAATATGATAAGTATCATATCTGAGTCGCATCCAGACCAAATGCACCCCAGAAAAGTTGTGCAAGTAATCTACCTAAAATATCAAAATTTTCAATCAAAAAATAAAATATCTAAATTGTACCTTTTAAGAAAAAAAAACAAAAACTAATTCATGTTAATAGTGTGGATATTTTTCTAATTTATGCGTGTAAATAGAAACTCAATCGTATAAATATGTATTTCAGTCATTTTCGTCTATAGAATCCAATCCGAAAAGAGAGGGGAAAAAACAAAGGGAGGTAAGATTTGAATTTGAGAATTCACTTATAATTGTTTTTTGTTATAAGTGATTCATGACATGGTTAGGAGAAATATTCAAAATGAACCTTTTTTTAAACAAAATGAGCAAAATTGACCTTCTCAAAATAAAATTAGCATTTTCGACCTTTTTTTGGCTAGCTTATCAGTGCTGGCCAAAAAAGAGGTCGAAATCGCAAAAGTAAATTTCGTAATTAAATGGGACTAGTAGTCCCGTGTAATTACGAAGCATTAATTAATCTCCCCCATAGCTCCCGTGACCCCTCTCTCTCTCTCTCTTCGTGCCCTCACTTTACTCTTTCTCTCTCTCTCTCTTCGTGCCCTCACTTTACTCTTTCTCTCTCTCTCTCCGTGCCCATCTCTCTCGCCTCCTTCTCGCTCACAACCAGGCTCCCTCTCAGCCGACGACCGCTCACACCGCAGGCCGCCGCCGCCCGCCCGCACCACAAGCCGCCGCCGCCGCCATCATCGTCTCCTACATTTGCCGTCGAGATTCCCTCCGCTCTCTTCTCCGTCTTCTGCTACGCCGAATTCGCCGTCGAGATTCCCTCCGCTGGCGGCTCGTTCTCGTACCTCCGCGTCGAGCTCGGTGACTTCGTCGCCTTCATCGCCGCCGCCAGCATCCTCCTCGAAGCCCTCATTGGAGCCGGCCTCGCCCGCTGGTGGACTTCGTACTTCTCCACTCTCATCAACCTCGACGCCGATGCGCTCGCCGTCATCGCCTTCGTCATCACTGCGGGGGTCTGCCCACTCGAAGACGGCCAATCTAGCCCCGTTTGTGTCCTCATCGCGATTGAATTTCTGGATGCTTAAAACAAGGGACTAGCAGTCCCGTGTAAATGAATGAGCTGATTAGTAGCCACTAATTACACGGGACTATTAATCCTGTGTAATTAAAAAATCAATTTTAGCAAAATCGACCGTTTTCTGCCAATGGTTCATTTTGCTCATTTTTTTTCTTCAAAATAGGTCGATTTTGCCTATTAAGTTTAAAAAACGGTTCATTTTGAAAATTTCTCCACATGGTTATAGTCTAAGGTCGACATAGGTTAATGCATGCTGAACTTTGTGAACTCTCTGTGCTTTTATGGTTGTTCTCTATTTTCTTCATTCATTCTTTCGTTGATCTATAATTTTATTCTGTTCTGTTGTTTCTAACTATTGCAATAGAAAAAGAGGTCGAAATATTGTTGAGCTTGTAATATAACACATGACCAATTCACGATAAAGCTATAAAGATAGATACGACAACGGCATATCTCAAAGAATCTTGATAGCACCCGTTTGAAAAGATAATCATGTATTTAAAGTTCGCCACTACGATACAAATTGACAGAAGATCATAATTTTCATTCTGATTCAATCACGACGAGATATGCAGATAATACTAAACACAATCACTATGCGTATAGAACTTTGTCAAGAAGAGGAAAATATAGAAAACTAATTTCTAGAAATTCTTTTTTATTGACTTTCGGAGAGATTGATTTAGACATCGAAGGGGCAGTATCGAGCATTAAACCCCAGTGATCACTTTACTAGTTCATTGGTGCATATGAGACTCTTCTATATACTGAAATGTCAAGGATGGTATGTTCAACACCTATAAGAAATAGAAGTCTCTGTACAACACACTGAAATATATCATGATTTTCTCTACAACACATTGAGGTCATGATGCCCACGGAACATATACAATTAATTAAGAAATAACTCTATTTGAATTTTGAACTTTAGCAGGGCTAAGTGACAATAAATTTTCTTTAAAATTAAGTGGCTGACTATTTATAATATTGATGATATATTTGCAATTAATCTTTAATATAACATATATCATACAGTTCTCTGGTTTGATTGAGCAAGTTAAGCCCTTGGATTTGAATTCCCCCACTACTATAATCAGGCATTCAATTGTATGTGCTTGTTTTCTTCTACTTAAATCTTTCTAATTTTTTTCCTTTCCAGATTGAAAAATTCTCTTGTTAATATTGTTACTAAAGAACATGCATTTAAGATTCTATAGTGTGGGAGCCCCCAAGAGTCTTCATTCTTTGACCGGTCTACATTCAAAACTTTCATCAAAATCATCGCAATGTCGCATGCAAAAGACGGCATTAATTCGCTATCTTAGTATTTGTACCGATCTTCTTCTTTCTTTAATTATCCATCTTCTTAATTTCACTTCCAATTTCTTGCTCTTCGCTAGCTCTCTAATTTTAGTTGATGCATGTTGCAGGCCATAACATGATCCAAATGAAAACCATACAGAACTCCTTGTACCTTGCATATTGTCATATCCAAAAAGTACAAGGAGAACTAACACAAGACCTAGCTACTAGGTAAGTAAAATAACACAATAATCCTTCATATAATCTCCTCTTAATCAACCTCATAACCAAAAACAAAGAAAAACATGGGTCTCATGAAATACAAAGTCCCCATCATTCTCTTACCTTTTCTACTCCAATAATCTCGGCCAATGTCCCAAACTTAATCAACTCCACTTCCAAGCGAACATTATACCCCAACATATGCACATCTGTTGCGCGCAGCGAAAATTTCGACAGCACCTCTGCCGAACAATAGCCACAACAAGAGAGTAAGATCACAAATAAATCCCCGTTTCACAAAGAAAACAAGAATCAACAGCGAATATCTCAACAAAGTGGGATATACAATCTTCCTCTCATCAGTTCTAAGACTGACCTGTCGAGGGAACCTAAACAAGCTATTACAAATCTCAACAGCAAAACAAAACAAATTTACTTGGTTCGGCAAATTGCCTACGTCCACGGGACAAGGAGGGGAGAGATTTTACTACTTGAGAGAAAGAGAATACAACTAGGGTTTACAATCACACAAGATCTCACAAATAAACCCTCAAAACAATCTCTCAAATCTCTCACAAATACTCTCTCAAAAGGGATCCAAAAAACTCCTTCAGAACCCTATCCACCAACCCTGTTCACCCTCAGCCTCGCACTCATTTTCGGCCTCTACTACTGCACCCTATTTATAGGGTTTGAAAAAACCAAAAACGCGCGAGAAAACGCGTCAAAACCGCGTTCAAAACGCATTTGAGAAAACGCGTACGAAGACGCGTGGGGTGGCCCCCACTCGAGTCCCCACGAGCATGAGAAAACTCGTGCTCGTGGGTGTGGGCGGCCTCGTGGGTGTGGCCCCCACACGAGCATGAGATATGTCTCGTGCTCGTGGGATGTGCCCCCCACACCTACGAACCTACAATTCTCCACCTCGGTGAAGTTTCTCCCAAAACTGAGCCAACACCAAACAACCAAATATCTCACTTGTTGCATCCAGGATGAAGTGGAATAAATCCACGACAACGGACTCAATCCACAACAAGTCGAGACCCAATCGAGAATGAGAACATTCTCTAAATATCGGTATCAACTTACCAAATCGGCTGCATCATAACTGACTGTCTACATATCCTCTTGTCCAAGGAATCAAGCCTTCACGTAGTTTAACCAATGGCCTCCAAAGGCCTTCAATCAACTAGAAGAGTTTGTAACCCTTCTCCAATATCATGATCAAATCTGCGGCTGATAGCTTTCCCAATGGCCCCAAAGTGAAACAAACCAAACGCCTCCACCTGAGGTGAACCAACGACCATAACCGAATCCAAACTATGTCCATCAGCTGCATTCGAATCAACCAACTCATCATCTGCATCCACAACAACATGATCCCCAAAATGTGTCACCTCAGCTGGAATCCCAAACGATGCAAGATGATTCGAGAACGGAGGAACCTCCACCCAAGCGTGAAGTAGCATTACCCTTCACCCGCAGCGATGTCCCAACGATCTGGTCAACACTCTCCACCTGCTGAGAGTCAAAAGTGACATACCTGCTCAAAACAAAATCAGAGTCTCTCAAATGATAACCAAACAAGCCTCTGAATTCTAAATGTGCAATCGGATCAAATCTCACATACTCGATGTGACCAAATGCTGGACAACCAAACATCCGACGCAACTCAAAATCAAGCAACTCCACCGATCCAAAATCTCCACATACGACAATCGGCGACCTATGACTAAGATGACCCAAATATGTCAAAGTCCAACACCAAAGCCAATGCTCGACATCAAACGTCGATCCTCCGTAAAGGAACGACCAATTAAATTTATCATCTCATCTCGTCGCCCCAATGTTTCATTTCCAATGAAGTATCTCCAACTGCCATGAGCTCGGCACAAATGCAAAAAAGAATTTCTACCACAAACTGAACGACGTATTCCCTTTCGCCAATACACTTCTTCAACTTGTTATTGACTACTAGGACTTCAATCCAACGGGACTTAGTTGCAACTCACAAATGCCTAGAGCGATCACTAATAAAGGAAATCAAATCTGATTACCTCCCAATGATGCCTCTTGGGATGTCCCCCAAATGCCTGAATGAACACCACCTAAAAGACCCCTCACTATAGGAGTGCTGAACTTCATCTCGGCCTTCTTGCTCATACCAACGTGCTCACAGGACTTCCAACTACAGGGCAAAGCACTCCTCACCAAACAATGCACGGCACCAATAAATAAATATCCTAGCCTCAACAAATGTCACAGTCTAGCCAAATTCAAAGAAGTCGTCAGCTCCTCACCAATTACCGTGCTTCCAATCAAATAGTATAAATTCTTCTTTCTGATGCAGTTCATCACAATCATGGACCCCTTTGTAACCTTAAGAGTTGCATTCTCCAAGATCACTTTCGATAGCCGGTTGCTTCCAAAGTTCCAAGGAAATAATGTTCTTAGTCATCTGCGGAGCGAACCTTACTTCCATCGGCTCGAGTCACCCGTCACACATACGGATCCGAATCGTACCAATACCACCAATAGGGCATACATGATCATTACCCATGAACATGACATCCCTCTTTTCAACTCCTCAAACCTGAGAACCAATCCCTCCTAGGGCAAATATGGTATGTAGCACCAATCTTCATCCACTCGGTGAGTCGGTATAACAAACCGACGGTAGTGCGGATAACGAATAGCTCAAGAATCAATTATTGTCACTAGCCTTGACAACATTCACTTCCGAAGCTTGTACAACTTTTCCCTTATTCTTCTCGGCTTTATCTATCAACTTTGGGCACTCGTTCTTCCAATGTCCCTCTTCTTTATAGAAGCGACACTAGTTCCTACCAACACTCTTATGGTCACCTCTTTTCTTCGATTTTGAGCTGTTGGTCTGCCAATGGTTTGGAGTACGGCCTTGAACTGCTAATGCATCTCCCAATGCCTTCTCGGAGGATTCACTATCACTTTTTCTCAACTCATAATTTACTAATGCTGAGGTCACCTCCTTATAACCAACAATAGTTCTCCCAGTTATCATAGTGAGGACAAACGTGCCGTAATCATCCTCCGGCGATGAACATAAAAGTAGTACCGCCTTATCTTCATCCTCAACCTTGATATCCACATTAGCCATATCTGAAAGTAACTTTGTGAAGTTATTTATATGCTCCCTAATGGAAACTCCCCTCTTCATCTTGAACTGGTAACACTTCCTCTTCAAATGAAGCCATTCTCAATGCTCTTAGTAAGATACTTTTCATTGAGCGCTTCCCATAGTCTCTTCGGACCTCTCATTCATCACATCATTAATAAGATCATCGTCAAGCATGACCGAATAACTCCACAAGCACTACTGTTCATCTTCTTCCAAACCTTATTATCCATATCTAGAGGTTTCTCTTGTAACTCAATAGTCTCCTCTAAATTTTAGCATCCAACGCACCATCACCGGCATCTCCACAAACCGAAATTGATCTTGCCGCATTCTCGGAATATCAATCTTTGTATTATTGATGCTCAAATTTTGTATCGCCTTTGCAAGAGACGATCCCGATGTGCTTGTTTCACCCATGTTGTAGATCTAACTCTTCAAATAAGAATCCTTCAGCGAATCCTTCGAACAAGCCCCAAGTCAAAAACCTGGAAGCTTTGATACCACTTGTTGCTAGCAATAAAATTTTGACAAAGACTCACCACAACAATAGCCACAACAAGAGAGTAAGATCACAAATAAATCTTCGTTTTACAAAGAAAACAAGAATCAACAAATAATATCTCAACAAAGTGGGATATACACTCTTCCTCTCATCAGTTCTAGGACTAATCATGAGGGAACCTAAACAAACTATTATAAATCTCAACAACAAAACAAAATGAATTTACATGGTTGTAAATTGCCTACGTCCACGGGCAAGGAGGGAGAGATTTTACTACTTGAGAGAAGAGAATACAACTAGGGTTTACAATCACACAATATCTCACAAATAAACCTTCAAAACAATCTCTCAAATCTCTCACAAATACTCTCTCAAAGGGATCCAAAACTCCTTGAACCCTATCCACCAACCCTGTTCACCCTCAGCCTCGCACTCATTTTCGGCCTCTACTACTGCACCCTATTTATAGGGTTTGAAAAAACCAAAAGCAGCGAAAGCAGCGTCAAAACCGCGTTCAAAACGCATTTGAGAAAACGCTGCACGAAGACGCTGGGGTGGCCCCACTCGAGTCCCCACGAGCATGAGAAACTTCGTGCTCGTGGGTGTGGGCGGCCTCGTGGGTGTGGCCCCACACAGCATGAGATATGTCTCGTGCTCGTGGGATGTGGCCCCACACCTCTGAACCTACAATTCTCCACCTCGGTGAAGTTTCTCCCAAAACTGAGCCAACACCAAACAACCAAATATCTCACTTGTTGCATCCAGGATGAAGTGGAATAAATCCACGACAACGGACTCAATCCACAACAAGTCGAGACCCAATCGAGAATGAGAACATTCTCTAAATATCGGTATCAACTTACCAAATCGGCTGCATCATAACTGACTGTCTACATATCCTCTTGTCCAAGGAATCAAGCCTTCACGTAGTTTAACCAATGGCCTCCAAAGGCCTTCAATCAACTAGAAGAGTTTGTAACCCTTCTCCAATATCATGATCAAATCTGCGGCTGATAGCTTTCCCAATGGCCCCAAAGTGAAACAAACCAAACGCCTCCACCTGAGGTGAACCAACGACCATAACCGAATCCAAACTATGTCCATCAGCTGCATTCGAATCAACCAACTCATCATCTGCATCCACAACAACATGATCCCCAAAATGTGTCACCTCAGCTGGAATCCCAAACGATGCAGTATGATCTGGAGAACGTGGAGGAACCTCCACCCAACGTGAAGTAGCATTACCCTTCACCCGCTACGATGTCCCAACGATCTGGTCAACACTCTCCACCTGCTGAGAGTCAAAAGTGACATACCTGCTCAAAACAAAATCAGAGTCTCTCAAATGATAACCAAACAAGCCTCTGAATTCTAAATGTGCAATCGGATCAAATCTCACATACTCGATGTGACCAAATGCTGGACAACCAAACATCCGACGCAACTCAAAATCTGAAGCAACTCCACCAGATCCAAAATCTCCACATACAGCAATCGACGACCTATGACTAAGATGACCCAAATATGTCAAAGTCCGAACACCAAAGCCAATGCTCGACATCAAACGTCGATCCTCCTCCAGAAAGGAGCGACCAATTAAATTTATCATCTCATCTCGTTAGCCCCAATGTTTCATTTCCAATGAAGTATCTCCAAGCGCCATGAGCTCGGCACAAATGCAAAAGAATTTCTACCACAAACTGAGCGGCGTATTCCCTTTCGCCAATACACTTCTTCAACTTGTTATTGACTACTAGGACTTCAATCCAACGGGACTTAGTTGCAACTCACAAATGCCTAGAACAGTCACTAATAAAGGAAATCAAATACAGATTACCTCCCAATGATGCCTCTTGGGATGTCCCCCAAATGCCTGAATGAACACCACCTAAAAGACCCCTCACTATAGGAGTGCTGAACTTCATCTCGGCCTTCTTGCTCATACCAACGTGCTCAGGGACTTCCAACTTCTGAGGGCAAAGCACTCCTCACCAAACAATGCGGCACCAATAAATAAATATCCTAGCCTCAACAAATGTCACAGTCTAGCCAAATTCAAAGAAGTCGTCAGCTCCTCACCAATTACCGTGCTTCCAATCAAATAGTATAAATTCTTCTTTCTGATGCAGTTCATCACAATCATGGACCCCTTTGTAACCTTAAGAGTTGCATTCTCCAAGATCACTCGATAGCCAGTTGCTTCCAAAGTTCCAAGGGAAATAATGTTCTTCGTCATCTGCGGAACGAACCTTACTTCCATCAGCTCCCGAGTCACCCCGTCACACATACGGATCCGAACTGTACCAATACCACCAATAGGGCATACATGATCATTACCCATGAACATGACATCCCCTCTTTTCAACTCCTCAAAACTGGAGAACCAATCCCTCCTAGGGCAAATATGGTATGTAGCACCCGAATCTTCATCCACTCAGTAGAGTCGGTATAACAAACTGACGGTAGTGCGGATAACGAATAGCCTGAAGAATCTGAATTATTGTCACTAGCCTTGACAACATTCACTTCCGAAGCTTGTACAACTTTTCCCTTATTCTTCTCGGCTTTATCTATCAACTTTGGGCACTCGTTCTTCCAATGTCCCTCTTCTTTATAGAAGCGACACTAGTTCCTACCAACACTCTTATGGTCACCTCTTTTCTTCGATTTTGAGCTGTTGGTCTGCCAATGGTTTGGAGTACGGCCTTGAACTGCTAATGCATCTCCCAATGCCTTCTCGGAGGATTCACTATCACTTTTTCTCAACTCATAATTTACTAATGCTGAGGTCACCTCCTTATAACCAACAATAGTTCTCCCAGTTATCATAGTGAGGACAAACGTGCCGTAATCATCCTCCGGCGATGAACATAAAAGTAGTACCGCCTTATCTTCATCCTCAACCTTGATATCCACATTAGCCATATCTGAAAGTAACTTTGTGAAGTTATTTATATGCTCCCTAATGGAAACTCCCCTCTTCATCTTGAACTGGTAACACTTCCTCTTCAAATGAAGCCGATTCTCAATGCTCTTAGTAAGATACTTTTCATTGAGCGTTTCCCATAGTCTCTTCGCGGACCTCTCATTCATCACATCATTAATAAGATCATGCGTCAAGCATGACCGAATAACTCCACAAGCACTACTGTTCATCTTCTTCCAAACCTTATTATCCATATCTAGAGGTTTCTCTTGTAACTCAATAGTCTCCTCTAAATTTTGCGCATCCAACGCACCATCACCTGGCATCTCCACAAACCGAAATTGATCTTGCCGTCGTACTTCGGAATATCAATCTTTGTATTATTGATGCTCAAATTTTGTATCGCCTTTGCAAGAGACGATCCCGATGTGCTTGTTTCACCCATGTTGTAGATCTAACTCTTCAAATAAGAATCCTTCAGCGAATCCTTCGAACAAGCCCCAAGTCAAAAACCCGGAAGCTTTGATACCACTTGTTGCGCGCAGCGAAAATTTTGACAGCACCTCTGCCGAACAATAGCCACAACAAGAGAGTAAGATCACAAATAAATCTTCGTTTTACAAAGAAAACAAGAATCAACAGCGAATATCTCAACAAAGTGGGATATACACTCTTCCTCTCATCAGTTCTAGGACTAATCTGTCGAGGGAACCTAAACAAACTATTATAAATCTCAACAGCAAAACAAAATGAATTTACATGGTTCGGTAAATTGCCTACGTCCACGGGGCAAGGAGGGGAGAGATTTTACTACTTGAGAGAAGAGAATACAACTAGGGTTTACAATCACACAATATCTCACAAATAAACCTTCAAAACAATCTCTCAAATCTCTCACAAATACTCTCTCAAAAGGGATCCAAAAAACTCCTTCAGAACCCTAGCCGCCAACCCTGTTCACCCTCAGCCTCGCACTCATTTTCGGCCTCTACTACTGCACCCTATTTATAGGGTTTGAAAAAACCGAAAACGCGTGAGAAAACAAGGTTACGCGTATGAAGATGCGTGAGGTGGCCCCCACTCGAGTCCCCACAAGCACGAGAAAACTCGTGCTCGTGGGCGTGGGCGGCCTCGTGGGTGTGGGCCCCCACACGAGCACGAGAAACGTCTCGTGCTCGTGGGATGTGGCCCCCACACCTACGAACCTACAACATACACTCTCCAATCCACCCCACAAAGCTCCACTGCTGATCTCCACGGCCTTGCCTCGATCTCCATCAGCACAACCTCAGCCTACGCGAAGTCCACGGCCTCGGGCATGAGGAAGCTTGACATGCAAATGAGAACGATAAGTGGCATCGGTTGAGGGAGTGGCGAAGTACGATGAGGTGATGGGCGAGCTTGAGCAGGCAGCGGAGGCAATGGTGAAGAGGGAATATTATGAGACCGTGAATGTCATGGTTGCGGGGACGATGACGAATGTGGATACGTGTGAGAGTGGGTTTGAGGAGAGTGAGGGGATGGAGTCGCCGGTGAGGGGGAGGAATGGGTATTTGATGAAGATGTGTAGTAATTCCATGACGATTGTTAAGCGTCTTGGTTAACTAATTCGGAAGTGTTTTGTTTTTTGTTTTTTGCTTTTTGGAGGATGATTATGATCTATAGAAAGAGAGTTTTGATGCATTCATGTACGAATTTTCGATGGAATAAAAAGTATGATATGATTTTGATTGAGAATACATGAATTTGGCATGTGAATATATATATAGGTGTTCCCTTTTTTTTTTTTAATAGAAAACCAAACTCATACAATAGCTTAGGACTGAAACATGTCCGGCCGCTTGGATTAGAGGATACCGGCACCTCCTCCATCTACACTCTACATCCATCATCAGATTGAGCAAGTCTAGACATAGTATGGGCTACCTTGTTCCCCGCTCTTTTAACACGAGTAAAGACAACATAATTAAAGAAAATTGTGAGATTTCAATGTCATGTAGAAAATCACCAAATTTTCAAGTGCAACCTGATATGCTTTTGCCAAGCTCCAATAAGTTCTTGACAAACACTTTCCACCTCTACCGAAAAGAACTGGAGCTATTGTGCTAAACAAAGTTATCCTATAATAGTTTGAGCTTCCACAACCGAGGGAGAAAACAATTATTGCTACTTCTCCGGCATAGATATGCATACACCTATCTAATTACAACTCATATTCCATGTTGATTAGAATTTTTAAATAGAGCACCATCGACATTAACCTTATCATGAGTCTAAACCTAAAGGTTGTTCTGAACCATAAAGAAAGTATTTGAATCTTCATAAGTGGCTTTTGACACCTGCTCTTACATAAGTTGTTCTCATATAATCTGTAATCAATTTTCAACGGAAAAATAAGAGCTAGAAATAAATAAAGTCTAATTTGCAAAGGTTAAAGTGATTAAAAGAAGAGTTGAGTTAGTTAACCTATTTATAGAGTACGAGTGGTTAATAGGTAAGATTTTAGCATTTGGTGAGAGAACAAATTATTACTAGTTTTTAAAATAAATAAATAAATAAAGACACAAGATTATAAGAGGAACCATTAATCTATCTTATCTCTCAACCGCACATGAACATACATAGTTTATCATCTCATATTTTGTCTAAAGTCCTAATCTCTTACAGGCTCTCACGTACGAGAGACTTTCCTTGAGTTTTTTTTCTTTTTAAGGAAAAGACTTGTATAATGTTATGATTAGAAACCCTAGTAGTAACTTAGCTCAAAAGCCTACCGAACTTAAAGCCTACTACTAGAGTAATATTGTATGCCCTTACACATCTAATGCAAATTATGTAGTATTTTTGAAATATTAATGGATTAATTGTTACATTATAATTTGGGTATCATTTATATAATTGGTATTATCCTTAGGAATTATTTTGTTAGATCATGCACCATGATGGTTACTTACTTGAAGATGTGATCTAACTTAGATATTTCTTAAACTTGTACTTAATCTATAACTAGTAAATGATAACCGTTATAACATGTTATTATGAATGGCAATGACATGTGAGATGTAGTGGTGGGTCTCAACGATGGGAATGTGGATTCCCCATGTGTTTGTCATAACGGTACTCTACATATCCTCTTGTCCAAGGAATCAAGCCTTCCGTGAGTTTAACCAATGGCCTCCAAAGGCCTTCAATCAACTAGAAGAGTTTGTAACCCTTCTCCAATATCATGATCAAATCTGGTGATAGCAATGGCCCCAAAGTGAAACAAACCAAACGCCTCCACCGAGGTGAACCAACGACCATAACCGAATCCAAACTATGTCCATCGGTGCATTGAATCAACCAACTCATCATCTGCATCCACAACAACATGATCCCCAAACTGTGTCACCTCAGCTGGAATCCCAAACGATGCAGTATGATCTGGAGAACGTGGAGGAACCTCCACCCAACGTGAAGTAGCATTACCCTTCACCCGCTACGATGTCCCAACGATCTGGTCAACACTCTCCACCTGCTGAGAGTCAAAAGTGACATACCTGCTCAAAACAAAATCAGAGTCTCTCAAATGATAACCAAACAAGCCTCTGAATTCTAAATGTGCAATCGGATCAAATCTCACATACTCGATGTGACCAAATGCTGGACAACCAAACATCCGACGCAACTCAAAATCTGAAGCAACTCCACCAGATCCAAAATCTCCACATACAGCAATCGACGACCTATGACTAAGATGACCCAAATATGTCAAAGTCCGAACACCAAAGCCAATGCTCGACATCAAACGTCGATCCTCCTCCAGAAAGGAACGACCAATTAAATTTATCATCTCATCTCGTCGCCCCAATGTTTCATTTCCAATGAAGTATCTCCAACTGCCATGAGCTCGGCACAAATGCAAAAAAGAATTTCTACCACAAACTGAACGACGTATTCCCTTTCTGCCAATACACTTCTTCAACTTGTTATTGACTACTAGGACTTCAATCCAACGGGACTTAGTTGCAACTCACAAATGCCTAGAACAGTCACTAATAAAGGAAATCAAATACAGATTACCTCCCAATGATGCCTCTTGGGATGTCCCCCAAATGCCTGAATGAACACCACCTAAAAGACCCCTCACTATAGGAGTGCTGAACTTCATCTCGGCCTTCTTGCTCATACCAACGTGCTCACAGGACTTCCAACTACAGGGCAAAGCACTCCTCACCAAACAATGCACGGCACCAATAAATAAATATCCTAGCCTCAACAAATGTCACAGTCTAGCCAAATTCAAAGAAGTCGTCAGCTCCTCACCAATTACCGTGCTTCCAATCAAATAGTATAAATTCTTCTTTCTGATGCAGTTCATCACAATCATGGACCCCTTTGTAACCTTAAGAGTTGCATTCTCCAAGATCACTCGATAGCCAGTTGCTTCCAAAGTTCCAAGGGAAATAATGTTCTTCGTCATCTGCGGAACGAACCTTACTTCCATCAGCTCCCGAGTCACCCCGTCACACATACGGATCCGAACTGTACCAATACCACCAATAGGGCATACATGATCATTACCCATGAACATGACATCCCCTCTTTTCAACTCCTCAAAACTGGAGAACCAATCCCTCCTAGGGCAAATATGGTATGTAGCACCGAATCTTCATCCACTCGGTGAGAGTCGGTATAACAAACCGACGGTAGTGCGGATAACGAATAGCCTGAAGAATCTGAATTATTGTCACTAGCCTTGACAACATTCACTTCCGAAGCTTGTACAACTTTTCCCTTATTCTTCTCGGCTTTATCTATCAACTTTGGGCACTCGTTCTTCCAATGTCCCTCTTCTTTATAGAAGCGACACTAGTTCCTACCAACACTCTTATGGTCACCTCTTTTCTTGATTTTGAGTGTTGGTCGCCAATGGTTTAGAGTCTGACCTTGAGCGCTAATGCATCTCCCAATGCCTTCTCGGAGGATTCACTATCACTTTTCTCAACTCATAATTTACTAATCTGAGGTCACCTCCTTATAACCAACAATAGTTCTCCCAGTTATCATAGTGAGGACAAGCGTCGTAATCATCCTCCGTCGATGAACATAAAAGTAGTACCGCCTTATCTTCATCCTCAACCTTGATATCCACATTAGCCATATCTGAAAGTAACTTTGTGAAGTTATTTATATGCTCCCTAATGGAAACTCCCTCTTCATCTTGAACTGTAACACTTCCTCTTCAAATGAAGCCGATTCTCAATGCTCTTAGTAAGATACTTTTCATTGGCGTTTCCCATAGTCTCTTGCGGACCTCTCATTCATCACATCATTAATAAGATCATCGTCAAGCATGACCGAATAACTCCACAAGCACTACTGTTCATCTTCTTCCAAACCTTATTATCCATATCTAGAGGTTTCTCTTGTAACTCAATAGTCTCCTCTAAATTTTGCGCATCCAGCACCATCACGGCATCTCCACAAACCGAAATTGATCTTGCGTGCTTGAGATATCAATCTTGGTATTATCCTTAGGAATTATTTTGTTAGATCATGCACCATGATGGTTACTTGAAGATGTGATCTAACTTAGATATTTCTTAAACTTGTACTTAATCTATAACTAGTAAATGATAACTTCGTTATAACATGTTATTATGAATGGCAATGACATGTGAGATGTAGTGGTGGGTCTCTTGATGGGAATGTGGATTCCCCATGTGTTTGTCATAAGCACACATTATGATGTATGTTGTACTAGACCGTATTTGGATTCTCTAAGATGAGTCACCTAAGAGATAGAGAGTTCAAATTGTTACATGGTCTCTTTAACTTGATGATATTTTTATTTTTGATTTGATAATTTAGTATGATTAGATGTGATGGTTAAGCTTATTTACCAAGTGTTACAATCGAAATATTGGGTTGATATATTTCATTTCTGAAATGATGGATATCTAAACGGGATCCATTACACTAACTATAATGAGTTAATTTATTATAAACATCCTATGAAGTTATTAAAATCTCACGGCGGTGCTGTGGAAAATATTTTTCAAAATTTATTTTCTTATAAAAAATATTTTGTTATCTCAAAGGATTTTTATTTATGTTCATGTGAATTATAATTTTAGCATGAGCAATTAGGTAAATTGTCTGCTCAATAGTTACCTAAAATAAAATGATACTAGAGGGACTATATATAAGATAATATTATTTATAAATAATTAATCTCATATTATGAAAAGCTTTTATGAGTTCTTTCGGATAGGAACTTGAGTGTTAAATTAAAATTATTAATTTGACAAATAATTCATTCTCGATATGGGACCCAATTGATCTCACTAATGTTATTAGAAGAGGTACAAATGCAATACAATTCTATTCTATCTTTAATTCTTATGGATTGACTTTTTGAACAGTCTTAGCATTTAGAAATTGTTATCCATAAGGCTAGTCTAATCCTATATATAAGATTCATATGTAGCGTTATGAAGATGAAAAATTATGAGAAAAATAAAAGAATTGAAATTTTAAGAATTTATCTCTTAGGGGGTTATTGGTTGAGGATTGTTGACTTGGACTCGGACTTTTATTGGACTAGGTGGATTGCATGCAATGCGTGGTTTAAATTTTAGATTTAGCTAAACATGATAAATTTGTTTAGCATTTCGCTCTAATCAAAATCTGAATAAGAAATTTATTCATTGAATCCTTTTAAGCTAATTTGGATTTTATATAGATGCTTAAATAAACATATGATAGCCAAGTGAAGACCCACAAGGAGCGCTCGAAGTTCACTCTCCAGAGGAGACAACAAAGGGCTCAAAGTAGAATGCGATCAGGTGTTGAGTTAGGTGATCACGCCCAATAACCCCCACGGCAGAACAATCAAAGAAAGAGGCGGCATCGACAATAATATTCACAATACAAGAGGCTTTGAAGTGGTGAAAGACACCTTTATTGTTGTTGCAGCAACTTCTTGGTTCTTAGTGCATGAGTTAGTACTTAATATTGCCTTCTTGCACAACTTATATCACTATTAAAATAATAATTATCCAGTAAGAATTAATTATATTTTGACAGGTAAAATTGATTCATTAATTTGCATTCAAGAATTTTCAGGTGTTCATTTTTCAATGTACACAAGAATATAAATCAAAACAATTTATTACACTTCTTTCTAAATGAATAGGATCTCATAAATGGACTGATTAATCTTAAATTTATGAATTTCTAAATAAATACAGAGTTCTCAAAGAATTTGAAGGCCTTAAAGCGATTAGAGTCCATGGTGCATTTCAGAGAGGCTAGTGTAAAATTGAACCTCTTTTAAAGGAATCAACATTTCCAATTACTTTTCCAAACTCATCACTTTTCATGGCTCCTTCATGTTTGTCGCATTGCA
Organism: Asparagus setaceus; assembly: GCA_012295165.1. NCBI lineage: Eukaryota > Viridiplantae > Streptophyta > Magnoliopsida > Asparagales > Asparagaceae > Asparagus > Asparagus setaceus. Next base: position 12,750,292 of record CM022706.1, on the reverse strand, counting down.
TTACATGAATAGCAAGTTAGCGACACTTTGGAGATGATGATCTCGATATGTATTGTACCAGCTAATAACATGAGTCTTTTGAATTGTTCTTAGCTTTACGCTCCAATTTTGACATGTCAAATAGATACCTCTGATACGGAAAATATTATGATACATGTCAAATGATAGAAATTTAAATTTCATTAGTACCAAAATTGATTGCCAGGGATCAGGTTGAAGAATAAATGAATTCGGATAGACACATTTCATGTAAGATCGGTGAATGTACAAGAAAAATAGAGAAAAAGTGAGAATGAATGAAGACCTTCAAGTATTCTTTTTAATTTTATTTACATGAAAGCTAAATTAAACCTCATGATTTTTCCCTTATGTAGCCTTTAAGAAGAAAGTAAAATGTAACTTAATTTCTTTTGGTCTTTAAAAAAAAGTCGACAAACAAATCAAGTTAGCTATCTAGCAAATAAATCTGAGTTATCGAGTTACCATCTGTAAATAGCAACTATAGAGAAATAAGATGTATTATGAGCTCACTAATCAATCATATCGCACAGTATGGGCACTAAGAAAGGGCCCTTAGCAAATTTGGTATTCAAACCATTGCAGCCAACTGGATCCAGTCGAGGATTGTGAGATGCCATGAAGTGGTTCTAGATGTAGAAAGCTTTCATTACCTCCGCTATACGTTCTTTGCCCTTAGCTTGACCATTTCGGACCATGAGACCTCCTCTTCATGACCTCTACACATCCGGACGACATGTGATCTCATTCTCATGTCATGATTGATAATCTTCCCATCCTTCCCACCAATTGTTAGGATATTACTATTGTTTCAACAAAGAGACCGACTCTAAAATTATGCGCTCCTCATATTTCTCAATAAGCGATTATCGTTTGAATCTCACAACTGGTCATCAAAAACATATCACTTTTTTCTGACTGACCTTGACTTCTTTTATAGTCACTATTTGGTGAATGCTCTTGGCCCAAACAAACAATTAGTTCTTCTACACAGCCAACATATGCTTATGATGCTAGCAGAACCTTAGGCCTCATAGGAAAATGGCAAATCCTATTTGAGCAACACAGACCAGCCACATATGATATTTTACACAATGATTTGAAGCCTCCATGAGATCATTTAACCAAGAAACTGGCCAGGATCCAGGTGGCATATTCTTGTAACACAACTCAATTTAGTATCAACTTTGCCAAGGGTACACACCATTTGAGCAGTGGGCATACAACAATCAAGTGCAATATTGAGTTATGGGAGGTCCTATAGCTAGTAGATATAACGTTATTTCCTTCCAAAGACTCGGAAGGGCCCAGCATGTCCAGACTGATACCTGACCAAAGCCATTTCATCTGAAACTAATGCATCATTGTTGCTTGATGTTCCTGAAACAAGTACAAATTTCATATGATTAAAAGGCTTTGATGAGACAAATAAATCTCTACTTGTGCACAAATAAATCTCCCATACATATTTCCATGCGAGACAAAGATCCACAGTCCAATTCCTATCTTAAACTTTAAAAATTTTGATCTTAAAAATGTCAAGATTCTATTACCGGCATCAACAATGTGGAAGAAGAACTCCATTCAAATATAACAGTTAAATATCATATGTAGAAAGCCAGCAGTCAAAAGACCGAGCGACTTAAGTGAAACAAGATCTTACCCAATTTTCTGGCAAGTAGGGTTATAGATCTTGATCATCTATTTGACGAGCTGAACAGTTTTTCTAAATAAGTTCATTACTAAAACAGTAGTAGTATTTTAGAATCAAGCAATTAAAACTTAGTTTCATGTAGGTAGTCAGCATTTAGCAACGATAAAGCTGGGAGATTAATAAATAAAGTCTAATTTGCAAAGGTTAAAGTGATTAAAAGAAGAGTTGAGTTAGTTAACCTATTTATAGAGTACGAGTGGTTAATAGGTAAGATTTTAGCATTTGGTGAGAGAACAAATTATTACTAGTTTTTAAAATAAATAAATAAATAAAGACACAAGATTATAAGAGGAACCATTAATCTATCTTATCTCTCAACCGCACATGAACATACATAGTTTATCATCTCATATTTTGTCTAAAGTCCTAATCTCTTACAGGCTCTCTCACGTACGAGAGACTTTCCTTGAGTTTTTTTTTCTTTTTAAGGAAAAGACTTGTATAATGTTATGATTAGAAACCCTAGTAGTAACTTAGCTCAAAAGCCTACCGAACTTAAAGCCTACTACTAGAGTAATATTGTATGCCCTTACACATCTAATGCAAATTATGTAGTATTTTTGAAATATTAATGGATTAATTGTTACACGTATAATTTGGGTATCATTTATATAATTGGTATTATCCTTAGGAATTATTTTGTTAGATCATGCACCATGATGGTTACTTACTTGAAGATGTGATCTAACTTAGATATTTCTTAAACTTGTACTTAATCTATAACTAGTAAATGATAACTTCGTTATAACATGTTATTATGAATGACAGCGACATGTGAGATGTAGTGGTGGGTCTCAACGATCGGGAATGTGGATTCCCCATGTGTTTGTCATAAGCACACATTATGATGTATGTTGTACTAGACCGTATTTGGATTCTCTAAGATGAGTCACCTAAGAGATAGAGAGTTCAAATTGTTACATGGTCTCTTTAACTTGATGATATTTTTATTTTTGATTTGATAATTTAGTATGATTAGATGTGATGGTTAAGCTTATTTACCAAGTGTTGCACAATCTGAAATATTGGGTTGATATATTTCATTTACAGAAATGATGGATATCTAAACAGGATCCAGTACACTAACTATAATGAGTTAATTTATTATAAACATCCTATGAAGTTATTAAAATCTCACCGGCAGGTGCTTGTGGAAAATATTTTTCAAAATTTATTTTCTTATAAAAAATATTTTGTTATCTCAAAGGATTTTTATTTATGTTCATGTGAATTATAATTTTAGCATGAGCAATTAGGTAAATTGTCTGCTCAATAGTTACCTAAAATAAAATGATACTAGAGGGACTATATATAAGATAATATTATTTATAAATAATTAATCTCATATTATGAAAAGCTTTTATGAACAGTTGCTCAGATAGGAACTTGAGTGTTAAATTAAAATTATTAATTTGACAAATAATTCATTCTCGATATGGGACCCAATTGATCTCACTAATGTTATTAGAAGAGGTACAAATGCAATACAATTCTATTCTATCTTTAATTCTTATGGATTGACTTTTGAACAGTCTTAACGATTTAGAAATTGTTATCCATAAGGCTAGTCTAATCCTATATATAAGATTCATATGTAGCGTTATGAAGATGAGAAAATTATGAGAAAAATAAAAGAATTGAAATTTTAAGAATTTATCTCTTAGGGGGGGTTATTGGTTGAGGATTGTTGACTTGGACTCGGACTTTTTATTGGACTAGGTGGATTGCACGTGCAATGCACGTGGTTTAAATTTTTAGATTTAGCTAAACATGATAAATTTGTTTAGCATTTCGCTCTAATCAAAATCTGAATAAGAAATTTATTCATTGAATCCTTTTAAGCTAATTTGGATTTTATATAGATGCTTAAATAAACATATGATAGCCAAGTGAAGACCCACAAGGAGCGCTCGAAGTTCACTCTCCAGAGGAGACAACAAAGGGCTCAAAGTAGAATGCGATCAGGTGTTGAGTTAGGTGATCACGCCCAATAACCCCCACGGCAGAACAATCAAAGAAAGAGGCGGCATCGACAATAATATTCACAATACAAGAGGCTTTGAAGTGGTGAAAGACACCTTTATTGTTGTTGCAGCAACTTCTTGGTTCTTAGTGCATGAGTTAGTACTTAATATTGCCTTCTTGCACAACTTATATCACTATTAAAATAATAATTATCCAGTAAGAATTAATTATATTTTGACAGGTAAAATTGATTCATTAATTTGCATTCAAGAATTTTCAGGTGTTCATTTTTCAATGTACACAAGAATATAAATCAAAACAATTTATTACACTTCTTTCTAAATGAATAGGATCTCATAAATGGACTGATTAATCTTAAATTTATGAATTTCTAAATAAATACCTGAGAAGTTCTCAAAGAATTTGAAGGCCTTAAAGCGATTAGCAGTCCATGGTGCATTTCAACAGAGGCTAGTGTAAAATTCAGAACCTCTTTTAAAGGAATCAACATTTCCAATTACTTTTCCAAACTCATCACTTTTCATGGCTCCTTCATGTTTGCTGGCATTGCAGCCCCATACATGAATAGCAAGTTGGCGACACTTTGGAGATGATGATCTCAGATATGTATTGTACCAGCTAATAACATGAGTCTTTTGAATTGTTCTTAGCTTTTCTGCTTCCAATTTTGACATGTCAAATAGATACCTACAGTACGGAAAATATTATGATACATGTCAAATGATAGAAATTTAAATTTCATTAGTACCAAAAATTGATTGCCACGAGGATCAGTTGAAGAATAAATGAATTCCAGATAGACACATTTCATGTCAGCATCAGCTGAATGTACAAGAAAAATAGAGAAAAAAGTGAGAATGAATGAAGACCTTCCAAGTATTCTTTTAATTTTATTTACATGAAAGCTAAATTAAACCTCATGATTTTTCCTTATGTAGCCTTTAAGAAGAAAGTAAAATGTAACTTAATTTCTTTTGGTCTTTAAAAATAAGGTCGACAAACAAATCAAGTTAGCTATCTAGCAAATAACTGAAGTTATCGAAGTTACCATCCCGTAAATAGCAACCGATAGAGAAATAAGATGTATTATGAGCTCACTAATCAATCATATCACCGGTATGGGCACTAAGAAAGGCCCTAATAGCCAAATTTGGTATTCAAACCATTGCGCATCGGATCCGAGTCGAGGATTGTGAGATGCCATGAAGTGGTTCTAGATGTAGAGAAAGCTTTCATTACCTCCGCTAGCACGTTGTCGCCTCTTAGCTTGACCATTTCGGCCCCAAGACCTCCTCTTCATGACCTCTACACATCCGGACGACATGTGATCTCATTCTCATGTCATGATTGATAATCTTCCCATCCTTCCCACCAATTGTTAGGATATTACTATTGTTTCAACAAAGAGACCGACTCTAAAATTAGCGCCTCGCATATTTCTCAATAAGCGATTATCGTTTGAATCTCACAACTGGTCATCAAAACATATCACTTTTTTCTGACTGACCTTGACTTCTTTTATAGTCACTATTTGGTGAATGCTCTTGGCCCAAACAAACAATTAGTTCTTCTACACAGCCAACATATGCTTATGATGCTAGCAGAACCTTAGGCCTCATAGGAAAATGGCAAATCCTATTTGAGCAACACAGACCAGCCACATATGATATTTTACACAATGATTTGAAGCCTCCATGAGATCATTTAACCAAGAAACTGGCCAGGATCCAGGTGGCATATTCTTGTAACACAACTCAATTTAGTATCAACTTTGCCAAGGGTACACACCATTTGAGCAGTGGGCATACAACAATCAAGTGCAATATTGAGTTATGGGAGGTCCTATAGCTAGTAGATATAACGTTATTTCCTTCCAAAGACTCGGAAGGGCCCAGCATGTCCAGACTGATACCTGACCAAAGCCATTTCATCTGAAACTAATGCATCATTGTTGCTTGATGTTCCTGAAACAAGTACAAATTTCATATGATTAAAAGGCTTTGATGAGACAAATAAATCTCTACTTGTGCACAAATAAATCTCCGATACATATTTCCATGAGACAAAGATCCACAGTCCAATTCCTATCTTAAACTTTAAAAATTTTGATCTTAAAATGTCAAGATTCTATTACCGCATCAACAATGTGGAAGACAGAACTCCATTCAAATATAACAGTTAAATATCATATGTAGAAAGCCAGCAGTCAAAAGACCCGAACGACTTAAGTGAAACAAGATCTTACCCAATTTTCTGGCAAGTAGGGTTATAGATCTTGATCATCTATTTGACGAGCTGAACAGTTTTTCTAAATAAGTTCGTACTAAAAACAGTAGTAGTATTTTAGAATCAAGCAATTAAAACTTAGTTTCATGTAGGTAGTCAGATTTAGCAACGATAAAGCTGGGAGATTAATAAACAAAGTTCCTCAATTGAACTGAAAATATGACTTCAGAATCAGGCAAAGCAGCTATAATCTAAATGAATGTACCCTGAACTTGAAAATGATGATATGCTAGTAGTGTCCATGGTCACGATATGAGGCTGCTAACCCACTGAACCCACAATATTCAATCCTAATTGTTTACTATGCACTTTGAAATCTCATCCTTTCAGTTTCACATTTTCAAAACTGATCATATCATATCATTAAACTATATCAGTTTGTGTTCTTCACCGTCAGCATAGCTAAGGCTTTTAAAACTCATTTCTTTGGTTTTGATCTTTTCAATGAGACATATCAACAAACAACTTGTATGCATGGCTTTCAACTTTTAATAGCAAGCAAAAATGTATGATAACAGGGAACGACATTAAAGAAAGGTAAGAATCAAGAAAGAGAGGGTATAGACAAATAAATTTCAAAATAAAAACAAAGTTAAAATCTGCAGAAATCATACCTGATTTTTTTTATAATCAGCTTCCTGAATTTTTTTCCTTCCTGATGCCCTAATATCTGAGATTTCAAGAGATGATGGCAAAATGGCGTTGTGGGAACGTTCTAAATTCTAATTTTCTCAAAACATGATTTAGGGTTGTATCTAAGATGATGAGGACAATAATAACCATCATTGTAAATTGATTGGCCATTGATGAAGGTAGAGAGAGTGGGAGGGTTGAAGGATCTGAATAGTAATCGATGAGAGGGAGAAGAACGTAGCTGTAGGACTTTGAATTTCTAAATTCTTTGTACTGTTATAATAATGGAAATTGGTCAATTTAATAAAAGATGAAGGACATTTTCGGTAAGTAAAAGTTTTTCTAGTACTCCCTCTTTAAAGGAGAATGATTTTAATTTAGGGTGTTATTCATTTCGGACTAAAATTTGGATTTAAATTTAAGGTGTTATTGGTTTATGACTAGGATTCAGACTTGAATTTAATGTGTTGCTGATTTAGGACCAGGATTTGGATTTGAATTTAAAATTTAGATTTAAATTTAAGGTGTTATTGGTTTAGGAGTAGAATGCAAACTTGAATTTAATGTGTTATTGGTTTAGGACTAGGATTTGGATTTGAATTTAATGTGTTATCGGTTTAGGACTAAGATTTAGATTTGAATTTAATGTGTTATTGGTTGTCTAGGATTGTTATTAGGACTAGGATTTTAAAATCCACACTCCATTCCAACTCTATAGTTTTTAATGAAAATTTTTAATATAAAGTCCAAGTTAAAATTAATGGATTCGATGCTACTATGTGGATTTCCTCTCTCCTCTTCTCTTTACTTATTTAAATATTTAATATATTTCAAATTAAATATATTTAATTTTACAATATTTCATATTTTTATACTAACATTGAATGTATTTAATTTTAAAATATTTTTAATCAAATTTATTTAATTCATTTAAAATGAACTATGTTTACTAATACATATAATCACTTAATATATTTAATATTTAATATTAACTTAGATATATTCATTATTTAATATTTCTTAAATATACAAATATTTTAAATATTTAATACTATATTACACACATTTCATTTGAACTGTTTAAATGAATTACACGATGTATTTAGTTTTGTTGTTATCATCCGTTAATCGAAATCGAGTGGTTTTCAAATTAATATTTTTGTTAATGATTATTATTGAATATAATAATTTAATTTGAAACTACTAATGTAAATAATCCACAAATCTAAAATTTAGTCCGAGAATCCGACCCTCACTCTATGAATCCAAAGCAAAAGTTCAAGAATCCAAATCAAAAGTTTAAGAATTCTACTCACAAAAATTAAAATCCAATCTAAGAGTCTGGGGCTCTAACCATAAAGTCCGAGTCCAGGTTCCAATCCAAGAATGTTAAATTCATGACCAATTGTCTGAGTCCAAATCAATAATTAGTATTGCTCCTCTTCGGTGATGGGTGAATTTCAGTTGGAGGCTTTTTCTTTTGAGTAAGCTTTTCAGGTAGATCTTAGAATTTTCAGATAGATCTTAGGAGATGACATTATAGAGAATCGGAAAGCGTACTAGATATTCTTCTAAATTTTTATTAATTTTGATTAGTTTTCACGATATGCATACTTCGCATTGTTGTATGTCGTGTTTCCAACACCTACATGATGCTAAACATGTGTCCAACCTAGCTTTAATACCAATGTTTAAGTAAGGAAGTTTTTCATGTTATTTATGTAGAACAAATGGATCTTCGTAATCTATAAGCAAATACATATCCTTGTATATCTTTCATATATATAGTTTATCAGTTTGTTTTATCAATCAATCTATCAGTATATATAATCCAAACTAATAAATTAAACAATTGTGTCTTCAACTAGATTGTGTTTAGATACAAGGATTTCATTTGAAATTCTAGAATTCAATTCTAGATTTTAAAATTTGGAATTCAATTTTAATTTCATTGTTTGAGAATTGTTAGAATTTCAATTCTAGAATTCGCAAACCTAGAGAGAGAAAGAGACTAAGAAAGAGATACCTTGTTTGTTCTTTCTCAAAAACCCTAGCCGCCTTCGACTGAGAACAGAGGAGGGAGAGTAGACGTACCTAGGATTAGGGTTAGGGTTTCAAACGTTAGAGAGGGACGAGTGAGAAGCAGTAGAGAGAAGTGGAGGGTTTCAAAAGTTAGAGAGGGACAAGAGAGGAGTGGAGGGTGGACAAATCCGGTCCACACCTCAAGGGGAGAAATAGATAGGAGAGAGAAAGAGGAGAGAGAGATTTTTTTTAAAGCTAGACTTGTAGACCAAATTTGTCCACATCACTACCAAGTTCCTTTAAGGAACTTGGTACCAAGTTTTTCCATTTTTCTAATATATATATATATATATATATATATATATATATATATATATATATATATATATATATATATATATATATATATATATATATATATATATATAGTGTGTGTGTGTGTGTCTTGTGTGCCTCCTCAAGTATATGAGGGAATCCCTCATATGATAAGGATACCCATTAATCTCTCTCTCTCTCTCTCTATATATATATATATATATATATATATATAGCAAGGCTCTTATAAACTTAATGTATAGGGAATAGTCATACACCAACTCTTCTATCCATTAATGTTGCCTTGGGATCCGTGAAAGATATAAAGCCCACTTTGAGATTTGTGCATCTCTTGATTTCACGGATCCCAAGACAACATTAATGGATACAAAAGTTGGTGTATACTATTCTCTATCAACTTAAGTTTATAGGAGCCTTGCTCTATATATATATATATATATATATATATATATATATATATATATATATATATATATATATATATATATATATATATATATGAAATTTGGAAATGACATGTGTTTAGCTACCATTTACAATTAATGGCCCAGTATAGTATTACAATATAAGTGGAATTGAGCCAATTCCAAAAGGCTCAAATACTTTGCCATCCAAATATTGGAATTGGTCAAATTTCAGTTTCCAAGCATACCATCTAATAATGAGTAGAGGCATTGGAAGGAGAGAGAACAATGATAGTGGACAATCAAGTGAGGGCTCATCGCCAGAATGGAAATTTATGTGGAGTCTAAAGCTTCGAAATAAAATTAAAATATTTGCATGGAGAGCTTGTCATGAGATTGTACTTGTACAAGAAACATTAAATTATACTTGTACAATAAACATTAAACCATAGAAGCCTAATGGTGACAAATGGTTGTTGGGTGTATGAAGCAGAGAGAGAAGCAATATATCATGTTATATGTGCACACCCGTTCTCGAGACAAGTTTGGGTGATTGCATGCATACCCTCATTTTTGAAGTGGAGGGAGGGAAGTCGAGTAAGAGAATAGTGGAGCACCCTTTGCAGGTGGAGGTAAGCATCGAGCTTGATTTGGTTATTGTAATTTGTGGGCTCTTACGGAGAAATAGAAATGAGGTTAAACATCAAGGGAAAGGAAGAAGAGCTAAAGCTTTATTTCATGGGGCTAGGGATTACCGAGGTGAGTACCTTGCTGCTCAAGAAGCACAATGATAACCACCTATGAAGTTGGTTCCTATGCGATGGATCCCTCCGAGATTGAACAACATGTAGGTCAATGTCGATGGGGGCAGTTTTTGACAATCAGCTTGCAATCAGAAATAGGTGTTGTGATTCGACATAATCAGGGATGTTTCTTCACAGGTCTCTCAAAGTTGGTAGGAGTACATGACAACACGGAGTTTGCAGAATTCATAGCTATGAAAGAGGCAGTTCAATTTGCATTGGAGACTGGCTTTCGAAGGGCTCAATTTGAAGGTGATGCAGAAAAGGTCATTCTAGTTATGCGAAAAATACATGCGATACTCCCCTTTGGGCATATTGTAGAGGATGTGAGGGTTCTCTGTGGCGCATGCATTTAAGCATCATCAGTTTAACACGGTTCATCGGACAGAGAATAAAGCATCTCATGTTCTTGCTAGAAAGGCTATTGATTTCGAAGAGTATCAAGTATAGTTTGAAGACCCACCTAATTTCTTGGAGAACACTCTTGTCGCGGATAGGGAACATGTATATCGAAAATGAGATTTGCCATAGGCGTGCTCCAGAAGTTCAGGAGAAGTAGAGTGTTTGGATGACCTAGAATATTCAATGTTGGCTGAGGATTAAAAAAAAAAAAAGAAGAAGAAGAAAAAGAAAAGAAAGAGACCATTAGAATTTCCCACACAATCTGATCCCTTTAAGGTTCGAAACAAACTGAATCAGCAATGAATTTGAAGGACGATGAAATGATGCAAGTCATTTGATTTGAACCATTAAAAGGGAAATTCTCAGCAAAAGAAATTAATTATCTCAATGACATTCAAGTGGGTTGGATTAATTAATTCTTTAACGATGGTTTAGGATCTGATTCCATCCATCTTAGTTAAATAGAAGTCACACGAGCAGTGATGTAAATAAAAACATTGCAGACTGTGACCGATCGAAGTGTGTTTTATTTTATCTCGATGTTAACAAATTGGATTCAAATATGACCTGAACTCTACAACAAATATGAGTAAATATTAATTGTTCTGTGGCCTAATTTATAACATACGCGGATACGCCTGACTACAAAAATAGCAAAATTGTGACCTGAACTCTCATCAAAATATTGTTTGTTACATATTGTTGATATAGTATTAATAATTTAATTTTTAAAATAGTTATAAGTTTCTATAAGAAAAAATCAAGGCAGCAAAAATGAAAAAACATGCTTATTACCACACACCAAAAAAAAAAAAAAAAAGCCGAGACACATACTAATGTAGAAAATAAAGTAGAATCTGTAAACATATGTTTCAAAGGTGCATGTATTTTAAAATTCTCTATAACTAGTTATGTCAATCTCTCATGATTTTCCAAGAACGCATATTAATTACCAGTCTTTCCTAGCTAGTGTTCGCACAAACATGAAGCTATTTATTACGCATGATTGGTCCAGTTGTCTAAGGGCATGTTTGGTTCAAACAAAAATAGGAATAGGATTAGGAATCCCACTTATTTTATGGATTCCAACCTAATCTATAAAAATTTGTTGGATGTCATTGAATTTTTGGGAATCCCATTTTTTCCTCTTTCTATGTTTGTTTCACATAAAAAATATATGGATTCCAACTTTATAGAACTCCTCCAAATCCTATTCTTTTGTTTGGTTTGGAATTCCAATTTTTGGGATAAATGGATGATAACACTCCAACGGCTAGTTTTTTAAAATTTGGCAAAAGCCAAAATTATTCCAAGGCCTCCAACGGCTAGTTTATTCCCATGTTCAAATTTCAAAAACCAAAATGCCTCCAACGGCTAGTTCCAATGGCTTCTTATCTATAAATATGGAGCATCATACCTCAAGTCGAAATAAGTTTCATCTCCTCCAACCAAACATGAAATCAAAAGAACGCCCTCAAAGTTTTGAAGTTTGGTGCGATTACAATATCCAAACACCCATGAAAGTTTGCAAGTATGGTAAAAATAATGGGCGGTATTATTGGGGGTGTGCTAAATACCCAAATAAAGAATGCAATTTTTTTAAATGGGCGCATGAAGAAAGAGAAATTAGCAACCAAGGACACCAATTTTCCAAAGAAAAAAGGTTCGGAGATAAATATTTTTTGAAATCAAAAAGGCTGAAGCAAGAATTGAAGCTTGTCGAAAAACAACTCTTAGTTTGAAAATTTTCGGCAATTTTAGTAGTGTTGTTTTGTATTATTTACATCATTGTAAACCGCATGTCATGTAATTGTACTTGCAAAAACTATTGATATTGTAATGGCTCAGAATTAAGTCTTGTTTGTCGAAGTTGAAAGCCCCATCTATAACTTACAGCTTTACTTTAGATTGCATTCTAATGATGGATTGCCTTACCTATACATCGTCGATTCAATGTAGGTTGCATTCTCATCACGTAATTCCATATCGTACATAAAAGCGTAAATTAGATTGCTCTTCTCACGTAAAGACAATCATCATTGCCAAATATCAATCACTTAAAACCAATCACACAAGCTCTTATCAACCGGAAAACCAATGAACCGTAGAGCTACACAAGCTCTAAACAACTGAAAAACCATCCAAACATAGAGCTAAACACGCCCAATCACCGCGTAAACGTAACCAGAAAACATCGTGACCATGAGAGCTAAACAAGCTCTTTTCAGGAACAACAACCCACCAATCAAGGAGCTAAACAAGCTCCAACCAGCAACAACAAAAACCAACAAAACGAGGAGTTAAACAAGCTCCAACCAGCAACAACAAAAACCAACAAAACGAGGAGCTAAACAAGCTCAAACCAGCAGTAACAACCCACCAATCAAGGAGCTAAACAAGCTCTTTTCAGCAACAACAACCCACCAATCAAGGAGCTAAACAAGCTCCAACCAGCAACAACAAAAACCAACAAAACGAGGAGCTAAACAAGCTCAAACCAGCAGCAACAGGAGCTAAACAAGCTCAGTCTAGCAGCAACAACCCACCAATCAAGGAGCTAAACAAGCTCCAACCAGCAGCAAAAAAAACTAACAAAACGAGGAGCTAAACAAGCTCATTTCAGCAGCGAAAAAAAACCGAAAAACCATCAAATCAAGGAGCTAAACAAGCTCCAACCAACAACAACAAAAACCAACAAAACGAGGAGCTAAACAAGCTCCAACCAGCAACAACAAAAACCAACAAAACGAGGAGCTAAACAAGCTCAAACCAGCAGCAACAAGAGCTAAACAAGCTCACCAAAGAAGAACAACCCACAATCAAGGAGCTAAACAAGCTCCAACCAAAGAACAATAAAATCCAACAAAACGAGGAGCTAAACAAGCTCATTTCAAGAAGGAAAAAATCGAAAAACCATCAAATCAAGGAGCTAAACAAGCTCCAACCAAAGAACAATAAAATCCAACAAAACGAGGAGCTAAACAAGCTCCAACCAAGAACAACAAAACCAACAAAACGAGGAGCTAAACAAGCTCAAACCAAGAAGAACAAGAGCTAAACAAGCTCACCAAAGAAGAACAACCCACCAATCAAGGAGCTAAACAAGCTCCAACCAGCAGGAAAAAAACCCAACAAAACGAGGAGCTAAACAAGCTCATTTCAGCAGTGAAAAAAAATCGAAAAACCATCAAATCAAGGAGCTAAACAAGCTCCAACCAGCAACAATAAAATCCAACAAAACGAGGAGCTAAACAAGCTCCAACCAGCAACAACAAAAACTAACAAAACGAGGAGCTAAACAAGCTCAAACCAAGAAGAACAGAGCTAAACAAGCTCACCAAAGAAGAACAACCCACCAATCAAGGAGCTAAACAAGCTCCAACCAACAGCAAAAAACACCAACAAAACGAGGAGCTAAACAAGCTCATTTCAGCAGCGAAAAAAAAACTGAAAAACCATCAAATCAAGGAGCTAAACAAGCTCCAACCAGCAACAACAAAAACCAACAAAACGAGGAGCTAAACAAGCTCTAACCAGCAATAACAAAAACCAACAAAACGAGGAGCTAAACAAGCTCAAACCACCGTAATAAAACCAACAAAACGAGGAGCTAAACAAGCTCAAACCAGCAGCAACAACCCACCAATCAAGGAGCTAAACAAGCTCCAACCAGCCGTAATAAAACCAACAAAACGAGGAGCTAAACAAGCTCAACAAACCCAATTAAAGGAGCTACACAAGCTCAAAATACTAACAACAGAAACCACCAGCAGCATGAACGAGCTAAACAAGCTCAACAAACTCAATTAAAGGAGCTAAACAAGCTCAATATACCAACAACAGAACAACCAACAGCAACAGCAACGAGCTAAACAAGCTTAAAATACCCAAATACGGAGCCTCACAAGCTCAAAAATACCAACAAGAACAACCAACAGCAACATGAACGAGATAAACATCACAAAATAATTAGAGCTCAGGATATAAATTGATTTGTCATAAAGTATTGCCTCGCCTATAAAATTATGATGCAATGCAGGCTGCAATTTTGAGGGATTGCCTCGCCTAAACATCACAAAATAATTCTAGGCTGCATCATCAGTTTATTATCCTCATCATTGCTCATATAAATAAACTTTTAAATGCATACCGTAGCATTTAATAAAGTCCAAAAAATAAGCTCATTGGTCATTCCCATATGCATTGTACCTGCAACAAAATCATAGTAGTACCAATTACATGCCATCATATATAAAGTGTGCAACTATATAAAGTTTGCAATTACAGAAAGTTTGCAACTATCAAAAGTTTGCAACTGTCAAGATACACAAGTTCATAGCATTGTTTACTTGTGCACAAGCAAAATACTCCTCCAAAATGTGATCAAAGTGTGCAAGTAAATTAGCTAATGTCCAATGTTGCTCATCGACGCTGAGATGATGTACCTCTTCCTAGCTTCCTTGGTTTTATAATGAACCTTCGCTTCACGCTCATCATCATATAAATGATCTAACACTTTGTCAAGAAATACATCGAATAGTCATCGCTATGTTCCTTCAACGCCGAAGCCAACCGCCACCAAATAACCATGTGTTGAACCATGTGTTGATTTCGATGGATCAAACATTGTCTCAACAAAGGAGCACAACAATTCATCTTGATCATATGATTTTCTAGATTTTTTGCTAGAAGATGACTTAAAGTTGTCTTTGCTTTTGTTTTGTGGCCTAGTAGGTTCTGTTCCATTGTTAGCATCAGATTGTGGCTCAGTTTCACTATGTTATGGAATCATATTATCATCATCTTCAATAGGTATGGACCTACTAGAGCCAATGTCATCAAACACAGCTCTAACAAAGTCACCCTTAACTTGGTCATCACCCATGATGATTTATAAATTTTTGAAGTGAGGGAGAGGCTTGTTTATGTATGCTTTGAGTCTAAAATTAAATTTATCTTGCAATAACAATAGACCCACAAGGCTTAGAAATTTACAAGTATGTGCACCAAATATAATAAATTTCTAATTGCACTATTGATGTTGAAAGTAATATACCTGTGTCCATGATTTCAAAGTCTCCTCATCCAGGGTAATCATTTGATTTTCCTCATCCCACCCAGCTCCACTTATATCAAGGCAAGCCTTCATGTCACTGAATTTGTTTCTCAAGCATTTTAAGTGATTAACCACATGAAGATGATTAAAATCTTGTCTGAATTGCATGTGTATTTTCATAGCTGCCATTCTATAAGCTTCTGCTTTGAAGGCTGCCCTCCAAGTTTCACTCTGATCAGACCACGGATGAAGGTCCGATCGTCACGCCGATCACAGCTGCGCAGAAGAAACCGTTCTCTCCTTTTTGTAGTTCTCGGCCAAACCCTTTCAACCAGCCCCATTTGGTGGAAAACCCCCATTTATAGGGATTAAAGGGGTGTAACCGCCTCCTTGAATTGCTCCATAATGGGGTTTAGTGGGTGTAACCGCCCCTTAAATCTCTCAAGCGGTTTAGGAACCGTTCAACTCATGTTTGAATGAGTCAAAACGCCGGGTTCGCTCGAGCAAGCCTCGCCTCGCATTTTAGTGCAAGAACGCTGGGATGGACCTCCGCCTACGCTTTAACTAGGACGCGGCCGAGGCCCGCTTTGAGCTTCAACGTGGGCCATGTGCTCCGCGTTTTAGCTTCAACGCGGGCCATGTGCTCCGCGTTTTGGGCCGAGCAGCGGGCCATGTGCTCGCATTTTGAATTGAAGCGAGGATGAGTCCCGCTTTAATTGAAACGCGGGGTGAGCCAGCGTTTTGCTTTGAAGAGATCAATACTTGTGATCTCTTTTCACAAGGATTGTCAACTTGTAATCCTTATACTCTGGAGACATTAGCTTCTGATTCTCCTTTGTTGTCGTGAAAGTCGTCAGCTTGTAACCTTCATTGATAGTATTTCGCGAATATTGGCTATCTTCAGTAATACTAATAATTTTTTTATAGCCTACAGAACCCCCTCTAAAGTTTTCGAAAGTTCGCGGTTGACTGGGACGAGCTTTTGGAATACTTTGGATATCTTCTTTTATTTGATCCTGAGAAGGTCTTGCTCCTCATTCTGTCTTCAAAGAAGTTGTGTTCTGCTTTTGTCCACGCTAGTCATTCGTCTTGCATGGGTGAACTCCGACGTTTTTGCTTTTTTGAAATGTAGGAGTGACCGTAGCATCTTGAACTTTGCTACACGAGACTGATCCTCGCGATTTGAGGTTGAAACACGGAGCTGGCCATCGCGTTCTGTGTTTAAAGCGCGGGCGCGACCCTCGCGTTTTGTGTTGAAACGCAGGGGTGGTCCTTCGCGTTTTATGAGTAAAACGCGGGGATGAACCCCATATTTTCAACTAAGTCTTTTAGACTTTTCTTTAAGGTGTCAAAAATATAGTGATAACTTGGCATGCCTTTCATACTTATTGTTTGAACAAGCTTTTGGGGACTTATCACTCTATTGTAAAGAGTTGATAAATTGGTTTTATCATCAGAGGTGGAATTTTTAACTTGATGATGATTTTTGAGGACTTATCGCTCTATTGAAGAGAGTCGATAAGTTGATTTTATCAGAGGTGTGGGGTTAACTTGATAAAGTTGGGTATTTGTGGTTTGAACAAGATTTTGAGGACCTATCGCTCTATTGAAGAGAGTCGATAAGTTGATTTTATCAGAGGTGTGGAGTTAACTTGATAAAATTGGGTACTTGTGGTTTGAACAAGATTTTGAGGACCTATCGCTCTATTGATGAGAGTCGATAAGTTTAGGTTTTGTCGGGGGACAAAATATGAAACCTGTGATTTGAACAAGGTTTAAGGCCTGTGATGTGAACAAGGCTTACATGGCTTATGGTGTGAACAAGGCTTTGGGCTTGTGGTTTGAACAAGGCTTTGGGCTTGTGGTGTTAACAAGGCTTTGGGTTTGTGGTTTGAACAAGGCTTTGGGCTTGTGGTTTGAACAAGGCTTTGGGCTTGTGATGTGAACACGGCTTTTGGGGCTTATCATCCTATTGAGGAGGATTGATAAGTTAACTGTCAGAGGTGTGAGGTTAACATGACAAGATTGTGTTGCGATGTGAGCAACTTTGTAGACTTATCATCCTATTGAGAAGGATTGATAAGTTGGTGTAGGCGTTGAAAATTGCCTATAAGTCCCCGAACGTAGCTCGTGATGACGAGAATAATCGACAAGTCATCCGATGAAGTAATGGCAAACCGTTGACGACACAACAAGTGAACGCAACGCAAACGCCTCCTCCAGACCGCCCTACGCAGAGTTTTCGGCGGTCCCGCTAGCCGGTTAGCGGGCGGGTCAAAGAGGCGGCTTGTGGTCGAGGCGGCGCCTGAAACCCGAAAAGAGCTATCTCCTTTCTGAATTGTCAGCTGATTCCGGAACCTTGGTGAACTGATGCGCCATGAGTGCGAGCGAAGGGATAAACCCGACTTTGAAGCCTCAAATTAAGCTCGGAGGACAAGTCAGATCAGAGCCAAATCAAGCTCGGAAAATCAGCGAGAGAAACCGCGGCCTTCGGTCAAAGCCCGACACCAGGCGTCTCGCCCGGCGAGACACCGAGGTGTCTCGCCCGAAGCGAGACACCAGAGGTGTCTCGCTGGCGAGACACCAGAGGTGTCTCGCCCGAAGCGAGACACTCAGAGGTGTCTCGCCCGAAGCGAGACACCAGAGGTGTCTCGCCCGAAGCGAGACACCAGAGGTGTCTCGCTGGCGAGACACCAGAGGTGTCTCGCTGGCGAGACACCAAGGCCGAATGGGCTTTTGCCCGATTCGCATCGCTCTTTGTACCTATAAAATGGCGGCTAGGGTTTCATTTTCGAGGTCGGCAGAGATAAAAAGAGGAGATAGCCGCCGAACTCTTGTGTGTGCCTAGGGTTAGAAATTTCCAAGGGAGAGGAGATCAAGATCTAGACTTGCGCTGGGGATTTGCGATTCGAGATCAAAGTTTTAGATCGGATCTACAACAACAACTATCCTTTGGATCAAGCTTGGCCTTGATCGAAGAAAATAACGAGTTAAGCGGCGATCTCGTTCACTCGTTGATTAATTCCTTGGCGAATTAATCTCGTGTCGTTTAGATCTCGGATCGATCGATCTAAGAATTTCCACGCAAAAGGAGGGATTTTAGATCTAGATCCGCATCCGCATCTCGCTTGATCAACACTTGGGAAAGGAATCGCGGTGGTCCACGGAATACATCCGACACGGGCAAAGAATCCCATCGCAGTTTGTGATCCGATAAACGGATCCCGCTTGTTCACAAGGAGGAAAGTTGTAATTTTACCATTTTTCATTGTAAAAGCCTTATAAAAAGGCGATTTTTATTTGAAACTCATTTGTAATCCCATCAAGGTAGAATGATTTCACCAATGAAAAAGGTAGTGACTTTTCCCGAGAACAAGCTGGCGACCACAGTGGGAGCCACCGGTCTTGCATCCGAGATCGTTGTGCGCGACCGCAGTTCCGATCCGGTGATCGAAGAGGTCGAGTAATTCGACCAGAGAAATTTGAGGCCTATCTCTCGCCTCATCCAACTCCTTTTCCCCATAAGGCGAAGAAGCCCTCCGCCGCAAGGAGGACTCACAAGGCGCCACCGACCAAGCCGACGCCTCGCCGCCAACAACAATGACGGCAATAACTCCCCCGCGCCATCCAAAGGCGCCAGATCTGATCTCCCTCCTCCGGCCAATGAGGAGAAGTCCGCCGAAGGCGATGTGACTCTCTCAAAGAGAGCCCGCCAACGGCGTCGACAACGCCTTGCGTTGCAATACGCAAAGGCGTTAGAATCCATGGACGGTGTCCGATACAAGCCGGATCCGATGTCCCGATGGGGGCACGAGCCCCAGAAGACGAAGATAGGTAGTAACTCCTCTAAACCGCCGAATCAAGAATGGATCCGCTAAGCGAGATCGCTCCACCCTCGGGCGGATCCAAAAACTTGTGCCCTACGTGCAGCGTGCGCGTCGTTGGTTCGAGCTACTCAACGGCCTAAAGGAGCGAGGTGACCAAGAAGTCACCGAAGCAAGTCGAACTTCGGCCTCGGACCGGGAGCTTTTTCCTCGATGTACCGACGCTTCCACAAAGACTCCGCCAACACCACACCCCTTCCGATAAGGGTTCGGTGTTTCAACGCCTAGGTCGGTTCGGTTGGATCAAGGTGAAAGGTCAACTCCTCGCAGCTTGTTGAAGAGATCGGGACAACTTCGCAATCTTTGGGGTAGCTCTGCCCGCCCGGCGAAGCCGCCGGAGAATCCACCAACCGGTTTATGGATCGAGGTCCAAAAGCCCGCTGAGACGCCACGCACCCAAAGCGTCGTTAAAGGCGTAACTTTCAAAGACTTCGCGGACGCCAACCCAACCTCGATGGAGACGCCGCTATCCGATGATGACGCTATACCCGAGATTGTGTCGCCGCGGTAGGTTGCTCCGCACTCATGCCGATGAGTTGTACTATCGTCTTTGGGGTAGGAAGAAGTCTCGAGACGAGTTCTCCGTAAACCGCATCCTCTTGCATTTGTACTAAACTGATCAAGGCGGTTTCTGAGTGTAAATGCCGCCATAAAACTCCGGAAGGGTGTCGGCCTTCCAAAGATCGAGCACCAACGAACCGCCAAGACCTCGGTCAAAGCGTTCCCGGCGTGCACTCTGTCAAGGCAAGGATGAGCCGCTTGAGGTCACCATCAATATGACCAACAAGGCAACGCCGCCACGCGGCATTCGAGCCCTCCCAGCGTGTGACTTCGGTTGCGGGCGGTACTATCGAGCGGCCTAACTATCACGACCGCAACGAGGGATCCCTTCAAGGCACAACCGCAACGAAGAGTACCTTCGAAGATGAAGTATCGGATGGCGGCTCGGCAATGGCATCCGATGACACCGTCTCTAGTGAAGGTCATACTCGTGAAGCACTCATGATTAGTGCGGTGAGGTGGCCAAGCTACTTGAAGAAGCCTTGGCAAAACGTAAAGACAACTTCAAACTTCGAGATGGACATGGCCATGCAGCCAGATGAGAGAAATGCATGACCGGCAGATGCAAGCGATGATTAATCGCTGTGGTGAGGGCTGCCGCAACAACGCCAATTTGACGGATAGCGACACGGATGAAGAGCAAGACCTTAACACCGATGAAGCGAACGCCGATGATGACACCATGGTCCTACCTCAAAATCAGGGACAAAAATGCAAGGAAAATGACAAGATCAAGGATCCGAGAGCAAGGTCAACTCGCCATCTCGCTCAAGAAGTGAAGAAGACGGGATTCCGTGTTCTTACTCGAGAGAGTGGGAGTCAATCCCTATCCGTGAAGTTTAATTTAATAAACTTCACGCCGCTCGATGGGAGAGGGTCCCCACTCAACATCTTATCTACTTCAAGAGCCATTTGGGAGTCATCTCGTGCGAGCCCTTGATGGTTCGGTCATTCGTCGGCACCACTGCGGTGACCTTCGATTGGTACCGCCGTCTCAAAGCGGGCGGCATCAGCGGTGAAGACATGGAATCTATGTTCTGGAGAACTTCTTCGATGGCGACGAGAGGTTTCACTCGGTGCGTTATGGGGCAGCGAAGGATGGAGAAACCGTGGATAATTTTGTCAAACGGTTCCGCAACAAGGCGATGAACTGCCGTGACCCAATCACGGAGGAATTCATCCTCAAGACCTGCCATCATAACCTCTCATTTGGGCGTGATCGAGGCGATGGGCACGCACCGCCTAAAACCCGAAAGACTTGAAAGTCCGAGGGAAGAGGCGGCGTTTTCTCAAAAGGGAGAAGGCAGAGCGAGGTCAAGAAGCGCCAAACCCACGGAACCAAAATTTTGTCCCCTAATAAGGGAAGGCGCCAATGAAGAATGTTGATGCGATCAAACTTTCCACCGCAGCCACAACAAAGAATAAAGAAGAAGAATGACCCCATCGCAAAGAATAACAGCCCTAAACCGAGGGCATCCGCCCGGGTTTCCCAAGGCGTATTCTTCGAGGGGCGAAGAGGTGCACAGGATCTTTAAGTACTTGCTAGACAACAACAAGATCCAACCGCCACCGATCGCCAACCAGAGGAAGCTCAAAGGGCGGCGGACCCCAAGTACTGCGCCTATCATAGGGCGATACACCACCCGACCAAGTCATGCTACCAGCTGAAGGACAAGATCCAAGCTTTGATTGAAGTGGGGGTGATCACCCCAAAACCAAATAAGGGAAAGCAAGTGGGCGCAAACGCGACGTCCATAAGCTTTGGGACAGTGCCTACAACCTGGTTCCGGCCAGAAACCGTGGTCAAAGTGGGAATGAAGACGGTGAATTACGATCCCCACAAGCAGCGAGAGAAGGGGTTAGTGCCGCACACAGCCCCAAATGGTGAACTCCTATGGGTCCACCCGGACTTACTTAAAGACGATCAGTGGGCGACGTCTTCGTCTAAAAAGAAGTCCAAGGGAAAGGGCAAATCTTGCAATGCTACCTCAGCGGTTCTACTCGACGACGACGAGCAAATTCCTACGTGTTCTTTGTCGGAGGAGGAACAGGAAGCCTTTGTCACCAGGAGTGGGCGTGAGTACGCTTACAAATACCCCGATGACTCCAACCTTAATGCTAAAACGTTAACGGAGCTTGGGGTAGTAACAATTCCCACGATTCCCGCCACTCCTAAGGAGGACGCCACCAGAACGAAGGGGAAACAACCTGCAAATCCTGAGGTGCAACCCCCGAAGCAGTCCCGGTTTAATCGCCCGATTGGAAGGGATAGACCGGGGAACACAAGCTCTCCCTACCGCTTCGATGTGATGGCACAACTGGCCAACATCCCGGCAAGAATAACTTTATACGAGCTATTGAGGTTGTCCAAGGAAACCCGCTGCTACGAGAAGCGCTATGCACTCGAGGTCTTCCTAACCCACATTAAATCAAGTCCGAGGAGCCGGAGTCATCACCGAATGCAATGTGGCCTCCAAGCATATTCCCCGCATCACGCTCTCTAAAGAGGATATGCGAGGCGAAGCGTCGAAGCATGACGGGCGCTCTACTTCCACGGGGTACATTGGTTCCAAATGAAGTCAACCGGATCCAAGTTGATCCGGGTTCATTGTGAGCATCATGCCTTTGCGCTCGATGTATAGCCCGGGATTCCCGCCGCCAGGCTCGCCGACCGGCATCGGATATACGGATTTAACACCGGGTCTCGCCACTTGGTAAAATCCGCATTAAGTGTCGGATGGGGACTTAAAGTCCGGTCACCGCTACGCCATTGACGCAGAGACTTCCTATAACTTGTTGTTGGGTCGCCTTGGATCCATAACCATGTTATAGTCCCTCTACCCTCCATCGTCCAAATATGTCGACACTAATAACGAGGTTAAGACGGTGGTCGCGACAAACAACCGCTTAAAGGACTGGAGAATTATTTCGCGACTCCCTCCTTTACGGTAATGAGTCCGACATCAATCATCGCCCATGGCACGGACAGCGTGAGGACGCCGATATCGGGCCGGGCTTGACTATAAAGGTGGTTTTGTTACGAATGACATTGTACCCTTAGTAGTCAATCTTGGCGAAGAGGATCTTCCGATGAAAGTTGTAATTGGCGCTTCGTCAAGAAGAAATAAAAGATGATTTAGAGTACTCGTTGTGTTTGAATGATGTAATGAAAAGTTGTATAATGACCTCAATTGCATATGCCAATTCGGTCATCCCGTAATACGTAAGCACCTTCGAGACTCATCCAAGACGACTTTCGCCGTCCAAGGGAAGGGAGGCCGCAAGAAAGACTTAGTCTACTGGCAGAGGGAGTTGATTCCCACGCCAACTACTTCTTGCAGACGGTTCGATGAAGATAAACCAAACTTCATCTTTCCGTGATATAGCCCGAAGCGCAAAGACCTCATGAAGAAGTGGGGTACGACTTTGCGCTGGGAGAAGGACTTTATTTTGGCGGATCTCGGTTCCACCCAAGGTCGTGATATGTACCAAAGGGAAACCCGATAATTATTACGATTCAAAAGGGGATTGGGATACGATCCTCTTCGAAGATGAGTGTTGTTGGTCGATCAATAACCAACCACCCAACCTAGATGATGAGTACTCATCCGATTCGCCGCTTGGGACTCGGCGTCGGCATCGGCAAGATGTTCGGGGTTGATGTCCAACATGGCTCTGATGGACCCCACTACACCGAAGAAGATGAAGAATTGCCAACATGGGAGGACCCATGGGTCCATCACCTCAACATGCAGATGGGACCGGTTTGAGCAGAGGGAGCCTCCGATCAAGACGAGGTAGTCCAGATCAACATGGGTAATGAAGCACACCTAAACTTATAAATATTAGCAACAGCCTTCCCCGTGAGGAAAAGAAAAGGTTGATCACTCTTGTCGAGAGTATATCGATGTTTTCACCGAGTTACGAGGACATGTCGTGGCTCGATCCCAATGTGGCAATGCAATCACCGACATTAAAGTGGATGCCAAACCCGCCAAACAAAGAACAGACGGTTTCGGCCCACGATTATGGAGGCAATTGTTGCGAAGTAAAGAAGCTCATAGCCTCGGTTTCATCCGGAGGTTCAACATCCGGATTGGGTGGCGAATATTGTTCGGTGCTAAAAAGAACGGACGATCGTAACTGCGGTTCCACTACGAGATCTGAATGCCGCATGCCCAAAAGACGACTTCCCACTTCCAATTACCGATGTGATGCGTCGATAATACATGTGGATTTGGCGAATGTCCTTCATGGATGGGTTCTCGGGTTACAACCAAATCAAGATGCATCCGGATGGCGCAAAGCACGGCGTTGAGAACTCCTCTAGGCATCTTACATTTACCGATCATGCCATTCGGTGAAGAATCTTGGCGCTACTTACCGGTAGCGCAATGACAAAGATCTTTCGTGATCATCTTCTAAGACGGTCGAATGTTACGTCGATGACTTGGTTGTGAAAAGTCGTGACAAAGATGACCATATCGAGGACTTGAGGGCGGTATTCGACCTCATGCGGACTCATCAATTAAAGATGAACCCCACCAAGTCTTTCCTCGAATGTCCAAATGCAAATTCCTCGGGTTTGTTGTTACCAACAAAGGTATCCACATTGACCCCGACAAAATAAAGGCAATCAATGAATTGCAACCCCAAAGAATCTAAGGGAACTCGAGGAGGATTACGAGGCGATTAGCGTACATCCGGCGCTTCATCTCAACCTCTACGGAAAATGTCGGCCATTCTCTAAAATGAACAAAAGGGGTGTCCTTTATGCGGGATGGCGCTGTCGAAGGCATTGAAGATATCAAAACATATCGGCGAATCCTCACGTACTCGTTACCGAAGTCGGGTAAACCGTTCTTAATTTATATCAAAGCGGCGAACCATTAGTTGAGTGCTTTACTTGCGCAAAGGCGGCGACCACGGTCCGCGGCGGTTTATTATCTAAGCCGAACCTTGGTGGGTGCGGAATCTCGCTACCCAATGACCGAGAAAGAGTGTCTCGCTACCGGTCTTTGCGATTCGTAAAATGCGACACTACTTAGTTGGGCAAACGATCTACGCCATTTCTAACGTAAATCCCGCTCGGTGTTCATGACGCAGCCTCTATGAATTGGCGCTGGCGAAATGGGCTTTACTTTTGTCCCAAGATGACTCGTGACTTCAAACAGCCAGGTCAATTAAGGGACAAGCCATCTGCGATCTTTGGCACCAACCCAACAAAGGATACGGTGAACTATTTGATGATCTACCGGATGAGACCCACGAGGTTAACACAACTCGCACCAACAGTGTGGCATTTATATTTTGATGGGCGTCAGAGCTACCAGCGTGGCGGCGCCCGGATGTTCTAAGATCTCGGAGTCGGAGTAGTCTTAGTTTCCCGAGGAAGCATGTCATGCCTCGGGCTTATTCAGCGGCCGAGCCTGCTCTAACAATGTCGCAGAGTACAACGCCCTCATTGGACTTAGCTTCGCTAAAGAGCTGGGGTAGAGTATCTCGAAGCCTTCGGGATTCCCAACTCATTGTCAAACGCATCAGGGGACTATGAGGTCGAACCCGATTTAATCCCATACCATCGCCGCTATCGAAGTTAGCGGACTCGTTTGAAGGATTCTTCATCGAGTACATTCAGCGCCTCGAGAATCGTGTCTGAATGCTGGCGGCATTAGCGGTGTCTTTGGCGCAACCTCGAGGCCGAGCAAATGGTCACGGTGAGGACCCACCAGCTTATTCATTCCTATTTATGACAGGCGTAAAATGACGAAAGGGTAGTCACTAAGGAAGTGTATGCATCCCAAGTCGGACTTGAGCCCCGAGATTGGCGCTTCCCTATTATTGACTACGCCTTGCACGCATCCCGCCGTAAGATATGAAGGGCGTGAATCAGTCCGTAGAAGAGCCAAGGTTCTTCTATCACGGAACCAGGCGCTCTATCGGCGTGGGTATAACGGTTTGCTACTCGGCGCCTTTCAAACAAAGAGGCAGAGGAAGTTCTCCAAGAAGCACACGGAGGAGAATGCGGCGCACTACCAGTCCTAAGCTCTATGATCGGATCGTAAGGATGGGGTACTCTTGGCCTACTATGGTCAATGATGCGGTCGCATATGCTCGAAGTGTCACGCGTGCCAAATACCGCGAACTACGCATCAACCTCCGAGCAACTTCACCCGTCACCACATCTTGGCCATTCGAGACATGGGGCATGGATGTGGTAGGCCCAATCTTTCCTCCGCCTACCAAAGGTGATCGGTTTATCACGGCAATCACCGATTACTTCTCCAAGTGGGCGAGGCGATTCCCCTCAAGGAGGTAAAAGCCGCAATGTAATTCGGTTCATCAAGCACCACGCCATCTATCGACACGGTGTACCAAGGCGGATCGTACATGATAGCGGTCCCGGTTCATTAGCAATGCCTTCATTCGGTTTTATGAAATTCAAGATCGGGGCGTCTCCTCAGCTGCGTACAATCCGCAAAGCGGTTGGCGGAGGCCTTCAACAAAACGATCATTAAAATTCTCAAGAAACTAGTAAAAATAACAAACGCGATCGGGATGATAAACTTCGGAGAAGCACTGCAGGCGTATCATACGACGATCGCACCGCAAATAGAACTACCGTACTCTACGGTATATGGGTGTGAAGTGTTAGGAATCTTGACCCCAAGATATGATTGTTTTGATGATAACAAATATTACATATTGTGTGTATTATGTGCTAACATTTGTTTTGCAAGATAGAGCTAAATCAACAATAATATTCAAAGAGATACTCAAGACATAAGATGAGTTCAAGGCAATATGAAGCAAAGAAGAAGATATCGTAATTGTCAAAATGTAATTTTACATTTTCTTTGCTTAGAATTATTGTACAAGCCTTGATCACTCACAACACATTCACACACATTAGAGTTTAACAATATAAATCCCTATGTTAACAATTAAAGTTTATAGATAAAGAATAAGTCTTAAATAGTTCATATATCTCATAAAGACAGCTTTTTCGATTGTTTGAAATTTGAATACTTGACAGCTTTATAGCTGTTGTGTATGTTTTAGGGTTTGAAAACTTGTCTTTTCAAGAGCTATAAATAGAGAAAACGCCGAAAACAAAAAGAAGTTTTGCACTTATAAGATCAAACTTTGTGCAAATTCAAGAGGCCAAAAATTCAGATTTTGCCTAAGAGTTAGAGTTCAAATAGCCTATGTTCTTTATCATTTCCTACTAATTATTTAGGCATATTTCAGAGAGTAAAACCTATAGCCATAGTGAGAATCACATTCACATCCACTTCAAGGCTTATAGGAGTTTTGTACTTTTATTTAAAGGAAGTTTCTCTGGGTTTGAGAGGTGCGATCTCTTGGTGAAGAGATTATTTACAATTGGCATGGTCTTGTCAATTGGTGTTGCAATTGCATGGGCTTGCAAATTGGACAGGTTTGCCTTTGATTTTGTAAGGTTTCAAAATCATAGTGGAAACTCTCAAGCGGGATTTGCTTGGGGAATTTGGATGTACAGGGAGGTGGAACCAAGATAAATCTCTTGTGTTTGTGATGTTCAATTTCGAGATTGTTGCTATTCTTTCCTTGCAATTTATAATCTACTTTGCAATTTTTATAAAACACTATTCACCCCCCTTCTAGTGTTTAGTGTGTTTTAAGTGTGATCAGATCTACGATCCTACATTTGGTATCAGAGCAAGGTTGAAAGATGGCATCGTTAAATACATCACAATTCAAGGAAGGACATTCCACACAACGACCACCACTATTCGATGGCACTAATTACAATTATCGGAAGTGCCGAATGAAGATCTACCTTCAATCTCTTGGATATGAATTATGGAATGTAGTCGAAGTCCGAAATTCCTAGACCAACCACTCCATACTCGAATGGACAATTGTTGAAAAGGCAAATGTGAATCTCAACTCAAAGGCCATGAATGCTTTATTTTGTGCCTTGGACAAGAACGATTCAATCGAAAGTGTCTACCGCTACATCAGCACATCAAATTTGGCATACATTAGAGGTAACACACGAAGGTAAAAATAAAGTTAAAGAATCTAAAATCTCGTTCTTGTGCAATGTGTTTGAGTTATTCAAAATGAAAGAACATGAGACGATCACTGAAATGATCACAAGATTCACCGACATCACCAACTCATTAATTGGACATGGAAAAAATATACACAATTGGAGATGGTGAGAAAAGTTCTTCGTGCACTCACACCGAATGGGAGAAAAAGATGACCGAATTGAAGAAGCCAATGATCTCTCAACACTTACTCTAGAAGATCTCGTTGGGAATCTAATGGCATATGAAGTACAACTTCAAGATAGAAGAGAAATAGAACAACCGTGAGAAGAAAATTCTTGTCTTCAATACATCTTCCGACAATGAAGAATCAGATGGAGATGATGAAGACATTGATGCTCTCTCAAGAAAATTCAAAAAGTTCCTCATACAAAGTAAGTATAAAAAGATTAAAGATACTAACAATAATTTTATATGTTATGAATGTAATAAGCCAGGACACATGAAAAAGGATTGTCCTCTTCTAAAGTCAAAGTCAAAGTTCAACAAGTTAAAAGATAAGAAGAAGAAGGCTTTGGCAATGACATGGGATGATAGCGATGCATCCTCTTTCGAAGAAGAAGAAGAACAAAAAGAGGAATCCGCTCACATGTGCTTCATGGCACATAAAATCCTTCTTTTCTTATGTTCACTTGGGGTTCGTCTCGACCCAGACAAAAGGAGACCTGGAAATAGAATATAAAATTCTTTCTTTCCAGCACTTGGAGACAGGATATAAAATCCTTCCTCTCCATCTTCCGGAGATAGAATATAAAATTCTTCCTCTCCAAGACTAAGAAACAGGATATAAAATCCTTCTTTTCTTATGTTCACTTGGGGTTCGTCTCTACCGAGACAAAAGGAGACCTGGAAATAGAATATAAAATTCTTTCTTTCCAAAGACTTGGAGACAGGATATAAAATCCTTCCTCTCCATCTTCCTGAGATAGAATATAAAATTCTTCCTTTCCCACAATCAATTCCATTCACCACCGATCCGTTCACCATTCTCCTGACAAAGAAGACACCAAGATTCATCTTGGGGCATTTTATCCGAAGCCTAAGAAGGGATAAAGCCAGCGCCTATGCAGCGTTGCGGTTTAGTCTTTTTCCGATTGAAGAAGACACCGAGTTTGATTCGGGGTATTTTATCCGAAGCCTAAGAAGGGATGAGCCTACGCGAACACGCTGTCGGGTGGTCTCTTGCCCGTAAAGAGCACGGCTTCACGATTCAACATCGTAGCATTAAGTCTAAGAGAGTCTCATTCTTTTAGCACAACGCCATGTGCGGAACGAATCCGTGATAATCCGCATGCTAGCGATTCAAGCGGTGATCGGTAAAGGCCAATCAAACCGCTGAGGGTCGGGTTGGCCAATAACCCCAAAGTCACCGCCTAACAGCGGCCGGTTAGTCTTTTACCCGTGAAAAGTGACAAAGTCTATGTATTCAAAATCATAGCACCAAGTCTAAAAGAGTTTCATTCTTTTAGCACAACGCCATGTGCGGAACGAATCCGTGATAATCCGCATGCTAGCGGTTTAAGCGGTGTCGGTAAAGGCAAATCAAATCCGTTGAAGGTGAGGGTTTGCCAAGAATCCTATGAATCTTTGTGACAATGAAAATGACAGATCGCAAGTCACAACAACAATGGAACTACCGTCGGCGCACCGACTTCATGATTGGTCCCTCGTGAGCCCTTTGGTAGTAACCACCGCTATACCTAGCTTTGGAGGAATATCTTACCAATAGAAAAGAATTCATCAAGACCGCCAAATTGAGGATGAACTAGATAACAAGACTAGTCCCCAATTAAGCGGGATGGAGACTCAAGTGTTTCGGTGGGCTATCATAGAGAGCCGACCTCATTGCACCAAGAAATGGGATATGTCAACCTAAATGCATGGAGTCAATCGGGATGTACACAAGGGTCAATCATTACTCCTACGTGGTCGGATTCATCAGATCTCCCCTGGGAGAGTATAGGGTCACAGGTGAACCATGCACCGCTTCTTTCATTTTATGACGGAGCCCTATCGCAAGCACCTCCTCAAAGGAGATCTTAAATGCGTCCCCGCAAGAAAACTCCCACCGAGGCACTAATAGTATACAAGTGAATATTGATCTCCTCAAGCAAAGATATTGATCTCCAAAGGGGAAAGAGACGCCAATTTGCGCCTCTCCAAGTTGTCCCTAGAAGTTTGAACAAGGAATTGACAAGTTACTTCATGGTCACCCATGATTCCAACCACCTGACCAACGGATCAACTTGCGTCAGGACAATGAATGCAACCCATAAAGTGTTCCCTTTCCAGCCGGATCAGTAAATCCCCATGATGGTCGAACCCCTGAATACTCCAACTAGGTATACGAGTCTAAACTATTTCCTATTTTGTCGAGAAGTTCCTGGAGAATAGTTTTATATTCTTAAGGATAACTCGACAATCCCCAATTTACTTCCACTGGGTTCAGCCTTACGACGCTGGACAATTCGTTGTGATGAAAAATCGCCAATTGGAGGTTGAATTCCGAGAGAAAATTTTTGATGCCGGACAACGCGTCACATCTCAAGAAAATCCTCCCACGTGGTCACCCCGCAACGAGCATCGCAGAAGAGTTCACTAATCAAAGGATGAATCCTCAATATTCTCCCACCGGGTTAGTCTTTTACCCGTGAAAAGTGACAAAGTCTATGTATTCAAAATCATAGCACCAAGTCTAAAAGAGTTTCATTCTTTTAGCACAGCGTCACATCTTGAGCGGGATTCGATAATCCGCATGCTAGCGGTTTAAGCGGTGTCGGTAAAGGCAAATCAAATCCGTTGAAGGTGAGGGTTTGCCAAGAATCCTATGAATCTTTGTGACAATGAAAATGACAGATCGCAAGTCACAACAACAATGGAACTACCGTCGGCGCACCGACTTCATGATTGGTCCCTCGGCGAGCCCTTTGGTAGTAACCACCGCTATACCTAGCTTTGGAGGAATATCTTACCAATAGAAAAGAATTCATCAAGACCGCCAAATTGAGGATGAACTAGATAACAAGACTAGTCCCCCAAT
This sequence comes from Asparagus setaceus, assembly GCA_012295165.1. Taxonomy (NCBI): domain Eukaryota; kingdom Viridiplantae; phylum Streptophyta; class Magnoliopsida; order Asparagales; family Asparagaceae; genus Asparagus; species Asparagus setaceus. Next base: position 12,719,048 of record CM022706.1, on the reverse strand, counting down.
TAAACGGGATGGAGACTCAAGTGTTTCCAGGTGGGCTATCATAGAGAGCCGACCTCATTGCACCAAGAAATGGGATATGTCAACCTAAATGCATGGAGTCAATCGGGGATGTACACAAGGGTCAATCATTACTCCTACGTGGTCGGATTCATCAGATCTCCCCTGGGAGAGTATAGGGTCACAGGTGAACCATGCACCGGCTTCTTTCATTTTATGACGGGAGCCCTATCGCGAAGCACCTCCTCAAAGGAGATCTTAAATGCGGTCCCCGCAAGAAAACTCCCACCGAGGCACTAATAGTATACAAGTGAATATTGATCTCCTCAAGCAAAGATATTGATCTCCAAAGGGGAAAGAGACGCCAATTTGCGCCTCGCCTCTCCAAGTTGTCCCTAGAAGTTTGAACAAGGAATTGACAAGTTACTTCATGGTCACCCATGATTCCAACCACCTGACCAACGGATCAACTTGCGTCAGGACAATGAATGCAACCCATAAAGTGTTCCCTTTCCAGCCGGATCAGTAAATCCCCATGATGGTCGAACCCCTGAATACTCCAACTAGGTATACGAGTCTAAACTATTTCCTATTTTGTCGAGAAGTTCCTGGAGAATAGTTTTATATTCTTAAGGATAACTCGACAATCCCCAATTTACTTCCACGGGTTCACCTTACGTATTTGGACAATTCGTTGTGATGAAAAATCGCCAATTGGAGGTTGAATTCCGAGAGAAAATTTTTGATGCCGGACAACGCGTCACATCTCAAGAAAATCCCTCCCGCTGTGGTCAGTCCTGCAACGAGCATCGCAGTAAGAGTTCACCAATCAAAGGATGAATCCTCAATATTCTCCCACTGGGGTTAGTCTTATGCCAAGCCATGTAGTGGAGATTTCACTGATTCAAAGCTAAGTCTTATGCCAAGCCTATAAGTCCCCGAACGTAGCTCGTGATGACGAGAATAATCGACAAGTCATCCGATGAAGTAATGGCAAACCGTTGGCGACACAACAAGTGAGCATAGCATAAGCGCTCTCCTCAAGACGCCCTACGCAGAAGTTTTCGGTCCCGCTTAGCCGGTTAGCGGGCGAGAGTCAAAGGCGGCGGCCCCTTGGTCCGAGGCGCCGTGCATTGAAAAGAGCTATCTCCTTTCGAATTGTCGGTGATTCGGAACCTTGGTGAACTGATGCGCCATGAGTCGCGGCGAAGGGATAAACCCGACTTTGAAGCCTCAAATTAAGCTCGGAGGACAAGTCGGTCGAGCCAAATCAAGCTCGGAAAATCGCGAGAAACCCGCGGCCTTCGGTCAAAGCCCGACACCAGGCGTCTCGCCCGGCGAGACACCAGAGGTGTCTCGCCCGGCGAGACACCAGAGGTGTCTCGCCCGGCGAGACACCAGAGGTGTCTCGCCCGGCGAGACACCAAGGCGAATGGGCTTTTGCCCGATTCGCCGCATCCGTCTTGTACCTATAAAAGTGACGGCTAGGGTTTCATTTTCAGAGGTCGGCAGAGATAAAAAAGAGGAGATAGCCCGAACTCTTGTGTGTGCCTAGGGTTAGAGAATTTCCAAGGAGAGGAGATCAAGATCTAGACTTGCTGGGGATTTGCGATTCGAGATCCAAAGTTTTGAGATCGGATCTACAACAACAAACTATCCTTTGGATCAAGCTTGGCCTTGATCGAAGAAAAATAACGAGTTAAGCTTGGCGATCTCGTTCACTACGTTGATTAATTCCTTGGCGAATTAATCTTAGTATTCGTTTAGATCTCGGATCGATCGATCTAAGAATTCCCGTAAAAAGGAGGGATTTTAGATCTAGATCCGCATCCGCATCTCGCTTGATCAACACTTGGGAAAGGAATCGCGGTGGTCCACGGAATACATCCCCAAGACAGCAAAGAATCCCATAGCGAGGATCCGATAAACGGATCCCGCTTGTTCACAAGGAGGAAAGTTGTAATTTTACCATTTTTCATTGTAAAAGCCTTATAAAAGGCGATTTTTATTTGAAACTCATTTGTAATCCCATCAAGGTAGAATGATTTCACCAATGAAAAAGGTAGTGACTTTTCAGAAACGGTTGGTTATCAAGCTCTGGCGAGGATGTGTCTGATTTTGATAAGATTGTGTTGTAATTTGAACAACTTTGTGGACTTATCATCCTATTGATGAGGATGATAAGTTATTTATCGCTATTTAGTTATGATTTGAACAACTTTGAGGACTTATCATCCTATTGGAGAGGATTGATAAGTGGATTATATCATCGGAGGTATAGTGTTGACTTGATGAAGATACGCTATGATCGAGCAACTTTGAGGACTTATCATCCTATTGAGAGGATTGATAAGTTGATTGCGATTTAAGCAAATTTGAGGACTTATCATCCTATTGATGAGGATGATAAGTTATTTATCGTTATTTAGTTATGATTTGAACAACTTTGAGGACTTATGGCTCTTATTGAAGAGTGTCGATAAGTTGATGTTAGAGGAGTTCGCCGCATGTGACGTTGTGCTACGATGTTGAATCGTAGACTTTGTCGCCTTTACGGGCAAGAGACTAACCGCAACGCGTGTTAGGCGTTGACTTTAGGGTTATTGGCCAACCCCACCATCAACGGACTTGATGAGCCTTTACCGACACCGCTTGAATCGGGCTAGCATGCGATTATCTAAATCCGTTGCATGTGGCGTTGTGCTAAAAGAATAAAACTCTTTTAGGCTTAATGCTACGATGTTGAATCGTGAAGCCGTCTTTCTCACGGAATAGACTACCCTACCGCATGTATTAGATGCGCTTATCTCTGTTTAGGTTTCGGGATAAAATTCCCCAGATTTGAATTCTGGTGTCTTCTTCGATTGGTAAAAGACTAAATCGACAACGTGTGTTAGGCGTTGACTTACCCCTACTTAGGATTCGGGATAAAATTCCCCACACGTGTGAGGCGTGGATTGTGGTGTTATTAATAACAACCTTGAGAATTTATCGCTCTATTGAAGAGAGTCGATAAGTTGATTGTCAGAGGTGTTAGGTTAACATGACAAGGATATATTGCGATCGGAGCAACTTTGTGGACTTATCATCCTATTGGAGAGGATTGATAAGTTGGTTGTCAGAGGTGCATTGTTAACCTGACGGGATTGTGTTACGATTTGAGCAACTTTGTAGACTTATCTTCCTATTGGAGAGGATTGATAAGTTGATTGTCAGAGGTGTGAGGTTAACATGACAAGGATACGTTACGATTGGAGCAACTTTGTGGACTTATCATCCTATTGGAGAGGATTGATAAGTTGGTTGTCAGAGGTGCATTGTTAACCTGACGGAATTGTGTTACGATTTGAGCAACTTTGTAGACTTATCATCCTATTGGAGAGGATTGATAAGTTGATTTTAGTGAATAGCTTCTGCGTTGAAGTGCTTACATTGTCAAAAGTGTTTTGTTAACTTGACAATATTTGAAATTTATTATTCTACTCGAAAATAATGATAATCAACCCCACCAGTAATTATTCTAGGTTGATACTAACCGAGTCTTCGCCTCGCGATTTAGAGCCGGTCATCAATAGCAGTCTTGGTCGATCTCCTCTTCTTGACTTCAATTCTAGCAATAATTGCTTCACTGCTCACTCGGGAGACTAGTTATTTCTAGGAGCGATATTTTGTAACCCCATTCGAGCTAGGAGATTGGTTTGTAAATTGTGCCGACAGTGTCAATCGAGCGGTATGTCATACATCGAGCATCGAAGAGCCATGCTTCGAACCGCTCGACGAAGACTTTGATAAGCTCTCCTCCTTTTGCTTAATGGCAAGGAGAGAAGTGGCGGTGATTTCGTGCCATCTTCAAAGAATCGTGGACAGAAGAGTCTCTCTAAATCGCCCATTTCTCGATACATCCCGCAGCAGCTTCATGAACCATTCAAAGGCAACCCCTTGAGGGTGCCAATGAACAAACGAGCTGCTATGACATCGTTTGCCATCACATTCGATCTGTGACCTAAAATGGTAGATGTGTTGGTTCGGTGATCCCGCGTCAGCCGAAAGCTTGTAGCGTCGGGATTTTGAATTTTGGAGGATAAGGAACCGTATCCCATTCTGCAGGATACGGTCTGACAACCCCCTGATCTTGGAGCTCGTACCTATTAGCCATGACATTGAGGCGGGCTTCCAGTTCTCGCATTTTTACCGATTGAGGACTTTGCTCGTTTTCGGCCTCTCTCCCTTCTTTAGAGGGGGATTCTACGTGATGGGCTTCTTGATCGGGAGCTTCATTCACTTTTTCTTTTCATTTTGGGGATTGACTCCTCCTCCGTGATGATTTTGGCTGAGGTGTTGAGTCGGCTATCTGAAGTTGAGCTCTATCCGCGACAAGTTGGTTTATCATATCTCGAAGTTGATCGATGGACTCTTGTTGTGATCGCAGGGCTTCTTGCATCATAGTCTGATGCTCTTCGAGCCTCTTCTTGAAATCTTCAGCATTTTCCGTCGTGTAGACAGCGCTCACATGCTCCACGAAAGAACTAGAGGATTGAGATTCTGCGATGGCTGAATGCTCATCATCAGACTCAATTCCTTTAGCCAACTTTTGATAGTTGACGGGGGATATGACCCCGGTTCGAGTCCGAGTATATCGGTAAACTCCGTCGGAGTCATTCAAAGCCTCTTTCAAGCCGGGGGACCGATTTGCCTCTGGCTCATTGGAGCTAGAGATTGACGGTCTGCCTACTCCGATCATGTTAGAAGTGACTCCAAGGTATTTGACCTCTGAAGTCTCCTTCCTGTGAGAATGCTGTCGTTCGGTGGACCAAATGACATTTGTCAATCGGTCAAACACCGACGGCTTGGCCGCATGTGAGCAGCGTCGATATGCCGATGATTTGGCACTTGGAATATGAAGATAGCGTTTGAGCACTTGAACGCGAGGTTCAGACCCGCGTTTTAGATTGGGAACGCTAAGTCCGTGTTTGAATGCTAGAACGCGGGGTTGAGACCCGCGTTTTAGAGTGGAGACGCGAGGATCGCGTGCAACCCCCTGCTGAACGCGAGGTTCGCGTTTGAGCAATTGAACGCGGCGTTGGGACCCGCGTTTCGATTGTGAAACGCGCCATTGAGGGTTGCGTTAAGCCTGGCTTTTGCGAGGCTCGTGTTCAGGCACATAAACGCGAGGCTTGCTTCAGAAAAGAAACGCCGGCTCGATCGCGTTTGCTCACAAACGCGAAGTTCGCGTTGGTTGGTCGATTGGCCATCTCGGGGCTGTGTTCTTCGGCGAGCAGCACTCCTTTCCGCCTGATTTGAGGCTTTTGCAGCGACATCACCATCTTTACTGATCGGGTTAGCCACGGCAACCGAAGGGACTTTGGTCTCCTTAGAGGCTTTGTGGATCTTGGCGATAGCCTTGGGGCTAAGGGATCCGGAGGAGAGTGCCTCCTCGAACTTGGCTTGATCGAACTCTACGGCCGAGTTTCAACAGCCGTCCCAATGAGCTTGACGTCGATTGCGCCACCACCTCTTCATCGGTAAAGAGATCTTCCCACCGAGTCGCCATCTTTTGTTCGCGAGGAAAAATTGAGAAAATATAAAATTGATCTATTCTATTTGAAGAATAATGAATACAATCTCTCGAATGCAATCTCTCTCTCTAACTGACTTAGATAAAAAGAAATTACAAATTTCTCGATCGGTTGCCCGATTTACAAAAGAAGGAAGGGTCAACGGAGATCCTTCCTTTTATTTAAAACTGGGTTCTTCACGGTGGCGATAGGAGCTTGAATCTTGTATCCCGTTGACGATCCGACCGTCTTGACTCGTGGGACGAGGTTGAAAAATAACTCGCAGGAGCAAGTTTAGAACTCTGGCCGAGTTAAGAACTCTTTGATAGAGTTGATTTTAGAAAAGGATTAGTAATCCTTTTAGCCAAGAATGGCGGAGAAGAACTTGCCGTGCAAGTTTGAAAACTGTAATCGAGTTGAACTCTCTAGGAGAGTTGATGCCAGCAAAGGAGGTTTGATCCTTTCTTTAGAAAAAATATAGATCTTCGGTAAAACCTCAATATCTCTAAATCTAACTGGTAAATATCAATCTCCACCATTCAGAATTAGGAATGAAGAGTGTTGAAGCTACCCTCCAAGTTTCACTCCGATCAGACCACGGATGAAGGTCCGATCGTCATGTCGATCACAGCTGCGCAGAAGAAACCGTTCTCTGCACAATTGGCTTCGGTAAAACCTCAATATCTCCAAATCTAACCAGTAGAAATCAATCCCAACCGTTCAGAATTAGGAACGATGAGTGTTGAGGCTGCCCTCCAAGTTTCACTCCGATCAGACCACGGATGAAGGTCCGATTGTCACGCCGATCACAGCTGCGCAGAAGAAACCGTTCTCTCCTTTTTTTTAGTTCTCCGGCCAAACCCTTTCAACCAGCCCCATTTGGCTGTGAAAACCCCCCATTTATAGGGATTAAAGGGGTGTAACCGCCTCCTTGAATTGCTCCATAATGGGGGTTTAGTGGGGTGTAACCGCCCCCCCCTAAATCTCTCAAACGGTTTAGGAACCGTTCAACTCATGTTTGAATGAGTCAAAACGCCGGTTCGCTGCTCGAGCAAGCCTCGCCTCGCATTTTAGTGCAGAACGCTGGATGGACCTCCGCCTACGCTTTAACTAGGACGCGGGTCGAGGCCCGCTTTTGAGCTTCAACGCGGCCATGTGCTCCGTGTTTTAGGCTTCAACGCTGGCCATGTGCTCCGCGTTTTGGGCTTCGAACGCGAGCCATGTGCTCCACATTTTGAATTGAAACGCGAGGATGAGTCCCGCGTTTTAAATTGAAACGCGGGGGGTGAGCCCCGCGTTTTGCTTTGAAGAGATCAATACTTGTGATCTCTTTTCACAAGGATTGTCAACTTGTAATCCTTGTACTCTGGAGATATTAGCTTCTGATTCTCCTTTGTTGTCGTGAAAGTCGTCAGCTTGTAACCTTCATTGATAGTATTTCGCGAATATTGGCTATCTTCAGTAATAATAATAATTTTTTTTATAGCCTACGGGTGCAAGCTGCTAAGACGTTCTGTGTGACACCTTTGCGCCCTCTAAAACGTGCAACTAGGTCACTGGGTAACACTGCGTCAACGTGTGTGCCATCTATCATACCAATGCAATCCTATAAAAAATAAAACATCGTAAAATATTCAATTTTATATTTTTTTATTTATAAGAAATGATAATTTGTTTAATAAATTTACCTTAAAATAGGGAAAATAGTTTGGATTGTTCGCAATCTCCGAGGGAACTTCATTGCGAGCTTGCTTCAAGTACCGATCACGTAGTCCATTCATTGCTCGTAGGACTTTATTAAAATACCTACTAACTGTTTCTCCTGATCTTATAAACTCAGTCCTTACTATTCTATTCTTAGTTTTGTGACCCACTATACTTAGGAACATTGCGAGTTGTTCTTCAACTTGAACATGTCTTGTATCCTTTAATAATCTATTTGATTTCAGTATTTCTACAAGTCTAAAAAAGGCTCTTGGTCTCATTCTAATATAAGAACGACAACTATCACTATAGCCTTCCAATACACGCTTGAAGTGAGCCTCTCTACAATAAATTTTTTTGATCTTTTCTTCCCTCGTACAACTAGAAATGGTCTTGCGCCTAGCACGCATTCTCAACATACAAGTTATTATCGTGACCACGGCAGCAACACAAGCACTACCACACATTGTCGTTAATTGTTCTTCATCTATGTTATCCATCTACATACATTGTAAAATTAATATACGTTAATTACTTACCAAAATTTAATGGATTTAATACAATTACAAGTAAATGAAATGTTGTAATGCACGGATTAAACTATGTAATACCTTTATGTATGCTAACAAAAAGGCACTATTATTAACAAACTAAGCAAAGATAATATATAATACAAGTTAAGGAACACAAATGCATCAAGAACAAACTGAATAAAATTTAGAATTAAAAATTAAAATCATGGCAAATCTAAGAACAAGCTCTTGCACAAAATTAGGAATTAAGATGGCGAATTAAGAATTATACCGAGCTAGCAAAACAACGGACGCAAAGGAATATCCACAAATTCCAAGCTTGGAACCGGCTTGGAATCAAACGCTTCGAATCTACAAAATTCGGCACGAATCAAAATCCAACCAACAAATCCAATCACAAAATCGAAGTACAAACCGGTTTGAGCTTGGAATCGAACCTCAAAACCTAAGATCCGACCCCAATCGAAGTACAAACCGGTTTGAGCTTGAATCGAACCTCAAAACTCAATATCCCACCCCAATCAAAGTACAAAGTAGTTTTGAGCTTGGAATCAACCTCAAAACCCAAGATCCGACCCCAATCGAAGAACAAACTAGCTTTAAACTTAGATTCAACCTCAAAACCCAAGATCCGACATAAATCAAAGTACAAACCAGCTTTTAGATTAGGAACCGAACCTCAAAACCAAAGATCCGACTCAATCGAACCCAAGATCCGACTCAAAACCGAGATCCGACCTCAATCGAACCGAGCACGCCAGATCTATGACTTTCAATGAAACTTGAGGCGCGAACATAGGGGGGCAGAAAAGTTTTCGCGGGAGAGAGAGAGGGAAAATCTAGGGTTTTCGATGGGTCGGAATCCGAATGCGAGAGAAAAGTTAGGGTTTTGCTTTTTTTAATTCTCAAATAATACACTGTGTCAGCCTTCCATCTCACATCCGAGCCCTCAGCTCCGATGTCGAAATCCCAAAAAATCACTCTCCACGTCAGTTTTATAGATTTGGAGATCTATAAAATTTTTGTGAACCAAACCAAGTATTAAGATTTATTGAGAATCTATTAATTATGAAAATACCCCTGTCAGTTACAAATGCTATTCCTAATCTATAAATTTGGTGAACCAAACACCCCCTAAGACTCAAAAACATTTTTTGTTCTAAGCAGTTATGATTTCTCTTCTAAGTTTTGCGACCGTGCAAAATCTCAAGGCCTACAACAAAAAGGCCAAAATTTAAGATGCAAATAACAATAAATAAATAAATGTAACAAACAATTTTGAATTAGTGCCTCAAAAATCAAATCATGGAAGTTGTAATTAAGTCCCTCAAATCTTAAAATTATTTTGAAATTAGTCCCTCGAATCATTGAAATTTCTATTAGATCCCCTAAATCTTAATTTATTTTGAAACTAGTCCCTCCAATCAAGAGTAGAAATGACACTCAAATGGATTAATTTGAAACAACTTATAATAATTTGGGGACCTAATAGCAATTTCAAAGATGAGGAGCTAATTTCACAATAACTCAAGATTTGAGGGACCTAATAGCAACTCCCATGATTTGAGGGACTAATTCAAAATATGAAAGATGTAAGGGATTAACCTTGAAAAATCCTAAACAAAAAATCTACAGAAATACAGCTGTAGATATCCCAAGCTTCCAAGCTCAAGTACGTCGGTCATGTCCCTCTTTGGCCTCATTCTAGGAACTCCCACATAAAGAATGTGGGTTCCATTTGGGTGAAAAAGAGAGTTCAGTCACACGAAAAAAATAAAAAGAATAAAATAGATAAATAAATAACAATATCATTTTCGTAATTCTTCAGCATAAGTTGAGAAAGGATGTTTCTCATATAAGACCATATTACTATCATCATATTGTTATGAGAGTCCTTTCAATCTTCATTTTCTCAATTTGTATCTCAACATCTTACAAGTGGTTTGAATTACACCCCAAGTAAAATTCTGTCTAAATCAGTTATTATGACGTGATTAAATTTTAACATGCTGGTAATTTATGTTTAATATCCTTGGTCAGGATATATTTTATTGTTTTAATACTTATTCTCTCTCACTTTTTCTTTCTTCTAATTAATTTTTTAGTTCAATCACTGGATTTGAATAGGAGAGACTGGGGAGACAATCTGCTTATAGAGAAGAAAAAAGGGTGGAAAAGTATAGAAGTCAAACAAGTATAATATCCCTAATCAATGATAATAACCCATTTGAATTTGTGCCAAGTAAAGAAAAGAAATATATGTGAATTTATATAAATAACCTTACATGTCATTGAATTATTTTAATATTAGATCTTGGTAGAAGGGTATATGACATCCCTTATCTATCACAAATGAGTTCCAAACAAGATGAACAAGTCCCATAACTTTTCCTGCTTCACATTAACTCTAATTCAAAAAGGCCCAGATAAATTAACCTTCACATTAACTCTAATTCAAAAAGGCCCAGATAAATTAACAACAACGATGAAAATTTAATCATAATTGTTAGAATTAGTATAAATTATAATCCTCGATCCTCACCATAACTTCAGAGTTTTTGTGCAATGGTAAGAGGGGCTTAATTTAAGATTGTATCAGAGCAACCCAGGTTCGAATCTTGTTGGCCACGAATTAAATGCGAATTTTAAAAAATTGTTTCCGCTGCGGGAACATGTTAAAATTAATATAAAACTATAATCATCAATCATCACCATAACTTTAAAATTTTGGTCTAATGACTAGAGGAACTTAATTGAGAATAACAACGATGAAAAATTAACCATTAACCATAACAACAATGACAAATTAACAATATGCTAATAGAAGAAAATGGGTGAAATTAACACTATGAAAAATATAAGGGTCTAATATACAATTATGATAGTCTAAGGTCTAATACGAAAGAGACAGGTATAAAATTGATTTTATACTTCCGAATTCTGTGGGTGGCAGAGTTCAATTACCTATTGGCTATTACACCAGAGACGAGACTTTTTTTGTTATGTTCGAGAGAAAAAGACGAGACCTTTATTTATTTATTTATTTTTTGAGAGGAAAAAAAGAGGAGAGTTTTATTTTTTGTGGTTTCTTGGGCAAGAGGTTTTAAAACGAAATCCACCTCATTTACCACGACGCAATGCGGCGATTTGTCCTCGAAAGGGCAAAGCAACTGCTCTCAACCTCTATAAGATCACCCTCATCCTCTCCATCACCATCACCATCACCTCTTTCCTCTCTGCTTTCTCGAGCGGCGGCCATGTCCTCTTCATCCTCTGCTGTTGGCGCTGGCGTCACTGTTGAAACTATCAACCCTAAGGTGAGAAAGATAGACCCTTTCTTCGATCGATCAAGATCAGATTTTGATTGGTGGGTTCGATCCAATTCGGTGATTTCCTATCTGGGTTTTCTCTCTAATTTTTTTTTTTTTGATTCATTGGAATTATTTTGGTTATTTTCTTCAATTTTTTTGGTTTTTATTCTCTTGTGAATAGATTGATCTCATGTTTGTGATCTTTGAAGTTAGGCATTGATGTGATAGTCTCTGAAATTGTCTCATCACAAAAAGGGAATGCTTTCTGCAATTTGTCTTAGCTTGAGATGATAGTTTTTTAATTGATCTGCTTGATTTTTCAGTGATTAGCACTTTTGTCGTTAATTGACAGGTTAATGATTTTTAATATTTTTTATGGATCTGATCCCCATCCATAAGCCCATTTGATTTTCAAGTATTTTGATAGAGTAAGCTTAGTGAGTCTCCCTCCTGTACATTCATCAGCTAAGCTTTCTTCATCAGATATAGCTCATTGTTGTGTGCTCATAGGTTCTTTTTTCCCCTTCTTTTGTTCTCATTTTACTTTGCTGTCACTACAAATAAAATTATATTATCTTTCTGCTTATGCTTTATCTTCCTTTGTATAGATCTTGATACTTTTCTCTCTTATGGGTTTTCCTAAAATATGAACTGTTTAGTGGATTATAATATTTCTGCTACCTTTTCTTTTCTTTCTTGTGTTTTTCGCTTTCTTTCTGCAGTGTTTTGACAGTTGATTAAATCAAAGAGCTTAGATACAAGGCATTCCCTTATGTCTCTGCTGTTAATATAAAAAATGATAAGAATGTTCATATTTCTGCTCAGTTCTCATTTTTGCTCATTTGTTATTGTATAGACAATTCTGATACTAATCCTGTCTGAGCATGTTTTTTTTTCTGTGTATTTTGATACCATACAGATCATCGTAGGATTTAAATGTAAAACAGTGCCATTGAGTATGTCATTGTTAAGGTCTTGGGTATATCATGGAATGAGAAGCATCAATTAATTATTACATGTTAGTAAAATTGCTTCTGTCAACATTCATTGGTTGATGTGGGGATATGGACTTTGGCAATGCGGATTCATAGAAGTCACCACTGTCTATGTTGAGCCATAATGTTTTATGTACCACATAGCTTATGGAATCTCTCACTTGTTTTTCACCGCGTCTCTTTCATGTATTTATGTACTTCTGGTCTCTTTCAGGTTGTAGAATGTGAGTATGCTGTTCGCGGAGAGATCGTTATCCATGCTCAGGTAGATTGCTTTTCCAAGTGGATCTATTATTCTTATAATATTTGCATAACTAATATATATGCTCCAAGGGATTGATTTGCACACCTCTGTTTAGAAGACACATCTAGTTCCGTTCTTGTTCACTATATTTGTAGAAAATACACTATATAACTGTCTTTCATGCAACACGTAGGCTTAGTTCAAAGTTCCCTTGTCTACGAAGTTCAACAACATGGAAAATGGTCTACTGATCAATCACTTCTCATATATTTAGCTCTGCAACACTTGATGAAATCTTTTAAAAAAGAAGAAGATGAAATCAATTTATTGACTCTATTGACATAACCAGCATACATCAAGATGAGCCAAGCATATGACCTTTCTTTGCCAGAGGTTCTTATTGCAAGTTCTCCTAAATCCCCTAGTCTTGAAAAAGAATTTCCCCACATTATTTATTTCCATATCTCATAAATGATAGAACATATCACACGTACAAGCTAGTAATACCAAATCTCTCTGACAAAGTACTATCATTGCATATTGAGGCAGCATAAAAATTTAAGACTGATGGTGTTTACAAAATAGATACTAAAAAAGTTGCTAAATTTTTATGAAAAAGTTCTTTCCTTGTATTTTAGGCAGCTGACTGTTTTAAGCTTACTTTAAAGTGTAACAAAATTTATGAATCAGATTTTAAGCAGGATTTGTTATTTTTTTCACAGCGCCTTCAAGAAGAGCTACAAAAGAAACCAGGTAGCCATCCCTTTGATGAGGTATGTATTGTTTTTTAGGACAAGTCAACAATAAAAGCTTTTGGTGCAACAATGTCACTCAATCTTACTTTCTTTTGGCAGATACTTTATTGCAACATCGGGAACCCACAGTCTCTAGGCCAGCAGCCAGTTACCTTTTTCCGAGAGGTTAGCATATATCTAGTGAAATTTGGGTTGTGCAGTTGACTTTAGTTTTTCTGGATGCTTATTTCCTTCTTTTTAAAATTTCAGGTTCTTGCTTTGTGTGATCATCCAACAATTTTGGACAGAGATGAAACTCATGCCTTATTCAGGTAGGTGTTCAATCTTCATTAGGATGCATCCAGCATCACTAGTGATTTATTATATAATTAGAGAGGTATAAGATTGGTTTTCAAACAAGTGATGTTCTAGTAAGTAAGAAACATGTGCAGAACTGCAGGGAATCATGCTATGTAGGAAGTATTTGACTCAAGTTATCAATTAGATTTTTGTACTCTACTTTAATTACTTATTTTCAGCGAATTCTGTTCCTATCATGTTGATTCATCTTTTGTGCTGCTATTATTTGGTATATGGATGCTGGGGGGTTTGTTCAGCAACTTGTTATATTTGAAAATTTATATTAGAAAACAACTTAAGGAAACCCACATTTATTACATTGGTTGTACTTCTATGGGAATTGCTACAATTTTTTCCACTATCACCATTCCTAATGGTAATAGTACATATTTATATCTTATTACAGTGCGGATTCCATAGCAAGAGCTTGGCAGATCCTAGACCAGATTCCTGGTCGAGCTACAGGTGCATACAGTCACAGCCAGGTAAGCTTATTCACTAGTTACCCTCAAAAGCTATATCTCCTTTTCAACTTCATGAAGTTGAAGTTCTCTGGGGTTATTCTTTGCTTCAGGGTATCAAAGGATTACGTGATGCAATTGCAGCTGGAATTGCTGCTCGTGATGGTTATCCTTGCAAAGCAGAAGATATATTCTTAACTGATGGAGCAAGCCCTGCTGTAATCAAATTTGAACTTTTGATTTTCTCAGTTGAATTTATGGTTTGGTTTTGGCAGAAGAGCTTCTCGCTTATTACTTCTGTTTGTCCCTCACAGGTCCATATGATGATGCAATTACTGTTGAGGTCAGAGAAAGATGGCATCCTTTGCCCCATCCCTCAATATCCTTTATACTCTGCTTCGATTGCTCTTCACGGTGGCCATCTTGTATGTTGATCTCTTTATCAATAAATCCCATTTATATAACTTCTATTTGATATAAATGTAAGATTTGTGAGGGTAACATCCATTTGTACACGTGCTGTATGGAGGTGACAACCCGAACCTAATAATGATAAATCATGAAAAATTAGTGGATTTTGATTTTGTGCTAGATAGTGCACCATTGAGACATTTCAGGTTCATGTGATGGATGGTCTTAACTGTTTGATTCAGTTGACATCTGTGGTAGGTTATTAAGACTATGGTCAACTCATGAACAACCTTCTTAACTATGGTCTTTTCCATATATTAAAACGTTCAAGGGCCTTAAATTCTCTAAATAGCTGAGCGGTAACTATAACCCTGTCTGCCTAGTATCGAGGTAATCAGGTTATGGATTCTATTTGATTATTGAGCTGACATTATTAATGAAAGGGCAGAACTTTGGTTACTTCAATGTCTTCTAGTTCCTTCATAGGTTAATATCACTCCCAGGAATTGTATGTTTGTTTTCATATGTTAATATCACTCCCAGGAATTGTATGTTTGTTTTGTAACTACATATGTGCATGTTAAATATAGTTTACACAACAATTTGTGACTAAATAAAATGTTCTAATATTTTGTTTTAGTTTTGGGTTCCCGTGATTGTCTTGTTCCACTCAATTTGCCTGTCAATTAAGCAATCCCGCTGGGATCAAGTAGTTCCCTTATTTTATGATTATAGGTATGTATTTAGAGGGAGAAACCTCTAAGAGAACTGTTTTGTTTTAGGTCCGATATTATCTCGATGAAGCAACAGGGTGGGGGCTGGAGACTTCTGAGCTTAAGAAGCAATTGGAAGATGCTCGATCAAAGGGTATAACTGTCAGGGCACTTGTAGTCATAAATCCTGGGAATCCTACTGGGCAGGTTTGTTCTGAGATTCTCATGATTCAATTGTTTAATGAAGAACAATGAAGCAGTTTTGTTTATCGAGTTCCAAGTATGTTGTAGAAGTCATTGTGCCTCGTCAAGTTTTAGCAAGAGATTTTTTTTTTAATTTAATCTTGACTTTTACTGAAAACTCTGCTGTGGCATCATTGCCCAGCCATAAGCATAACCATCACAGACTGTTTACTACTTTCTTCATCTACTGTCGCTGTCTAGACTACATCACTAAAAAATCTTTCAAGTCCTGTTCCAATTCACTTAAGTAACAGAAGATTTATGTTCCGGTATAATTTTTCTGGCAGATGCAATACAACTGTTAAATTGAGATACACGATTAGGTAGATTGTCTGCTCTATCAATATAAGTTCTCTTGGAAAGCAGTCTGATAATGCCCCTATCAATCTTGACTTTTAAGTTCTCTTGGAAAGCAGTCTTTTTCTTATTCTAATTGATTTTCTGCTCTTCTCCAGGTTCTTGCAGAAGAAAACCAGCGACAAATAGTGGAATTCTGCAAAAAAGAAGGTCTTGTTCTCCTAGCAGATGAGGTGAGAACGACTTGTGTACTTTCATCTTCAGTTGGACTTCACTGCATAAAATGAGATCCGGTGTCAGCCTTAAGGTCCAATGGGAGAAAAGGCCAAATTGTGCATCCTACCATCAATATGTTCATTGCACTAAACTATTGAGCCATTTTTTGATGCTCGTAAAAGAATTTTGTTTCCTAGTTCCAACTGATTTCTTTTATCCTTTTTTTTATAAGCAATGCAATATGCTGTAATTGTCACAGGTCTACCAAGAAAATATCTATGTTGAAGACAAGAAATTTAACTCCTTCAAGAAGATTGCACGATCAATGGGATACGAAGACCAGGACATTTCTTTAGTATCATTTCAGTCAGTTTCTAAGGGTGGGTATATTCATTGGTTTTTGTTCTCCTCAACAAATATCAAGCATAACTCATGGGATTTTTTTGCTTTTCAGGTTATTATGGGGAATGTGGAAAGAGGGGTGGCTACATGGAGGTTACCGGTTTTAGCACCGAAGTGAGAGAACAGATTTATAAGGTGGCATCAGTAAATCTTTGCTCAAATATATCTGGTCAAATTCTGGCAAGCCTCGTCATGAATCCACCTAAGGTGAATATCATTCCTTTCATTCCTTTTTAAACAGAATAAGTGAATTTCCTGCATATAGGATGAATTTCTGTTTGTGATTACAAGAAACATAAGTTGGGTTGATATGCAGGAAGGAGATGAATCCTATGAGTCTTATGTTGCAGAGAGAGATGGAATACTTCAGTCTTTAGCAAGGCGTGCAAAGGTCAGTTCTAAATAACCTTCTCTTCTTTTTTCTCCTTTGACTTATTAAATCTTGTTAGGCATGGAGAGCAAGAAGCTGGTCGTTTGAGATGGTTTTGTCAAGTGCAACGGCCGCCATTAAATGAACCAATTGGGATAAATGATAATGTTATAACTAATGGAGAAAAGAGAACTTGATTGCAAATAAGAAGCGTTGATAGTTAATAAAGGAGATAGCCATTAACAGAACTGAATGGAAGAATAGGATTTCATGTAGCCGACCTGGAAATTGGGATAAAGACTTTATTGTTGTTGTTATAGAAAAAAATTATTTAAGATAATGTTATCATCTTCCTTTGTTGAATGTTGAATACAGGCACTTGAAGATGCATTCAACAGCTTAGAAGGCATAACATGCAAGAAGGCAGAGGGAGCAATGTATCTTTTCCCTCGTATTCACCTACCTAAGAAAGCCATTGAAGCTGCCGGAAATACAAAGCCTGATGCATTCTATGCTCGTCGCCTTCTTGGTGCAACTGGAATCGTGGTGGTTCCTGGCTCTGGTTTCGGGCAGGTGAGAGAAGAGCTAATATACACAAATTGCATACTCTCTTTATTTGAAATGTCTCAAGCTGTGTATTAAAGCAACATTTGGCTGTGTTAGGTCCCTGGAACATGGCACTTCAGGTGCACTATACTTCCTCAGGAGGATAAGATCCCAGCTATCATCTCCCGATTCAAAGAATTTCATGAGTCATTCATGAATGAATACCGCGACTGAACTCCTCGACTAGTTGATTAGATCTCACAAAATCATAAATTGAGTTGGGTGTTCGTTCGATGTGGTTGATAGAAATAAGAAGACCATCCATGTTTTATCTGTTAGTGGATGGATCAGTTTTACCGCAGTTGCTTGGTTGTTCTGGTATACAAACAATTCAGACTTTAGAGGTCACTATGTTGTACTATTTAATAGAGATGTGTTATCCTGTGCACTCGTTTCATCTGATGGTGAAGGAAATTGATTAATTTTGGAACCATTTCGTGCTCACTTGAGTTTCTTAAGTTTTACACTAGTACTCCAGTGCACGCGATGCGTGCATGATCCAATGCATATTTATCAATTAAATTTTTATAGTTCAACACCTTGCTAGATGGATAGAGGAAAAGAATAAATTTTAAAACTAAATATCTCATCGTATATTTTATTGCACTTCATTTTTAATCAAATATAGCAAAGAGATATCCTCTGCACCTTTATTGTAATCCTTTATTGTAATGTAAGTCACATGTGAAGATAAAATTTGAGATTGACCTTTGTTGAAAAATATATAATAAATTAAAAGAATTAAAATAATCATAAAACAAAGTGAAATTGTACCTGACAAATATTGAGTTGAACTACAGATAACACATCCATCATCTATACCTTAACCACTGCATCATCATTATAATCATAATCACCATTAGATTACTATAAAACTAATGTAAATGAGAGAGAGAGAGAGAGAGAGAGAGAGAGAGAGAGAGAATACGGTTTAGGATAGAGAGAGAGAGAGAGAGAGAGAGAGAGAGAGAGAGAATACGGTTTAGGATAGAGAAGAATACCTCTTTGAAGACTCCTACACCTCTGAAATTTTCACAGAAGTCCAAAGATTTGAATAGCCATTTTTATTATTTGAACTTGATCTTTGTGGAATATTTTTGAGCGGGGTCTGGAGGAGAGGAATCGGTTACTTTTTTAATTTTCTTAATAGTGTTTAGGTCGTGGGTGCAGTTAGATTTTAGTTAAGATGTTAACTTCCTTTTAGTTCATGGGTGTAGTTAGATAACTGAGTTGATTTTTTAGATGCCAACAGCTTAGGCACTCCAGAAATTAATTTCGCAGTACCGATGGCATTTCCTGTAATTTTTAATCGAAAATCACTCTCTCTAATATCCGGAGTTTCCGCTAATGCCCGCATTAAGGGATGAGGCAGTTAATTGAGGAGTTCCACAGGTAGAGTTGTAAATAACATGGAAAATAAACCGGATAATTAAGAACATTTTGGGGAGAAGATTTCTTAAACTGCATTTCCGTTTCCCATATAATTTCTTTCTGTTTTAGTTAAAATATCATCTGATATTTCTCTCTTTCCTCCATATCTTTTACAAGATTTTTTTCTCCTAACTTTCTCTCCTGTATCTTCTGTTCATATGGTCTTATAGTTAGTTGGATAGACACCAAGTAAGAAATTGAAATATATCACACAATATTAAAAAAATATTTTATCCATATTTTTTTCTCATGGTATCGCTGGAATAGAAGGGGAAAAAACGGAAATGGGGAAAGAAAGCTGAAAGGGAGAGAAGGAGATTTGGATTGGGAAAAGGAAACATCTCTAATATCATAATTCAGAATTTTTCCTTTCAAAATCTACTCTTAATAATGTTGTTTTGTATTCCGAATTTCTAATCATACCTAATGTATTGATTACTTTCATAATTTGAGTTAACGACTTCTTGTTGATGACGAGTTGATGTCATCATTGTCATGATCAATAATAGTGGAGGCTGAAGAACTGTGAAGAGGAGAGAGGGAAAATCGGTTGTTTTGGAGAATAAATTTTAAGAAAAGAAAATTTCAATTGAACATGAAAAGACAAGGCTATCCTCCTATTTTTCCTCCCTGTTTTTCATTTTCTGCCATTTAAAAATTATAGAAAAGCCTATTATTGAGTACCGAAGCATTGCCCTTTTAGATAAATGAGTTGAAAGTAGGTTTTTTTCCTTCTTCCAAATTTATCCATTTGTTAGTTTTCAAATTATTACGTTGTGTATGTTTAACTTTTGGATATGTTTGGAATTCTATTAAAAGGTGACTAACATGGGTTAAAATGTTATTTTAGTGGTTTACCAATTTTGTCCATTACAAATATCTTTTAAAACTGAAGATGTAAGGACATGCTTGGAATTATTGAAACTATGACAACAAAAGGGTATAACACCAAAAAAGTGATCCAAAAGGCTAGCTTTCTTTAATATAAGTAATAAGTAATAATAATAGATGCAACTATTACATATAGTTTCCTTCTCACTTCTACTTCTGGAGTTTAATTTTGGTCAATACACAGTTTTGTTGGGTCTAGTACTAATAAAAGATTTCAAGGATTACGAGTGACTACAACACCATGGCGTCTGCTATTAACCCTTTTTATTTACTTTCTACCATTTTGACTGCTAGAAATCTGATACCTTTGCATGTATCAGCTGGTACCACAAATTCCTAAATTTCTAGGCAGGATATAAAGCATAGATCGTGAAAAGTTTTGAAGATCTGATTTAGGTCGGAAAAGGGTCCTCATTGACACAATCAACACTGAACAAAACCAATCATCTAAAAAAAACAAAAAAAAAAAAAAAAAGAAGAAGAAAATCAAACATGACAACTTCACAAGCAGATAAGGAAATATATTGATTGGTTTTTTCCCAGTACATATACTAGATAAATTGACATCAATTCATGAAAAGAGGATTCCTGAAAAGTTGGCACTCATACAATAGACTACTCAGCTCTCTAAATTCCACAGCCACCAGAAAAAAGGAAAGAAAGGTCATTGGTAGTAGAGAAACAGAAAGCAGAAAAGTTTGGAGAGAAAACATGCGATGGAAAAGAGAACCATATGCTTAACATGCTTATAGGCGACCTATGACAGCCTCGACCTCAGCAGGAGAATAGAGATGATAATTTGGAGAAACCTTTGCGATGTCGACATTGTTTGGGGTCACCTGATCAAAAATAACAATAGTATATTCTCTTAAAATGTTGACAAATAATCTACACTCTTAAGGGTGAAACTTCAATTAAAAAAAATAACAATAATTGCAGATGTACCTTCTCCTCCATCACTTGCTTCAAGATAGAAAGAGCAATTGTTTCAGCTTCTTGAAGGGTTAAGTCCTGTAAGAAAGCCAACATATCAAAAAAGTTCCCCAATAAAAGGCTATACAGAAAGAATGGGAAAAATTGGAAGGAGTGTTGAATATGTGCTAGTTACCTTGTTGTATTGCTCCTGGAGAGAGCTGTCAGCACCTTCGGAACCTGAACCTATTGCTTTTGCATTGCATTGCCAGAATGTACCCGATGGGTCTGTATAATACCTGCAGATCATTTGCAGTCAATAATCAACTATTAGCAAAATATACATTCACAATTGGTAGTAAAGATAATTTCGCCTGCCAACAGGGTCAGGAAAATTAGTTAATCACGTTTCCTCATCAGTTTGCAAGGGAACAGATGGTTTGTTTAGACTAATATAATTACACAAGACTCTATAGAGAGACGGCTTCATAATAGAGCCAACAACCATAGTACATAGAAACACTATTGTTTTTATTTAGCATAAAATAGAAGCCAGACACTTGAAGCATTTTCAACAAGAATGTAGAGAAAAATTCTTGTGTGACACCATGCAATTAATAAACTACAATCTTCAAAAAGGCTAATCCTTCCATTACTTGATCCTAATCATTTCTTGCTTAGCACGTTGTATATGAAAATTACAGATTCATATAAACAGAAAATTTACTGCATGATTCATCAGTGCCACGCCAAAGCAAAAATTGTCCATTTACAATAGTATAAGAGCTTTTACGCTTACAGATCTGGTTTCAAAAAATATGGATAATTTTACATTTCTACTATGAAAGTAAAACCTCACTTGTCACTCGGCACGTTGAAATAAAGCAACAATCAGAGATAACACCAAAAAGTGATCCAAAGGCTAGCTTTCTTTAATATAAGTAATAAGTAATAATAATAGATGCAACTATTACATATAGTTTCCTTCTCACTTCTACTTCTGGAGTTTAATTTTGGTCAATACACAGTTTTGTTGGGTCTAGTACTAATAAAAGATTTCAAGGATTACAGTGACTACAACACCATGGCGTCTGCTATTAACCCTTTTATTTA
This sequence comes from Asparagus setaceus, assembly GCA_012295165.1. Taxonomy (NCBI): domain Eukaryota; kingdom Viridiplantae; phylum Streptophyta; class Magnoliopsida; order Asparagales; family Asparagaceae; genus Asparagus; species Asparagus setaceus. The sequence continues at coordinate 12,697,549 of CM022706.1, read as the reverse complement.
CTTTCTACCATTTTGACTGCTAGAAATCTGATACCTTTGCATGTATCAGCTGGTACCACAAATTCCTAAATTTCTAGGCAGGATATAAAGCATAGATCGTGAAAAGTTTTGAAGATCTGATTTAGGTCGGAAAAGGGTCCTCATTGACACAATCAACACTGAACAAAACCAATCATCTAAAAAAAACAAAAAAAAAAACAAAAAAACAAAAAAAAAAAAAAAGAAGAAGAAAATCAAACATGACAACTTCACAAGCAGATAAGGAAATATATTGATTGGTTTTTTCCCAGTACATATACTAGATAAATTGACATCAATTCATGAAAAGAGGATTCCTGAAAAGTTGGCACTCATACAATAGACTACTCAGCTCTCTAAATTCCACAGCCACCAGAAAAAAGGAAAGAAAGGTCATTGGTAGTAGAGAAACAGAAAGCAGAAAAGTTTGGAGAGAAAACATGCGATGGAAAAGAACCATATGCTTAACATGCTTATAGGCGACCTATGACAGCCTCGACCTCAGCAGGAGAATAGAGATGATAATTTGGAGAAACCTTTGCGATGTCGACATTGTTTGGGGTCACCTGATCAAAAATAACAATAGTATATTCTCTTAAAATGTTGACAAATAATCTACACTCTTAAGGGTGAAACTTCAATTAAAAAAAATAACAATAATTGCAGATGTACCTTCTCCTCCATCACTTGCTTCAAGATAGAAAGAGCAATTGTTTCAGCTTCTTGAAGGGTTAAGTCCTGTAAGAAAGCCAACATATCAAAAAAGTTCCCCAATAAAAGGCTATACAGAAAGAATGGGAAAAATTGGAAGGAGTGTTGAATATGTGCTAGTTACCTTGTTGTATTGCTCCTGGAGAGAGCTGTCAGCACCTTCGGAACCTGAACCTATTGCTTTTGCATTGCATTGCCAGAATGTACCCGATGGGTCTGTATAATACCTGCAGATCATTTGCAGTCAATAATCAACTATTAGCAAAATATACATTCACAATTGGTAGTAAAGATAATTTCGCCTGCCAACAGGGTCAGGAAAATTAGTTAATCACGTTTCCTCATCAGTTTGCAAGGGAACAGATGGTTTGTTTAGACTAATATAATTACACAAGACTCTATAGAGACGGCTTCATAATAGAGCCAACAACCATAGTACATAGAAACACTATTGTTTTATTTAGCATAAAATAGAAGCCAGACACTTGAAGCATTTTCAACAAGAATGTAGAGAAAATTCTTGTGTGACACCATGCAATTAATAAACTACAATCTTCAAAAGGCTAATCCTTCCATTACTTGATCCTAATCATTTCTTGCTTAGCACGTTGTATATGAAAATTACAGATTCATATAAACAGAAAATTTACTGCATGATTCATCAGTGCCACGCCAAAGCAAAAATTGTCCATTTACAATAGTATAAGAGCTTTTACGCTTACAGATCTGGTTTCAAAAAATATGGATAATTTTACATTTCTACTATGAAAGTAAAACCTCACTTGTCACTCGGCACGTTGAAATAAAGCAACAATCAGAGATAATACCAGCATAAGAACCGCCAGGTGATATGACAGTACAAGAGAAAGTAAACCATCTAGCTTACATTTTAAAGTGAATGATTTTTCTATTTCTTACTAAAGAGTAAAGACGATGCCCTAAACATGGGTGGACGGTTATGAGCATTTGATGGACTCAATGGGAATTCTCCCCATTGTGTGGCTCAGAACCGACCGCTCGCATGTGGTACAGAACCAACCGCTCGCATGTGGTCGGCTCTGATAAGATTCGTAGTTGAAAACATGAGTGACTTTTCACAGATAATTCATGTGATTGAATCTGATAAGATTCGTAGTTGAAAACAAGAGTGACTTTTCACAGATAATTCAAGACAGAACTACCTCCGAGCATAGTATTTGCCCAATATACTTAAAGAATGCATACTAACATGCAGCTAGAGGCCGTAATATAGCTGGACTTACAATTCTTCATATAAGGATTACTTTTACCCCGGATTCTACTCCAACTAGTTGGAGTTATGTTTATTAACAATCAGTCATTGTAATAGAAGAAGAATGCCGTGCACAACATACATAATGTGTGTAGAGAAAGACTTACAAGCTTGGTCCGTTTTCATCATGGCCAGCAATCAGAAGAGATACTCCAAAAGGTCGAGACTGAACACAATAATCATAGTAGTTAGTAAGGATTTTAAAGAGCATCAATATGTTCAATATTAGAAATAAGTACTATAGCAAACACTCTATAGAAAATGGAGATTAGAAGTTAAATGCATGTTTGATTTGAATACTTGAAAATTTTAATGTGTGTTCCATTTGACCACTTAAAATCTATTGCTACTGAATGGGGGCCAATTAGGGGACAAGACTCATAAGTTTAGACAGGACATAAAAGAATAGTAAGGAATAAAATTATACCATATAAATTAAAATCTTATATGCTCTGAAAAATATAACCATGTGATGGTTTACAAAAAGATCAATTACGACATCATGTATCCCGAACACTTCCATTCACTCACTTGTATGTAGGAAGCAAATCAACATGCATAATGTGTGTGTTATGTAACCCACGAATATGTGTCAATGTGCATACATATGTAACCCATGAAGGTGTGCAGGTGTTGCATGTTATAAAAATGATGGTCAGGAATGGTGAGGAACAACCTTTCGTCCATTGTCTGCTGGAGGGGACAAAAACATGATGCTTAATGATAGTAATGCTTACCATGGATTCTTCATCTCCTTCACCAAATCGTAAAGCAAGATCGCATAGAGCCTGAGTGGTTGACTCAACTGTCATTGGTTCACCATAAGAAAACCTGTGATTCTGATGATATGCAATTTCAGTTAGTAACTAATACACAGAATAATTGCAATATGGAGTTTTCCGCAGAATCTAAAAGCACCTGAGTTTCAACACGAGCATGCTCAACAAGAGTCCGTGCATCAGCAATCAGTCCACTCATTGCACAGCCTATGTGCTCATCAATTTCCATTATTTTCTCTACACTGCTCGGTTCCTAAAAAAATTAGAGTAAATAAAAAGCCAAAACCGTTGAAGCTCAAACCGTACAGTACAAAGTGGGATGTTAAGAAATAAATAGTAAGAAATGAAGAGTAGGTAAAAGCAATAGCTAAACTGGACCAGGTGTCCAATTCAGAGTATAATTTGAATCTCGCTTCAGGCAAGGATCCTTGAAACTCAAGCAATAATGTAGCACATCCATATTCTAACTCATACTATAGGATATAATTAACAATTGGGTATGGACACAAAAATGAATCTGGTTACATCCTATTGCATGCATGAAAGTTAAAAAATGAGCACTCTCAGATTATAAAAGGTTCTATGAGCTAGTATTTACCATGAAGGACTCTTGAACCCAAAATTAACTACAACAACTGAACATCTTCAAACGTAATCATTCTTCTATAACTTATGGAAATAACAACATAATGGGATGCCGACTAGTTGAAATTATATTATAAGCTTTATCAAATAAACTATTTCATGATTTTTGATTTCAATTATAAGAAAGGGGATGGGCAGGATCTTCATTTTCTAATTCCTCTTGTTACGTTTTTCTCTTCTAATTCCTCTTCTGAATCCAACCGTGAAGTTCTGGTTTATGGCAATATTCAGTGTCAACCCAATTTTTGGTTATTACTCCATGCTAGCACTTAAAGTTTAATTAGACCAATATATAATAGTTGTTAAAAGAGAATGCCAGTATCGATTACATTTATCACTAGACATTTCAAACAGTTCTTCAGAATGAGGGATGTGAATATCATTTGATTCATGCTCTTAACCAACAGAGTAAAGCAAGATGCATAGAGCCTGAGTGGTTGACTCAACTGTCATTGGTTCACCATAAGAAAACCTGTGATTCTGATGATATGCAATTTCAGTTAGTAACTAATACACAGAATAATTGCAATATGGAGTTTTCCGCAGAATCTAAAAGCACCTGAGTTTCAACACGAGCATGCTCAACAAGAGTCCGTGCATCAGCAATCAGTCCACTCATTGCACAGCCTATGTGCTCATCAATTTCCATTATTTTCTCTACACTGCTCGGTTCCTAAAAAAATTAGAGTAAATAAAAAGCCAAAACCGTTGAAGCTCAAACCGTACAGTACAAAGTGGGATGTTAAGAAATAAATAGTAAGAAATGAAGAGTAGGTAAAAGCAATAGCTAAACTGGACCAGGTGTCCAATTCAGAGTATAATTTGAATCTCGCTTCAGGCAAGGATCCTTGAAACTCAAGCAATAATGTAGCACGCATCCATATTCTAACTCATACTATAGGATATAATTAACAATTGGGTATGGACACAAAAATGAATCTGGTTACATCCTATTGCATGCATGAAAGTTAAAAAAATGAGCACTCTCAGATTATAAAAGGTTCTATGAGCTAGTATTTACCATGAAGGACTCTTGAACCCAAAATTAACTACAACAACTGAACATCTTCAAACGTAATCATTCTTCTATAACTTATGGAAATAACAACATAATGGGATGCCGACTAGTTGAAATTATATTATAAGCTTTATCAAATAAACTATTTCATGATTTTTTGATTTCAATTATAAGAAAGGGGATGGGCAGGATCTTCATTTTCTAATTCCTCTTGTTACGTTTTTTCTCTTCTAATTCCTCTTCTGAATCCAACCGTGAAGTTCTGGTTTATGGCAATATTCAGTGTCAACCCAATTTTTGGTTATTACTCCATGCTAGCACTTAAAGTTTAATTAGACCAATATATAATAGTTGTTAAAAGAGAATGCCAGTATCGATTACATTTATCACTAGACATTTCAAACAGTTCTTCAGAATGAGGGATGTGAATATCATTTGATTCATGCTCTTAACCAACAGAGTAAAGAAAGAAGCAAAAAAGAGTATCAATTTTTGCAGGAATGCCTAGCAGAAAAATACTGGAAAATACTTTCACGCAAAACGGAAAACACCAATCCCCCCCATGCTGTCCAGGCTCCTGCCCCAAACCCAATCAAAGAAAAACACCAATAATGCGTTCTGGAGCCATAGAACTGATGTGAATCTTGGTTGTGTGGGTTTTGCATAGTGCTGATAGTTGGACAGATACTGTCTTGATAATAGTTGCCTCCACCAAGAATTTATCACCAGCTCAAAAAGGTTGATTGAAGGCCTAACTCTGACTGCGAAATTTGGTAAATCACTTTATGAAGCCTAAGCTTTAGCAGCTGCTCCACAGACAATACAATTGTGATGAGAGAAGGTGATTATGATCATGATGTTAATGAAGAAAAAGCAGGCGAACTTCTTCCTTGTAGAAATCTTAACATGTGAACTCTTGATCTAGACTCTTCCTTTTGTGCAGGAAATTTGGATGCTTCTTCTCAGTTGCATAGTTTAATTGCATTCCAAATAACCATCAAGACCTATGGAATTTCTTAAGGTTGAGTTGTCTTCCTAATGAGTGCTATTATGATGGAAAAGGGCTTATAGATGGCTTGTGATGAATGACTGATGAACTTATTTTGTTATGACAAAAGCCGTCTACTCATATAAACAAACAAATGACGTTATGGAGAGTGGAACACTTCTCCAAGTTTTTAAAAGAATAATTACTGTAACAACCAAAATTTGCTGACCAACAAGATTTTTTTGGCTCTTTGCTCTATTCTGACATGTTCAAATGACATTATATTCGTATTGGGCAGTCTACATCACAACTACAAAGAGAGCCCTGAAACTGTCGCACTTGCAAAAAACTAGGGGAAAAAAATCCCTAGGCTCGCCAAATACCAAAAGCCTAAAGGACTGACATTGGACAAAACATACAAGGAAATAACTAATAGAACAATTGTATAACAAAGGAGTAGCTAGAAACGGAAGATAAGTGGATGAAGCTGAGATACGCTTTTGGAGGCATTATGCGACCACAGCCACAGCAAAGCTCGGCAACTATAGGAAAAAATGACAGAGGCACAAAGTTCGAATATAAACACTGGTAAAAGAAAACAACATAACACCAGCAAAATCAAGATTTTTATATACATGTATGATTCAACTATGAATGCCAAACTGAAAACAAGCGCTTATAAGACTAACATAAAAGTATTTATGCTTATGAATATACCTCCTGTTCTTCTCTCTAGTAATCAACTTAATCATCAAATCAACAAAATGTAATTTGCTTAATTCTAAAAGCAACAAAATGAAACCCCTTAAATAAAAAAATTTAAAAAAAAACAAATTGAGACAGATACCAGCAAAGGTGAGGTGACTCTCTTCTCGACCGCAAGCACAACTCCTTCCTTCGTTTTCAAACCAATTGCAGTCGAACCCAACTGAATCCAAAAAAATAAAAATAAAAAGAATTCAATAACAACAACGATAATAAACTAAAAAACCATCTCGTAATTAGATCCAATGAATCCAAAATCAGCGGAGAAATCAAACCTTGATTGCTTCGATGGCATATTCCACTTGAAACAGCCTCCCTTCAGGTGAGAATGTGTTGACTCCTCGATCGTATTCAGTCCTTCACAAAAGAAACCCCAATCAAAAACCTAAGATTAGTTGCTGATTTGCTAATAATTGAGGCGTTGAAATAATAAAAGACGAGGCTTTTCACCTGGTGAGAAACATGGTGAAAGAATCGCAAAAACCCTAGAAATCTGCTGCTGAGGTCGAGGAGTTTGGGAGTTTGTGTTTTGTGGAGATTTTGAGCTCGGGTCGACTCTACTTAGCGAACAAGGCAGGTGAGGGGAGGAGTTGAATGGTAATTTGATGGCGAAATGTGGGGTGTTTTGGTCATTAGATTAGGTTATGAAGGAATACCATGGGCCTTTTATTGAACAACGAATATTCATGGGCTCCTAGATGGGCCTAGTCTCGGACTTATTTACACAAAACCCTTTATAGGTTTTTTCATTATGACCAATTTGCCCCTATATTTTAACATTGGGTATTTCACATATTCCCCAAATTTTGGCGCCCTTCTCTCTCTCTTCCCCCGGTGGCCGCCCACACGCAGAAGATAGTTGAACAGCTTCAGGTATTACTTGGTAAAACCCTAAATCTCAATTGCTTCTTTTGCCCTTTTGCTAAATTTCATCAAGTTTTGATCTTTTTGGGTTTTTATGTATATTATTCATAATTGAAACGTGGGTATCTTCTATTTTCCTCTTGCGATTGCAATTTAGCGGTCAGTGTACTAGAGATAGGCTAAGGTTTTAGCTTTATTCGAAACATGAATCTTTATCCAGATTCACCTTTTTTTTCTTTTTTTCTTTTTTTTTTTGGGGTTAATTCGGCTATCAAAAGTTTGCCTTTCTTGGGTGCTGATATCCAAGGCTTTTGAACAGTTTTTTTTTTTTTTTTTTTCCTGGTTGGATTGCGATTTCAGATATCTCCTGGAGATAAGAAGAGACATTCTGTATGAATAATGTATAAAAGTCTATGTCTATTTCTTCTGTGCATATATGTGTTCGAATGTTTATTGATTTGCACCTTAATGCTATTCTCGACATTATATTTTCAATATTCGCCTGTTTTTACCATTAATTTGTAGGGTATCAGTTTATTTCAGAGATTAATAATAAAATAAAGTTTTCCTCATGAAACAAGAGAAAGCTCTTCCCGCACACTTGTGCGAGTTTATGATTCATTGCTTTGAAAAGCCTCAAAAGACCCCAGAAAAGCCCCGTTTAAAGTGAATCAAGCCAAAAGCTGCTTTGCTTCGAGAAAAAAAACTATAGTGAAAACTCCTGGATGCAATTGAAAATTTTGAAATCTCACTTTGGCCCGCTTTCTCCTGCTTTCTAGTGTCGTAGGTATTAGAGGTGCACCTGATCCTTTTTTCTTTTTTCTTTTTTTCATTAGAGGTGTACCTGATCCTTCTTTCACTCAGTTTGCCAATCTCAAATCAATTAGAATCAGTTTTGATTTCATAAGGTGCATGCTCCAATTTACTACCTAGCTAGGTATATTGATTAAGAGAGGATCTTGCTGCAACAAATGGTCCCATAAGTCTTCAAAATATTATTTCTTAATTATTTTCTGGTATGACCTTTTCTCTCCCGTTTGCCAATTTTCTTCAGTCTTTGTATCATGTTCAATTCGAAGTTCTTGTGTTGATATTTAGTGTTATCTTCACTCTTTGAAATTGTAAAAATATTGACTCTTTGCCTAGGCTTGAGTGAATTTATTATATTTCGACCTTAATAAGACGGACATATTTTTTATTTTCTAACTTTTTATTTTATTTTGATACAATCTTCATGCTTTCGTGATTCATTTTTTGTATTCACATGTTTACATTTACCATATGAGATATCATAGTTTGATCCTTATGAGTATCATTTTTATTCTTGTGGAATATGTAAATTAGTATATTTGAATCACTAATCTGAATAAGTATATCTTGTCATTACCTCCTACAATTATCTTCTTAAATATTCATGAGATTCATTATATTCGTCTTTATGATGCTTCAAATATATCGTTTATGATTGCCTATTAATTTGTAGGGTATCAGTTTATTTCAGAGATTAATAATAAAATAAAGTTTTCCTCATGAAACAAGAGAGCTCTTCCCGCACACTTGTGCGAGTTTATGATTCATTGCTTTGAAAAGCCTCAAAAGACCCCAGAAAAGCCCCGTTTAAAGTGAATCAAGCCAAAAGCTGCTTTGCTTCGAGAAAAAAAACTATAGTGAAAACTCCTGGATGCAATTGAAAATTTTGAAATCTCACTTTGGCCCGCTTTCTCCTGCTTTCTAGTGTCGTAGGTATTAGAGGTGCACCTGATCCTTTTTTCTTTTTTCTTTTTTTCATTAGAGGTGTACCTGATCCTTCTTTCACTCAGTTTGCCAATCTCAAATCAATTAGAATCAGTTTTGATTTCATAAGGTGCATGCTCCAATTTACTACCTAGCTAGGTATATTGATTAAGAGAGGATCTTGCTGCAACAAATGGTCCCATAAGTCTTCAAAATATTATTTCTTAATTATTTTCTGGTATGACCTTTTCTCTCCGTTTGCCAATTTTCTTCAGTCTTTGTATCATGTTCAATTCAAGTTCTTGTGTTGATATTTAGTGTTATCTTCACTCTTTGAAATTGTAAAATATTGACTCTTTGCCTAGGCTTGAGTGAATTTATTATATTTCACCTTAATAAGACGGACATATTTTTTATTTTCTAACTTTTTATTTTATTTTGATACAATCTTCATGCTTTTGATTCATTTTTTTGTATTCACATGTTTACATTTACCATATGAGATATCATAGTTTGATCCTTATGAGTATCATTTTTATTCTTGTGGAATATGTAAATTAGTATATTTGAATCACTAATCTGAATAAGTATATCTTGTCATTACCTCCTACAATTATCTTCTTAAATATTCATGAGATTCATTATATTCGTCTTTATGATGCTTCAAATATATCGTTTATGATTGCCTATAAATTTGCAACCATCAACAAGTTATCTCATATAATTTACATTTTTCTTAATTTTTCAAATTTTCTAATTTATTTTGTTTTAGTTATTTTAACCTTTTTCAATTAAATACTTTTGGCGCTTTTTCCGTTAAATGCCGTCTTAAGCCCCTGAAGTCTGAACACCATCCTTTCACTTTGTTCCACCTTTCGCTTTCCAAAATAGAGTTTATCATGACGTGAAATACAATAGTGACACTCAATGGTATCTGAGGATTTTGCTTTCTTGTGTTTAGCCATATTTCATGCAACATTTTTGTGCTTAGGGTTTAAATTTGTATCATCCGGTAGTAGATATATTACTCCTTTTCATACAATTCTCTGAAAAAAAACCTACTTTTCTTGGTAATATCTTAAACCTATCAGTCTATGCAGTCTAAATTTTAACAGTGCATGAATAATGCATTTGCTGGTTAAAGCACAATTTTCTGGTTGATGCTTATAGCTCCTATTTAGTATTTAATCTTTGCTCATTTTATCCTTTCCTATCAAGGCATCTGGACTAGCTGCTCTTGATGTAAAATAAAATAATAATAATAATAATAATAAATCGAAGATGCTGGTCTCTGCGCTGTGGAGTCTGTCGCATATTCTTCTTATTCTTTCATAATAACTATTATGGTTTCCCTCCCAATAATAATAATAATAACCAAAATGTCTATCAACAAGTTCTTATAGAACATTAAATAGAAAATGTCTTCTACAGCCTCAAAGCCTGTTCGATTGGGCTTTACCAGTGCTAGCCAACTTATTGCACAAAGGCTTTAAATCATCCAAATCACTTTTGGCTCAAAAGAACTTGATAAGGTATATTAAATTCTACTTCCATGTTAAACTCTACTTCCATGCATTGAGGATAAAAAAATATATAGGCTACTAAATGTATAATCATTTATTAACCTGAATTTTTTCTCAGATCAGGAGGGATTGAAACCAGATCTGTTACTGAAATATGTTGAATTTCGCTCTGGAAAGACTCAGCTGTGTCACACACTCTGCGTCACTTGCCAAGTAAGAATTAGTGTTATAAATGTAATCTTTACCTATGAATGTATATTTAAAGTTTGTTCATGATTTTTCTTGGTAAGGCATATGTGCGTCTGATAGCGGATAAGGGTTAATTAATGAATTGATAATGATGAGAACATTGATTATATATTAAACCATTAATTGTATGTTTAAAGACTTTAACCAGGTAATTATTCGTGGCTGAGAATGAATGAAGGAAGCTCTTGATATTGCATTAATAAGTTTGCTTGATTTATTTCTGCATTTTGCATTCTTTAGTTTTGTTCAAATGATGCGCTTGTTAAGATTTTTGCTTGCCATAGTTCAAAGATTTTCCCACCTTTGCTTACACACACTATAGAATGTTGATTCAAATCATAATATCTTTTTTTTTAATGTATCCTAGCTTCCGCTGGATCAAGGTGGTGGTGAAGGGAAAGCCATGTATATTGATGCAGAGGGTACTTTCAGGCCGCAAAGACTCATAGATTGGAGACAGGTGCCAATCCTGCCCTTAAGGTTCTCTTTTAACATTTACGTTATGGTAGTTAACATGATTAATGCTCGATGTTCATAGATTTGGACTAAATGGTGCTGAAGTTTTGGAGAATGTGGCTTATGCTAGAGCATATAATACTGATCATCAATCAAGGCTTTTGCTGGAAGCAGCTTCAATGATGGTGATGCCAGGCATGTTCAGTTTTGAATCTGGCACATTTGTTCATTTATGTCATCATCCCATTAACACATAATCTTTTCTTCTTCTTCTTTTTTCATTCCGACAATCAATAAAAGAACATCTTTTCCTTTCAGCAGTTGAAATAAACTACAATTTTTTATATCCCAGACTAACAGAAAATGCTTTTACCATTTTACTTTGCTGTGGCATCTCAGATGTTCGAAATATTAACCTGGATGTAGCACAAATACATGGCTCCTCTTTTATTGATGAAATTGGCAGTGATCTCATGACATGTCATAGTTTGGCAGTTCTATGCTTGTCCATCTTTTTTGGCAAAGTATGATAAGCTGTTCGTGGAATGCAGAAACAATATAAGCACATGAAGTTTTATAGAAAAAATTAGGGTGGCATTGGACTATATAAAGGTTATGCTACCATCCACCAGAATACAAGGATCTTACCTTTTAGCTAGTTTTCCTTTTGTTCAAATAGGAAGTAGGCATGATTTGGGCTCTTAAGCACGCACAATCAACTGTTAAAACTTTGAAACGATAACATGCTTGAAAAAGATTAAGAAACTTTTCTTTGAGGAATGAAAGAATCCATCTGCATTCCCTGCGAAGTTTACAGTCTATATATGGACTGGCATATTATTTCATGGCACTTATATCTTGTATACCCTTGCATTATCAGCATATGAGTTCTTAATCTTTCATACCCATTTCTGTTTCCTGTATAATAATTAGATTGCTAATGCGATCTTCATGAGTCCTTATCATCTATGGGTTCTTTTTCATTGGTATGGTGAAACTTGTCTTTTGCAGGTTTGCTCTCATGATAGTGAACAGTGATGCAGCTTTTTATGGAACTGATTTTTCTGGGAGAGGAGAGTTGTCTGCAAGGCAGATGCATCTAGTAAAGTTCTTGAGGAGCCTCCAGAAGTTGGCTGATGAGGTAGTCCCCACTGCCTCTAGCAATTCATTGTATGATTCAGTTTAACTTATAATCCTTGTTCAGTCTGAAGAAACCTTCGCCTTCGTTCTTTTTCTTTTTATATTTGGCCGCTTCATGTTTTACTTTATTGCTGGATGCAGTTTGGTGTTGCCATAGTCATCACCAACCAAGTTGTTGCTGAAGTGGATGGCTCCGCAACGTTTGCTGGGCCACAAATTAAACCTATCGGTGGGAGCATCATGGCACATGCTTCCCCAACAAGGTTCTTTTCTTTTTTTCCCCGAAGCATTGAGCTCATGATCTTTCTTATGAGTTCACCTCGCCTTCTTCGTTCTGATCCCTTTTGTTTGTCTTTGTGCAGGCTTGCACTTCGCAAGAGTAGAGGAGAGGAGCGGATTTGTAAGTAATAAGTTCTCCATGCTTAGCAGAAGCTGACCAAGGTTTCAAATTTCTTCTGAAGGTGTAACAGATGTGAAGTATTAATATATCTGATTCAAGCTTGTTGCCTGATTATTGCGTTGGTTGCAGCTTGATGCCCTTGTAGCTCCCAGATGTCACGAGCTCGGGTGCAATTCATAAATGTGAAAATAGTTGTCTTCTTTTGCTTTAATTATATCTATAGACTATAACTTTGTTCTTGTAATTTCTGTATGCATAAACATTTTGAAACTAGACCAAGATCAGGGATGTTCTCTTTAAGTGCCATTGTTGTTAATAAGTGATTTCAATTAACTTCAATAGCATTTATGAAGGTGATACTTTCTTTCGATAATGAAAAATCAAGTTCATGTGGGGATTTGCTGTTGTACGATTTTTTGCCTAAATGATTCATATACTTTTCGAGCTTAAAGATGGATAAATGGGGTTGCAGAGATGAACAATGTAAGTTTCTTGATTGAGAATAAAGAAGGGGGAAAACACCCATATATTGTGTCTCAAAATTTAGCTTCGTAGAACATGCACAAAACATGCACAAGGCGGTTTTCGAGGTTAGGTAATTAGACTACTAGGCATTGTAGTCGACTAATAAACGGCGAGGTTTGGTGGAACACAGTAGTGACTACTAGGCATTGTAGTCGACTAATCAATGACGAAAGTTGTCTGCAAGGCAGATGCATCTAGTAAAGTTCTTGAGGAGCCTCCAGAAGTTGGCTGATGAGGTAGTCCCCACTGCCTCTAGCAATTCATTGTATGATTCAGTTTAACTTATAATCCTTGTTCAGTCTGAAGAAACCTTCGCCTTCGTTCTTTTTCTTTTTATATTTGGCCGCTTCATGTTTTACTTTATTGCTGGATGCAGTTTGGTGTTGCCATAGTCATCACCAACCAAGTTGTTGCTGAAGTGGATGGCTCCGCAACGTTTGCTGGGCCACAAATTAAACCTATCGGTGGGAGCATCATGGCACATGCTTCCCCAACAAGGTTCTTTTCTTTTTTTCCCCGAAGCATTGAGCTCATGATCTTTCTTATGAGTTCACCTCGCCTTCTTCGTTCTGATCCCTTTTGTTTGTCTTTGTGCAGGCTTGCACTTCGCAAGAGTAGAGGAGAGGAGCGGATTTGTAAGTAATAAGTTCTCCATGCTTAGCAGAAGCTGACGCAAGGTTTCAAATTTCTTCTGAAGGTGTAACAGATGTGAAGTATTAATATATCTGATTCAAGCTTGTTGCCTGATTATTGCGTTGGTTGCAGCTTGATGCCCTTGTAGCTCCCAGATGTCACGAGCTCGGGTGCAATTCATAAATGTGAAAATAGTTGTCTTCTTTTGCTTTAATTATATCTATAGACTATAACTTTGTTCTTGTAATTTCTGTATGCATAAACATTTTGAAACTAGACCAAGATCAGGGATGTTCTCTTTAAGTGCCATTGTTGTTAATAAGTGATTTCAATTAACTTCAATAGCATTTATGAAGGTGATACTTTCTTTCGATAATGAAAAATCAAGTTCATGTGGGGATTTGCTGTTGTACGATTTTTTGCCTAAATGATTCATATACTTTTCGAGCTTAAAGATGGATAAATGGGGTTGCAGAGATGAACAATGTAAGTTTCTTGATTGAGAATAAAGAAGGGGGAAAACACCCATATATTGTGTCTCAAAATTTAGCTTCTGTAGAACATGCACAAAAACATGCACAAGACAGTTTTCAGGTTCAGTAGTCGACTACTAGGCATTGTAGTCGACTAACTGCAAACGAAGCGTGTTTTCGTCGGAACGAGTAGTCGACTACTAGGCATTGTAGTCGACTAATCTGCAGCGGACAGAAAGTTGTTTTTCGGGCTGGGTACAGAGTAGTCGACTAATCTGTATTGTAGTCGACTAATCTACAGTGTATTAGTCGACTAATCTGTATTGTAGTCGACTAATCGTATTGTAGTCGACTAATCAGGCGATTCGAATCACGGGTTTGGTTTTAAACCCGGTTCGTTTAGAGTTTATATATAACCCTAAACCTGATTATTTGGTAGTTTTAAAGCACGTTTTGAAGCAGCCTTTGAGAGAGTTTTGTGCATCTTTGGAGAGGAGATCTTTTGAGAGATTGAGAGGTTTGTTTTAGGTTTTTGTGAGAACTTGTAATCCTAATTTGTATTCTCTTTCTATAAGTGGAAATCCCCTCCTTACCCGTGGGCGTAGGCAACTTGCGAACCACGTAAATCTCGTGTCTTTACTCTTTTATTGTGTTTTGCTATCGTTTGTGGTGGTTTCTCTCGACGGTTCACGTCCGCTACCAACAATTGGTATCGAGATATTGTTCAGATTGAAAGTGGTGTAATTTCTAATTTGAGGGGTGTTCGGTGATTCCCGAGAGAAGCGGATTCACGAAGACAAACAGAGGATGGCGCCAACCAAGAATCACCAAAGTGGGAAAATTCGAGATTGAAAAGTTCAATGGGAAGAACGACTTTTCTTATTGGAGGATGCGGATGAAAAACTTTCTAATTTCGCAAAAATTGCACAAGGCTTTGGATGGAAAGGAGAAGAAGAACAAGGATATGTCGATGAGGATTGGGAGGAGTTGGATCCGGAAACACGGCCGATTATCCTATGCCTTGAGAGGGATGTAGCTTTGGTATAGATGGAAACGCCAAGTGGAAGAAGTTAGAGGGTACCTTCATGACGAAGAGTCTAACTAACGGATCTACTTAAAATCCAAATTGTATACTTGCAAGATGGAGGAGGGCTCATCAATCCGAACACATCAACAAGTTTGATAGGATCATATCAGATTTGACATAGATGAAAAGGGAGCGAGGATCAGCGCTTCTACTCGCCGGGTCTTATGAGTTCACCTCGCTTCTTCGTTCTGATCCCTTTTGTTTGTCTTTGTGCAGGCTTGCACTTCGCAAGAGTAGAGGAGAGGAGCGGATTTGTAAGTAATAAGTTCTCCATGCTTAGCAGAAGCTGACGCAAGGTTTCAAATTTCTTCTGAAGGTGTAACAGATGTGAAGTATTAATATATCTGATTCAAGCTTGTTGCCTGATTATTGCGTTGGTTGCAGCTTGATGCCCTTGTAGCTCCCAGATGTCACGAGCTCGGGTGCAATTCATAAATGTGAAAATAGTTGTCTTCTTTTGCTTTAATTATATCTATAGACTATAACTTTGTTCTTGTAATTTCTGTATGCATAAACATTTTGAAACTAGACCAAGATCAGGGATGTTCTCTTTAAGTGCCATTGTTGTTAATAAGTGATTTCAATTAACTTCAATAGCATTTATGAAGGTGATACTTTCTTTCGATAATGAAAATCAAGTTCATGTGGGATTTGCTGTTGTACGATTTTTGCCTAAATGATTCATATACTTTTCGAGCTTAAAGATGGATAAATGGGGTTGCAGAGATGAACAATGTAAGTTTCTTGATTGAGAATAAAGAAGGGGAAAACACCCATATATTGTGTCTCAAAATTTAGCTTCAGAGAACATGCACAAAACATGCACAAGACAAGCCAGTTCAAGAGTCACTACTAGCATCAGTAATGACTAATCAGCCGACGTAGCGTGTTTTCTCGGAACAGAGTAGTCGACTACTAGGCATTGTAGTCGACTAACTGCAATGACGAAAGTTGTTTTTGGTCAGTACGCAGTAGTCGACTACTAGGCATTGTAGTCGACTAATCTATTGATGTATTAGTCGACTAACTGAAGCAAGAGTCGACTAATCCGCGTTCGAACACGGTTTGGTTTTAAACCCGTTCGCTTAGAGTTTATATATAACCCTAAACCCGATTATTTGGTAGTTTTAAAGCACGCTTTGAAGCACCTTTGAGAGAGTTTTGTGCATCTTTGGAGAGGAGATCTTTGAGAGATTGAGAGGTTTGTTTTAGGGTTTTTGTGAGAACTTGTAATCCTAATTTGTATTCTCTCTTTCTATAAGTGGAAATCCCCCCTCCTTACCCCGTGGACGTAGGCAACTTGCCGAACCACGTAAATCTCGTGTCTTTACTCTTTTATTGTGTTTTGCTATCGCTTGTGGTGGTTTCTCTCGACGGTTCCGGTCCGCTACCAACAATTGGTATCGAGATATTGTTCGATTGAAAGTGGTGTAATTTCTAATTTGAGGGGTGTTCGGTGATTCCCGAGAGAAGCGGATTCACGAAGACAAACAGAGGATGGCGCCAACCAAGAATCACCAAAGTGGGAAAATTCGAGATTGAAAAGTTCAATGGGAAGAACGACTTTTCTTATTGGAGGATGCGATGAAAAACTTTCTAATTTCGCAAAAATTGCACAAGGCTTTGGATGGAAAGGAGAAGAAGAACAAGGATATGTCCGATGAGGATTGGGAGGAGTTGGATCCGGAAACGGCCGATTATCCTATGCCTTGAGAGGGATGTAGCTTTCTTGGTAGATGGAGAGGAAGCGGTACAGCGTGTGGAAGAAGTTAGAGGGTACCTTCATGACGAAGAGTCTAACTAACCGGATCTACTTAAAATCCAAATTGTATACTTGCAAGATGGAGGAGGGCTCATCAATCCGGGAACACATCAACAAGTTTGATAGGATCATATCAGATTTGAAAGACATAGATGTTAAAGTAGGAGACGAGGATCAGCGCTTCTACTACTCTCTGCCAAGTCTTATGAGAACCTCGTGCAAACACCGAGGCTTGTGGGAGAAAATTTGAAGATGGATGAGACTAGAACGGCACTTCTAGCGACGATCTTCTGAAGATTGCAACTAGTGACATGGCCATCGGCGTAACAAGGAACAAGCGCAGGGATTGTTTGCAAGAGGAAGGAGCAATGAGCGAGGAAAAGGCAAGGGAGGAAAGTCTAGATCTAAATCAAGACCTCTTGCGGAAAAGGATGTTTCAAGCGCGGTGAAGTGGGCATTTCAAAGTCGACCGTCCAAATAAGAGAGTAGGTGGAAAGAAGAACAACAACAAGACCGAGAGGAGAGAGGGCAAGGAAGAAGCGAGCTACGTTTGAGGAAGGGAGCGATAAGGAATGCTATGTCGCCACGGTGGCGAGGAGATCTCCGAAGTGGATACTTGATTCTCGGTTGCTCTTACCATATGTGTCCAAATAGGAAGTGGTTTACTACCTACAGAGGCATTGATGGTGGAACTGTATTGATGGGGAATAACCATGCTTGTAAAACAGTGGGGCTAGGTAATATCAAAATCAAGATGTATGATGGAGTGGTTCGAACCTTGACGGATGTGAGGCATGTTCCCGACTTGCGGAAGAATCTTATCTCGGTTGGTGCTTTGGACTCCGTGGTTGCGGATTGTGACGAAAACGGAGTGAAGAAGGTTGTTCGTGGTTCCTTAGTAGTGATGAAGGGTGTTCGCCACGGTAATCTATATACTCTCGAATGCAGCGGTGGCGGAGATGCAGCGGTTGGAACTGAAGGAAGTGGTGGAGACCCATGTGAGCACACACGGTTATGGCATAAGCGGCTTGGGCATATGTCGAGAAGGGTCTAGTTCGCTTGGTAAAGAGGGTCTCACGAAGAATCAAGGAACCTAGCATGGATTTTTGCGAGGATTGTGTGTATGGAAAGTCACACAGGTCAAGTTTCAACAGCAAGTCTAAGAGCGAGGGATACTAGATTATGTGCACACGGATGTTTGGGGTCCGGCTCGAAAACTTCCAAGGGTGGTTCCGTGTATTATGTCTCGCTTATAGATGATTATTCTAGGTATGCTTGGATTTACTTCAAGCACAAGAATGAGGTGTTCGAGACATTCAAGAAGTGGAGAACAATGGTTGAGAACAGACAGAAAGAAATTGAAGACGCCGAGATCGATAGCAGTGCAGTATCTGAGATGGTGCTTTCAAGGAGTTCTCGTGATCGAGGGAATTGTTCGACACCGACAGTCTACACCACGCCAGAATGGGGTCGCGGAGAGATCGAACCAACACCGCGAGAAAGCGGTGAGTATGCGATCTTATGCGTGATTGGGCAACGAATGGTGGGCGGCGGTGGCTACTGACTTGTTACATTGTGAACCGTTCACCACATTCGACATTGAATGGTGATACACCCTATAGGGTGTGGTCGGGAGCATGCGATTATGATAGGCTCGAATTTTGGATGTACCGCCTACTATCACGCCAACGAGGGAAAGCTTGACGCGAGGGCCAAGAAGGCAATATTCTTGGGATATGCAGGCGTAAAGGCTATCGCCTTTGGTGTACGGAAGATTCAAAGTTCGTGGTCGCCAGGATGTTACCTTTGATGAGAAATCCATGATTGCTAGGGGTCCAAGGATGATGGTGTTATGACCGGTGAGACTTCTAAGTCTCGTGTTATTGAAATAGAACCTAAAGACCAACTAGGTTCTAATCGTGCTCAAGTGGGAAGTCAGGTAGATGATGAGCTTGAGCAGGAGGAGGTTCAGCAGGAAAATACACAGGCACTACAACAACAGCAGCTCGAGGATAATTTGACTTCCACTAGGCCAAAGCGACCATACAAGCAGGTTTTGAAGCTGGGGGCTGATCAACCCCTGAAGCACTATGGGCAGGCTAATATGGTTGAATACGCACTCTCGGTGGAGGAGGACGAGCCGGTCTCCTTCAAGGAAGCTATTCGGGACAAGGATAGTGAGAGTTGGTTGGCTGCGATGGAGGAAGAGATGGAATCTCTTCGGAAGAACCAAACATGGGAGGTGGTCCCATTGCCCGTAGGAAGAAAAGCTATTGGTTGTAAGTAGGTGTATAAAAGAAAGAAAGATCTTTCAGAGCTCGGTGGTGTAAGATACAAGGCGAGGCTAGTGGCTAAGGGTTTTGCACAGAAAGAGGGTGTGGATTACAATGAGATATTTTCTCCGGTGGTGAAACACACATCTATTCGGTGCTATTGAGTATTGTTGCTTATGGTGATTTTGAGTCGGATCAACTCGATGTTAAAACGACCTTCTTGCACGGAGACTTGGATGAAGAGATCTACATGCATCAACCTCGAGGGCTACAAGGTTGAGGATAAGGAGAATCATGTGTGTCGTTTGAGGAAGTCACTGTATGGATTAAAGCAATCTCCCGGTGGCCAAGCGATTTGACTCCTTCATCTTTGAAGCATGGGTTTTCCGGCGATCATGATTCTTGTGTTTACATTGGAAGCTTCATGGTAATTTTATCTATCTTCTTTGTATGTGGATGACATGCTTATTGCTTCTAAAGCGGGGTGGAGATAGATAGGTTGAAATCTCAACTTGGTGAAGAGTTCGAGATGAAGGACATGGGTCTTTGCTAGAAATCTGGGTATGGAGATTAGAAGAGAGGGCGAATCGACGATTGTTCTTGAGTCGAGAAGGGCTACATAGAGCGGGTGTCCGAGGTTCGGGATGCAAAGTGCTAAGTCGGTGTTGACTCCATTGGCTCCACACTTTAGGCTTCGGTAATCAATCTCCCACTACGCCGAAGAGAAGGCGACATGGAGCGTGTTCCCTATGCTAGTGCGGTTGGCGTTTAATGTATGCAATGGTGTGTACACGAGATATTTCCTGCGGTTAGTGTGGTCGGAGATTCATGGCGAATCCGGGAAAGGCGACCGGGAAGCAATGAAGTGGGTCCTCGGTACTTAAAGGGTACCGCTTGATACCTGCCGTGTTTTGGTGGAGAAACATGTCGATTGACGGGTTTGTGGACTCGATTATGCGCGATCTAGATAGACGGCGATCTACTACGGTTATGTATTCGATACATGGGGCTCCGGTTAGTGGCGATCGATGTTGCGGTGCTACATGGCACTTTCTACTACAGAGGCCGAAACATGGTCGATAATCACATTTTAATGACATTTTAATAACCTCATTATCTATTTTATATCAATAAATATGTCACTAATAATATGTTTTATCTTATTTTGCGAATAATGGAATATTAATGAATAAAAGCTCAAATGACTCAAACTCTCAATTTCTACCAATTTTGAAGCCCAAATCAAGACAAACGAAGGCCCAAGATACCAAGGAATCCAAGAAGAATTCATGCAAAATATCAAGAAAAGACAAAATCCGTTGGGAACCATCGGTTGACCAACCGTTACTAACCGTTGGTTAACCGATCGGCCAACCGATTGGTCGGCAGCAGATTAATTAAGGAAAGATTTGTCCTTTTGGCCAAATTTGATCCAATGGTTCACATCAACTCCGTTGGGGTATAAATAGGTAGTATCGAGGGTTTAGAGGTGTGAAATATTTTGTAAAACTCCTTTTGGAGAGAAAGGGTTGCTCTTGTTTTAGAGTACCTTTCATTGTAATAATTTTTCCTCAATAAATAAATATTTTCTCCCCTTCAATCCCATCTTCTTCTTCTTGTTCAAGGACCAAAAGGAGGATGAGTTGATGATGATGAGTTGCGGTTTCTCTTTATTTCTCTTTATTATTTCTTTTTCTTTCTTGTTATTTATTTGCTTTGTAGTTTAGATTTAATAGCTTTTGTAGTTTAGATTTAATTGCTTTGTAGTTAGATTAGTTTAGAATTTTTCTTTTTCTTTTTATTTTCTTTCTTTTTCTATTTGTTTGAATTTCCCAAGATGTTGAACTAAACTCTTGTGGGGATCTAGGTTGCATGAAACTAGTCTAATCTCTTTTGTGTTTATGAATCATCTCTCTTATGCTTAAAAGATCATGTTTAGGTTAATCAACTAGAGAACTAATCGATAGAAGAAGAATTTGATAGTTTATGCTTTCCTTAAGTGGTTTGATAGGCTATGCTTATGAATTCTAGGATTATTATCTTGTTATTACTCTCTTCATGAGTTTGAATTTCAATTAGGTGATAATTTGATAAGTTATGCTTTCCTTAAGTGGTTTGATATCTTATGCTTAATAAATCTAATATGAGATGTGGTAAAAGAGAATTTTTCATAGATTATAATTTGAGTTAGCTAGTGGATTCAATTCTAGATTCCTTCATCTCTCTTATTGACTTCTCGCCTTTTAATTGTGATTCCTTTCACACACAATCCAAATCCACTCTCTCATCACTTCATCATATTTTCATATTATCTTGAATAAAACCCTAATTGTCACGCATAATTTGAGAACCGAACTTGAATCAAACACTTCCTATTTCCGTTCCTCGTGGGATCGACAATCTTAAATACTATAACTTGACAATGGTTGTGCACTTGCGACTATAAAAGGTAAACACTCGTTTTGCCCACCAATGGCCATGGCGAGGGAGTGAAGGAAGCATTGTGGTTATGGGGTCTTCTAGGCGATTTGGGGATTGAGCAGAAAACGTGAACTTGTGGTGTGGCGATCGAGTGCAAGTCACTTGGCGAAGAATCAGTTCATCATGCTCGTACCAAGCATATCGATGTCGGTATCATTTTGTGCGGGATGTCATAGAGGAAGGTGATATTTCTCTCATGAAGGTGCACACGAATGAAAATCCGTGGACATGTTAACCAAGGTGGTCCGCGGTAGTAAGTTTAAGCATTGCTTGGACTTGCTTCATATCAACCGTGTTGATTTGCCCAAGAGGGCATGGCCCTTTCGGGCGGTAATGGGTAAGGTGGAGATGATTTGAGGTGAACTACGATGAGCTTGATCCGGTGGAGATGCGTGGCGACAGCGGTGTAGTGGCCTTGTTGGATTGGCTGGATTGGTGATGGAGATCTCTCTAGATGTTCTTGGTGTTCTTCGGTGTTCGGTCCAAAATTTGAGGTAAATCAAATGATGTGCGAGGTGGAGAATTGTAGAACATGCACAAAAATATGCACAAGGCGGTTTAGGGTTCGGTAGTCGACTACTAGGCATTGTAGTCGACTAATCGCAAATGAATGACGAGGTTTTGGTTGGGAGCAGTAGTCGACTACTAGGCATTGTAGTCGACTAATCTGCAATGACGAAAGTTGTTTTCGGTGGAGTGCAGTAGTCGACTAATCGTTTTGTAGTTTAGATTTAATAGCTTTTGTAGTTTAGATTTAATAGCTTTTGTAGTTTAGATTTAATTGCTTTGTAGTTTAGATTTAATTGCTTTGTAGTTTAGATTTAATAGCTTTTGTAGTTTAGATTTAATAGCTTTTGTAGTTTAGATTTAATAGCTTTTGTAGTTTAGATTTAATAGCTTTTGTAGTTTAGATTTAATTGCTTTGTAGTTTAGATTTAATAGCTTTTGTAGTTTAGATTTAATAGCTTTTGTAGTTTAGATTTAATTGCTTTGTAGTTTAGATTTAATTGCTTTGTAGTTTAGATTTAATAGCTTTTGTAGTTTAGATTTAATTGCTTTGTAGTTTAGATTTAATTGCTTTGTAGTTTAGATTTAATAGCTTTTGTAGTTTAGATTTAATAGCTTTTGTAGTTTAGATTTAATTGCTTTGTAGTTTAGATTTAATAGCTTTTGTAGTTTAGATTTAATAGCTTTTGTAGTTTAGATTTAATTGCTTTGTAGTTTAGATTTAATAGCTTTTGTAGTTTAGATTTAATTGCTTTGTAGTTTAGATTTAATAGCTTTTGTAGTTTAGATTTAATTGCTTTGTAGTTTAGATTTAATTGCTTTGTAGTTTAGATTTAATAGCTTTTGTAGTTTAGATTTAATTGCTTTGTAGTTTAGATTTAATTGCTTTGTAGTTTAGATTTAATTGCTTTGTAGTTTAGATTTAATTGCTTTGTAGTTTAGATTTAATTGCTTTGTAGTTTAGATTTAATTGCTTTGTAGTTTAGATTTAATTGCTTTGTAGTTTAGATTTAATAGCTTTTGTAGTTTAGATTTAATTGCTTTGTAGTTTAGATTTAATTGCTTTGTAGTTTAGATTTAATTGCTTTGTAGTTTAGATTTAATTGCTTTGTAGTTTAGATTTAATAGCTTTTGTAGTTTAGATTTAATAGCTTTTGTAGTTTAGATTTAATTGCTTTGTAGTTTAGATTTAATAGCTTTTGTAGTTTAGATTTAATTGCTTTGTAGTTTAGATTTAATAGCTTTTGTAGTTTAGATTTAATTGCTTTGTAGTTTAGATTTAATTGCTTTGTAGTTTAGATTTAATTGCTTTGTAGTTTAGATTTAATTGCTTTGTAGTTTAGATTTAATTGCTTTGTAGTTAGATTAGTTTAGAATTTTTCTTTTCTTTTTATTTTCTTTCTTTTTCTATTTGTTTGAATTTCCCAAGATGTTGAACTAAACTCTTGTGGGGATCTAGGTTGCATGAAACTAGTCTAATCTCTTTTGTGTTTATGAATCATCTCTTATGCTTAAAAGATCATGTTTAGGTTAATCAACTAGAGAACTAATCGATAGAAGAAGAATTTGATAGTTTATGCTTTCCTTAAGTGGTTTGATATCTTATGCTTAATAAATCTAATATGAGATGTGGTAAAAGAGAATTTTTCATAGATTATAATTTGAGTTAGCTAGTGGATTCAATTCTAGATTCCTTCATCTCTCTTATTGACTTCGCCTTTTAATTGTGATTCCTTTCACACACAATCCAAATCCACTCTCTCATCACTTCATCATATTTTCATATTATCTTGAATAAAACCCTAATTGTCACGCATAATTTGAGAACCGAACTTGAATCAAACACTTCCTATTTCCCGTTCCTCGTGGGATCGACAATCTTAAATACTATAACTTGACAATGGTTGTGCACTTGCGACTATAAAAGGTAAACACTCGTTTTTGCCCACCAATGGCCATGGCAGAGGGAGTGAAGGAAGCATTGTGGTTATGGGGTCTTCTAGACGATTTGGGGATTGAGCAGGAAAACGTGAACTTGTGGTGTGACAGTCAGAGTGCAAGTCACTTGGCGAAGAATCAGGTTCATCATGCTCGCATTCAAGCATATCGATGTCGTATCATTTTGTGCGGGATGTCATAGAGGAAGGTGATATTTCTCTCATGAAGGTGCACACGAATGAAAATCCAGCGGACATGTTAACCAAGGTGGTCACAGGTAGTAAGTTTAAGCATTGCTTGGACTTGCTTCATATCAACCCGTGTTGATTTGCCCAAGAGGGCATGGCCCTTTTCGGGGCGGTAATGGGTAAGGTGGAGATGATTTGAGGTGAACTACGATGAGCTTGATCCGGTGGAGAATGCGTGACAGCGGTGTAGTGGCCTTGTTGGATTGGCTGGATTGGCTGATGGAGATCTCTCTAGATGTTCTTGGTGTTCTTCTGGTGTTCGTCCAAAATTTGAGGTAAATCAAATGATGTACGAGGTGGAGAATTGTAGAACATGCACAAAAATATGCACAAGACAGCCAGTTCAAGAGTCGACTACTAGGCATTGTAGTCGACTAATCTGCAATGAATGACGAGGTTTGTTTTGGGAGCAAGTAGTCGACTACTAGGCATTGTAGTCGACTAATCTGCAGCGGACAGAAAGCAGGTTTTCGGGCTGGGAACAGAGTAGTCGACTACTAGGCATTGTAGTCGACTAATCTGGCAAGAGTCGACTACTAGGCATTGTAGTCGACTAACTGGCAGATTCGAATCACGGGTTTGGTTTTAAACCGGTTCGTTTAGAGTTTATATATAACCCTAAACCTGATTATTTGGTAGTTTTAAAGCACGTTTTGAAGCAGCCTTTGAGAGAGTTTTGTACATCTTTGGAGAGGAGATCTTTTGAGAGATTGAGAGGTTTGTTTTTAGGGTTTCTTTATGAGAACTTGTAATCCTAATTTGTATTCTCTCTTTCTATAAGTGGAAATCCCCCCTCCTTACCCCGTGGACGTAGGCAACTTGCCGAACCACGTAAATCTCGTGTCTTTACTCTTTTATTGTGTTTTTGCTATCGTTTGTGGTGGTTTCTCTCGACGGTTCCGCGGTCCGCGCGCCCAACAGCTTCTTTAATATTTTCCTTTTGAAGAACAAATGCAAGAGGAGGATTTGGATCAGCTCCTCCAGAACATGCTGAAGTTATACAAGCAGCATCAACACATGAAGCAACAGAGCAGAGCTCAGTGACGCTATTTGCAATACACTAGTTCTGTTTTCAAGTTCTCTTGTCCCTTTCATCTTATGTAGGAAGCATTAAATGCTTTTGACTATTTCATGCAATTCGTAGAAACGTTTACATCTTACTGCCAGTCACTTATGGAAGTTAAAGTGCTATTTCTATGTCTGAAATTGGCAGTAAAAGGGGTAGAATCGATCATCTCCTCTGACTGCAACCTGTCATAATTTGGCTTTTAAGATGCACATTGCCCATGCTGCTTTGGATTTTGTTTGCATTGCTTCTTGGCAGAAATTGTTTTCATGCCTATAATTCCCAGTGTCTCATTGCTTAACTATTTGCTTCATTGTGGTCTAGCATATTATTTACTGAACTTATTGATTGTTATTTTCAAAAGATGCAGTTAGGCATAATATTTTGGTCTATCTTTTTGCTATTAGCCATGACTGCCACGCCTACAAGAAGCCAATGATATTTGCTTGATTCATGTATTAAAAAAAATCGCCTAGCTAACAACTTAGTATGACGGTGAACATTATCTTCTTCCCAACACATTAAATAATGACAGACATGAGTTAAAGTCAGACAGCCAGGACATAGGATCAATGCATTGACTGACTACCACAGACTAAACTAAAACTACATGTCCGTAATACTCAATTATAGTTTTGTACAAAGAGCCATGATACACCTAGTCCTCATGGAGTCAGGCAAGAGGACAGAAGAAAAAGATATACAAGTTTGAAACTGTAATACCCTCTTGAGTTTATTAGAGGGCTAGACAACAAGCTGGCTTTCCTAACAATTCCAAAAATTCTCAACTGGGATTACTTATTTATTTCTTTTGTGGTTCACCATTTCCCAAAAATTTTCTTGTTTAAAAAACTGAGGAAGTTCACCTTCTCCATCATATTATTCACCAGTTTCTTCTGTCAGGACTTCATTTTAATGAGAGACCAGCAAAAACCAACCCATATTCATTTCTCATCCAAAGGTGCTTTCCCAATGCCTTCTACAATAGGAATGCTACTTTTGTGACACTTCAATGCTGTCACTTTTCTCACAATCCAGCAACAGGTCCTCTGTTTTATCCATCAAATTCTTTCCTCTCACAAAAATGTTTCAGGTCAGAAACCCAAGTGAGGAAGCCAGAGATTCTCAGTGACCCTTTCCACACTCTCATCTACAAAGTAGGTGGAAAGCCCTCAGCTCCTCTCCCTTGTTATTTAAGACATGGGAACTGCACTTGTTGTATTATTTTGATTTTCTTGCAGGAATCAGCATTAAAAAGAAACCCATTTGAAGTTTACTCTCCTGATCCCCTCTGTAAGCTCAACCTCAGAGAAACTTCAGAGTCCGTGAAGGCATTCCCAATGACTTCAGCTCAGAGGCAGAGGAGATCAATGGAGGCCCCTTCAACTCCAGGGAGGCCGGTGTTCAGCTTCAGTGCTGGTAATCTCTCAAGGAAGAGCATTCCGTCGAAGTGGGACGATGCCGAGAAGTGGTTGATCAGTGGCTCTTGCCATGAATCTCCTGCTCATATCACTAAAGCTTCAGACTCATCGAAGATCTCTAGAGCAAATGGTGTTGTTCATAAAAGAGATGATGCCTTTGGAGAGAAGATGAGGGTTGCAAAGGAAAAGGTCTCAAGCTTTCAGGGGGGGACAACTTTCTCCTCAGAAGTGGCACTGCAAGGTTGAAATCTCAAAATCTCTCCAAAGTTTGAGTCATCTGACATATAAAAGCAATTATCTACTTTTGAAGTGCTCTATGATTGCATACTTTCTATGAAAAGGGCCTTTATCTTAAGTTTCCTCATTATTTGTAGATGATGCTGAAACTATGTGTTCAAGTCTTATGTTTCTTTTACTGAGTGTTGTTTCTCTTCATCTTATTACCTCTCTTAGAGCTATGTAGCAAGAAGACAATGTTCCAAGTTGGCCAATTTTGTTTGTCCAAAGAGGTTCATTGGGAACTGAGTTGCAAATGTCAATTGCTACCATTGATTATAGTTTGAGCAATATTTTGGGTATTGCAATGCTCTTGGTTTCTTCATACATATAGAGAATGAACTGTGTTATCTACTAAATTCCTGTTCTTCATAGCGTGCAACAATCAGACACAGTTCATAAGCTATCAAGCATACACCTAATCTTTCTGGTCAACTAATTCTGCATGCCCAAAACTCATTGCAGATAAATTCACAGACAATATAGAGCCGCCCCGTCAAAATTTTCGATATTCTGACCCAACTGAAGAAAGCTTTCTCTTTAGAGGCTCTTATTGTGAATCAGAGAGAGCTGCAACGACTAAAGTGGCCTCTGAGGCTCAACAGAGAGATATGACTCCTTCGTCCAGCATTCTGGCTTCAAGATGCCACACTCCTAACGAGAGCTCTTCTCCTGCAAGACACAATACTCCAGCTGACATGTCTGGTCCTCTGATGACTTCAAATACCACCCTCAATATCACTGAGCTCAAAGACTGTCACTTTGCCAAGCTCCAGCTCAGTGCTCAGTATGATTCAATGAATTGGAACTCAAGGGAAGATGAAGAAGCAGAAGTATCAAAGAGTCTTAGACATTCAGATAATGGTGGTGGAAGGAAGAGTTTTGCTGAAACCAGAGCCTGTCAGTGGGAAAATGAAGAGAGGATCAAGATTTGCATCAGGTGATGTTTTGTCTTATTTAATATTACCAAGATGCAAGTATTAGACCTTTTAACTTTATCGTTGTGTATGTGTGTGTGTGTGTCCATTATTTTTTTTTCAGGTATCAGAGAGAGGAAGCAAAAATTCAGGCTTGGGTAAACCTTCGGAGTGCTAAAGCTGAAGCACGGTCCAGAAAATTGGAGGTATCGTGACAAAATCATTTATTATATATGGATATTTGCTTTATTTTTAGCGACTGTAAGATTTCAACTCAGTTAAGTAGTGTCCGTGGCGATGGTAGATCAGAAGAGTGTGAGACTGAAGTGTCGATACAACTGGCCAAAGACATTATAAGGCCTTAATAACCGACTCTTAAGTTGACTACTACATATCAACATCTACGAGTTTTAGGCTTCGAATTATTTGTTAGTACCGCAGGTTAGATATAGTTTCTTCTGCTATGTTCTAGTGTCATGGTTCAATCAGATATGGGAGATGCCTCCTGGGTCAATTGTTAGAGCTGTCCTAAGCATACATAGGCTATTTGAGTTAAACACTTCAAGGTGCAATTTTGTAAAATATGTAAAATCTGCTAGATCTATAGAAACTTTTCTCCTCTTTGAAATTTTAGGGAGAGGTGACTATAAGTTCTCCAATCTTAGTTTGGCAATACAGAATTACTACATGGTTTGCTTAAAACCAGATGCTTGTCCAAATTAGGAATTCTTCATCTAATGAACTGAAGTTATCCACCCGGCATGGTGGTGATTTAGATAATGAGAATTGTTCTAAGCCAATTAAAGGATTTTAAAGTTGATACAGTTTCATTGGAAACAGACATCTAATTCTTTTTAATCTTTGATCGAGTTTTATGTAATCTTTGCCCGATAAACTTCTGAAACTAGATAACATCAAGCTCCAGGTCTGTATTTTGTGGTCTCAGTTGATTCTAAAGATTCACAGTTTATCATTCAGTTTATAAGAAGGCCAATGGAACCCTGCCAATCATAAGCTAATCTTCTCTTCAGCAGTACAGTGGACTTATCAGACTCCGGCAATGACATATGTTGAATCTGATGTAAATATTTGCAGATGAAGATACAAAAGATGAGATCAAACTTAGAAGAGAAGATGATGAAGAGAATGGCAATTGTTCAAAGAAGAGCTGAAGAGTGGAGAGCAGCAGCTCAGCTACAACACTCTCAGCAAATCCTAAGAGCATCTGAACAAGCTCAGAAGATGAAAACGCTTCAAACCTCTCCAGTTTCTTGTGGCTGCTTCCCTTGCAATAGTCATATCTAAAAACCAATTGCACCCAGAAGAAAAATGCTGTTGAATTTCATTAATTATTATGATTATTTCAAAAATATTATGCTAAAAAAGTTGCTCTGTGAATTGAATGAATGAACAAGACAATGACATTTTCCAAAACATTGGAAAAAGATCCCCCTTGACGCCAAAAAAAAAAACCCATCCAAAGCTTCCTTCTTTGTGTAAGTTTGTGCTATGCAAGGAGGCAGCATTGATTCAGACAGTTGGATGAGCCACATGCTTCTTTCTCTCCATAGAGAGAGAAAGGACACAACATGGGACCTTCATTGATTCTCATGAGGTACACTGAGATCATGGACACAAACAAAACAGGTCTTGTTAACTCCTACAGAACCTTTTCTCTAAAGGAGAGTTGATTGACCTCTTTTCTTCAGTATGAAGAAAACATTCAGAAATTTTACATTCTGATCATGTTGTTAAGTCTCACCTTTAGCTCTGTTCTGTTCGATTAAATTTGAATTTGCATAGCTATAACATTTATTAGGATATAATTCTACGGTCCAAGCCAACTACCGAATCTCATCCCTTTTCAATTAGTGTTTACATCACGCTGTAATCCAAATCAAATCACTTAATCAGCTAACAAAATTTACACGTTGGGGTGGTTGATGTGTCAACATGATTAGCGCCAAGCCCCTACCAATCACTGCCACTAGTGTACCAGTAGTTGTCCGCGCAATAACAAATTTGAGAAGCAATGACTCTCTTGCTCAATGTGTAAGACCCTCTCAAAATTTTGGGAGATATTGTCCTGAGTGAAATTAGTGAATCTATTTGACGGCAAAAGAGTCAAAAAAAAGTTAATTCAGGGTTTATTTTACAAGAATAAAATACAGGGACCATAAGTTCAGAACATCAACACTACAGGGGTCTTATTTGGCATCTCACGTACATTATACATGCATCATTTTCTCTTTAGCACAGTGCTCATAGTACCAGTGCCTACGTTCACTACGTTCACACCTCACATCATCATCCTCTCTCTGATCTGTATAAATTAAGCATCAACTACATAATTATACTAGAAATTTGGCACGTGCAAGTGCACACGGTAGAAAACATATTATTTTTGCATGTTTTTACTTTATTAAATTTATACTATTATATTAAAAACCAACATAAGTTGGTACAGTTAAAATGTCCTTCAAATCTTTTTATCCATATTCTCCCACTTTCCCGATAGCACTCTCATCATTTTGTCCTTATCTTCCACTCTCCCTTTTATTCTCTCTCTTCTCTCAAAAGTCATTTACACATATTCTTTATTAAAAATTATAAAATAAAATTTAATTAAATATTTATTAATTTATTAAACCTACAAAATTAGAAGCTGTAAATATAAAATATCTACACTGTTATATTAGAAATTAACAATTAAATCTTTTTATCCTTATTCTCCTCATTTTCCTATTAACTCTCTCTCTCTCTCTCTCTCTCTCTCTCTCTCTCTCTCCTTTTTGGCCTTCCTCCCACTCTCCTCTAACTCTTCCTCCTCTCTTAAAATCATTTTATATGTATCCTTTATGAAAATAAAATAAAATAAAAATTAATAAAATATTTATTTATTAATTAAACCTATAAATTAAATGGTGTGATATTAAAATATATAAATATGTGTTCTATTGAAAAATATTTTCAAAATTGACTCCTAATATTACATTTTCCTTCTAGTATCATATTTCATATAAATAATTCTCCTTCATCAATCT
The DNA here is from genome assembly GCA_012295165.1 of Asparagus setaceus. Lineage (NCBI taxonomy): Eukaryota > Viridiplantae > Streptophyta > Magnoliopsida > Asparagales > Asparagaceae > Asparagus > Asparagus setaceus. Next base: position 12,666,317 of record CM022706.1, on the reverse strand, counting down.
TCTTCCTTCTATATCTCGGATACCGATACGGATACAAATATACAACGGTAAGGAAAATTCATATCCATATCCACAAAAATCGAATACAGTGCGGATATACATGCTAATATATAAGGGGATATGCATGTGGATACAAAACAAATATAAGAAAACAAGATAGTATTGAAAAATATAGTTCATGCGATACAAAAGAGTTCATTTATATGTTCGTTATATCTGAAAAGCTAAGATTAAACATCTTGATCATCAAAATTAACCTCAAATCTATAATATAAGGATTAAAACTATCATAAAAGTATGACTAATATGCATTCCGATATTTCGGATACGGATCCGGATATTTCACTATAGAACCATATCCGTAACCATATCCTATCGGTTATAGATTTGAGTAACCATATCAGTATCCTAACGGATACGGTTACGGAGATTTCCTCAGATACGGATACGGTTTAGCACCCCTAGTATAAATATACACTTTTCATGCAAATAAAATTTGCAGCACCATTTTTTAAACAATTGAATAAGTTCTACTCTTTTAAGTATACAAGTAAAAACTATAAAATCGTAACTTGAATTGTACTATGTCAGAAAGGTATAAGAGAAATTTGCTAATTTTTATTTGAAAGGAGTATATTTCTGTTCTCTCTGTAGAAAAAGTAATTACACACAAGCACATTTTGATAATGTTATTAGTTATTTTTCAAAACAATACAAATAAAAAACAATAAACATATATACATTTTCAAATTTATTATATTTAAAATTTCTAGCTAAAGAATAAGTTTGGTATGGCGTAGATAATAGAAAACATAATAAATTTATATTTCCATCGATAAAGTCACAACATTGAAAATGAAAGAGAAATACAAGATAAAAGATTTTTTTCTTTTATCAAAATCTACCTTATAACTATATATAATTATTCTTTTTATTTAATTTTTAAAATAATCAGTTTAATAACTTGCACATGCAAACCTGCTAGTATATATGAAAATTTCTTGTATCTTGTCTAATCTATACAACTATATTAAAATAAGGGGCATATTGGTTTAATAACTTGCACATCCAAACCTGCTAGTATATATGAAAATTTCTTGTATCTTGTATCTTGTATCTTGTATCTTGTATCTTGTCTAATCTATACAACTATATTTTTCTTTAAAATAATCAGTTTAATAACTTGCACATGCAAACCTGCTAGTATATATGAAAATTTCTTGTATCTTGTCTAACCAAAAGATTGAAGGACATTTTCCATCATAGTAGAAGAATAAGGGGCATATTGGTAATTTTACATATATGAAAAAAAATTCCCTTTCTTTTATTTCTTCTCTTATTTCTAGAAGATTCTAAATTATGAATGAGAATAGAATTTCATTCACAATAATTAATATTCATCATTTTCTTATTTCTAGAATATTCTAAATCATGAATGAAAATAGGATTTGAACTAACATAATTAAATATTCATCGAGTTATACATTATGAGAGATTAAAATATAAAATGACAAGTTTCTTTTATAAAATGATTTTATTAAATACATGTCACTTTAGAGAATACTTTTAATTTTAAATAAGAGATTTTTTACAAGTCCTTATAATTTTTATATTATTGAGAAAAATTATTCTCTGTAATGATTTCGGTTGACATTAGTAAATGGAAAGCTACATTCTCATGCTCAAATAAGATTACAAATTAAAAATTATATCTTAACTATTTTGGAGTATGACATGAAAATTAAGAGACTGATAAAAATTTAGGTATTAAAAATATAATTTGCTCTTTTATAAAAAATTTAGTAAATAAGTTTAATATCTATGGCGTGCATTTGTGCGTGCAATAATGCTAGTAATGAGAACGTGCATTCATTATAGTAGATATGGAAAGAGCAAGGATCAGATAATTTTCTAAGAGAAAATTACTATTTTACCTTAATATTTGACCTTGATTTCCTCCGGTACTAATTTTCTTTATATATTAATACAAATAATAGTATAGATATATGTAAAAAAACCTTGGCTCTTTTAATGTGCATATAAGTGATTTTTAAAGAAATCATTACCCTCTTTGTATCTTTTATAATAAATTAATAAAATAGAATGGATATAGGGCTTCAATCTCATTTTCATGTCATTAAATGATCTAGAATGTTCTTGAAAATAGTAAGATGAAAGAAAGAGAAGAAAAAGAAGGTGAAGAAGTATTCTTGTAAAATTAAATGATCTTGAGTTTTCATGCCTTTGATTATTTAATGATCTAGTACTGTTCTTGAGGAAGGAAAGAGCTAGAAAAGAAAATTAACAAAAGTAAAAGAAAAGTGTTACTTGTAAAATTATAATTCTACCCTTAAATGACAAAGGCAAGAAGAAAATGTCCTTCATTCCTCCACTTTTTTATTGCCCCCATGAAGTTTTTTATATAGTCGTATAGATATTATGAAGTATTAGTACGGTTGCCTCCCGAATTATACTCCAGACAATAGCTTTAAGTGGCGTTTGGCAAAGGGTTAAGTGAGGGGTTAAGAAGACTTAACCCCTTCTTAACCCGCCAAACATAAAAAATCTATATAAGGGTTAAAGTGAGTTAACCCTCCATAATTTGCCAAACGCAAAAAATACAGAAGGATTAAACTAACCCTTCTAGAGAGATTAAGATGAGTTAACCCCTCAAAATGAGAGGTTTACTAATACTCCTATTTAGAAGGATTAAGAGTTAACCCTTTAATAATAAAGAAAATAGTCAAAATCCTTGTTATTCCCAAACACTAAAAATGATCATAAGGGCTAAAATAAAACGTATACAACGGATTAATAATTTAGTCCTTCGAATTATCGAATGGGCTAACTATGTTAATCCTTCTCCTTAATCCCTTTTCCTTAACTCTTTGCCAAACAGAGCCTTAAGGAGCATGATTTTTATTTTATAAAAGATATTTAATTTTTATTACTTCAATAAATTATCTTGAACTTTCACGGTGTTTTAAGAAAAATATCATAAATTTTTTATTGCGAGAAGTTATCATGGTTTTCTATCAAACACTAGTTCTTACTACAATAAACAAGTAAGTAAATTAGCATATTAATCATTTATTGCACTTTCTTTTTTTTCCTCCTAAACTTTCAAAAAAATCATTGGGGCTTTTATCATCATAAAATTATATTGAGATAGTAAATAAAATGTGGTAATTTGAGATTTTCTTCTGTGTATCAAGTAGTACTTCATATGACAAATTAAAATTGATAGTCGTTGAGTTAATATAGTAGTACTGAACTAGGACACTTGATAAAGGCTTGAACTTAAGTTGTTGATACAAATCAGCCAAGGATTTTGAATGGCTCAAATCAAATAAAGAGCTTAGTTTATTTATTCAAAACTGTTGCAATAAGTTTTGTTTCCCAACAACTCCTTAGTCCCTTGGTTGATCAAAGTTAGGATGCTATGTAATTCAAAGCTTTTGCTGACCTCTAATTTTTCACTTTTTTGAAATTCTTAAAGTCATAGGAGAAAATTAAACTTTTTCTAGCAAAAGTATGATGAACGCTGGAAATAAAGGAATAACTGCAAATTTCTTGACTTTCAACATACTAGCTTGGAACTATTACAGAGAATAATCAACAAAGGAACTGGTGAAAGAAACAAAAAGAAGTTAGAACTGTTGTCATCAATCACAAAGGAGGGTGACTATATATTAACTATTAATGGAGGTAAGGCAATTAATTAGAATGTTAAAATTAGTCATTTTCTGTAAATAACTGTTAAGCTGGCTCAAAAGTATATCATTTCAATTGAAAGATTATGTTTGACCTTCAATTGGAATGAAGTCTGTGAGATTCTGACAATGGCAAAGTTCTCGAATGTCCGAAATTGTTCACTTCTACAAAAAAATTCAGATTCCTTGACACTATGAAGAGTTTCATTTACACAAACACACCATGCTATGATGCGCCAATATGCAACAAATTTTTTATCATACTGGGAAGTTGCCCATTGCTAATTACATTATATAGAGAGAGAGACACACACACACTACTTCTAACTTAAAAGCAAAACCTCAAAATTACTATTTATACTACAGTAAACACTATTCTTGATGACTTGATTAATATATGAGTATGGTCCCAGATCGGATAAGATAAAAAAGAATGATGAGTTTAAATAGGAGTTTGGGTCAATACCTAATTGCTATAACTTTTAGGTTAAAATTGATTCTTAGCTTCTGTCTAAGGTCCATCAACTCTAGATTGGGCTCAATTTCTCCCCCAACAAATGGTATCAGAGCTGTTGAAGTTAATCCAAATTCTAGGAGTTTTTTTATTTTAATTATCTTTAGAAGTTCAAGTTATTAGGAGTTTGTTTAGATATTCTTATTTTAGTTGAATTAGGAGTCTTGTTTTAATTATCCCTTAGAGTCATGGTCATACTAGAACTCTATTATGAGTCACTTTGTAAGCCTTTATGTAGGCCCATGTGTTCCCTGTACTTGCAAAAAAAAAAAAGTTCATAGAGAGCATAAGTATAGGTTTATTTTTTATTCTTTCCTTCCTCTCTCTCTTCATACATATCTTGATTATTTAATTGCCTTCTTTAATCGTTGCTCCAATATTGGTATCAGAGCTAAGGTTATAGTCCTTGTAATTTAATAAATAAAAAAAAGATGAAGTCCGATGTGAAGCTTGAAGTTGTCGGGAGAACCCACGGATGCCCGTAGGAATGATTAGTCTGGAGAGTGTTGAACCAAAAAAAAACAAAAAACAAAAAACAAAAAACAAAAAAATAAGTGGCATGAGATTTGAACTCGGGACCTATTAAGTGAAGCTAAAAAGATATTTTATGACCACTTAATATGAAAATTGTAAAGATATCATGTAGATGATGTTATATGAATAAATCGTGAAGTATCTTTGTTTCTCAATTTGGTGCAGATTGATACCTTAAATGATATTCATTAATTCCTTTTCTAAAACAAACAAGCTCTCTTCTATCCAAAAACACATTCCATCAATACGACTTTCGTGGTCCCTACGGGGCCGTTGCTCTTTGGCTGACTTGGGCCGCCACTATGCCTCCTCCGCACGAAACAAGAAGCGATAGCTTTTGGTTAGGCTCCTGCAAAAAATAAATGAATTTAATTAAAAGCCAAGTTACATACTAATCCATCATAAAGTGATAAAATTAAGCAAGTCTTACCAATGTGAGCGAGCAGATGCATTCCATGCATGATATATGATCATTAAAAAAACATAAGTTTAAAAGAAAGGGAATCAATGCTATATCTGGCCCATTGATTCAATCCAATTCAGTCATAAAAAAGTTGGAAAAATGGACTCAAATTGTCCAACACTCAAATGGGCTCAAACCGCCCGAGATACAAGAGGGTATGAACTACCCGAGATATGAAAGGACTCAAAATTGTCCAACTTTCAAATGGGCTCAAACTGCCCGAGATACAAAAGGGTATAAATTACCCGAGATATGAAATGACTCAAATTGTCCAAGACATTTAAATGGGCCCAAATCGCCCGACATGCAGAAGGGTATAAACAATCCGAGATGACAATCGGCTCATGTGAACTCACGTGGGTGGCCCCCACGTGAGTGGTCCGCGGGAACAAAACAAAAGTTCCCTGCGGATACCCTGCGCGGAAAACAAAACAAAAAAACAAAAAAAAACTTTTAGTCCCACATCGGTTAGGTTGAAGGAAAATTCTTAATTAATTCCCTTTAAATAGGGAATTAAACCTAGGATTTGTTGTGTGGAGAAAAGTGAAAAAAAAGGGAGAAAAAGCTAGGGCTTTTTTGGCGGCGGCTAGAGAGAGAAAAAAAGAAAGCTTGGAGAGATTCTACAAGAGAGAGGTCAATTTCTCTTGGTTAAAAATCAAAGTTTTTTCTTTGGGACGAGCTTGTGGATTGTACAAGTCGTCGGTGTTCTTTATAGTCAAATCTCCCCTCACCCCCTCCCGTGGAAGTAGGCAATTTTACCGAACCACGTAAATCTCGTGTCTTTCTTGTTTTCTTTGTGAATTTGCTATTGTTTGTAGGTTCCTTGATTCAAATTCTAGATCGTTGAGAGGAAGAGTAGATATCTCACTTTGTTGAGATATTTTACTTTCTATTCTTATTTCTTTCGTGAGACGGGAATATACAAAGCCTTCTCTCATGTGATATCGCTCACGGCTTAGGTGATTGACCGCATCCCAACAATTGGTATCGGTACATTATTGATTGGAAGTGGTGTAGCTTCTGGTTTGAGGTGGTGCTCGGTAATTTCGAGAGAAGCGGATTTATTAATACAAACGGAAGATGGCCAACCAAGAATCGGTCAAAGTGGGAAAATTCGAGATTGAAAAATTCAATGGGAAGAATGATTTTTCCTATTGGAGGATGCAGATAAAAAACTCACTAATTTCGCAAAAATTGCACAAGGCTTTGGCTGGAAAAGAGAAGAAGCACAAGGATATGTCCGATGAGGATTGGGAGGAGCTGGATCCGAAGCACGGCCGATTATCCTTTGCCTTGAAAGGGATGTAGCTTTCTTGGTAGATGGAGAGGAAACTACCGCGCGTGTGGTCGAAATTAGAAAGTACCTTCATGATGAAGAGTCTAACGAACCGGATCTATTTAAAATCAAAATTGTCCAACATTCAAATGGGCTCAAAATCGCCCGAGATAAAAAAGGGTATAAACTACCTGAGATATGAAAGGACAATTTCCAACATTTAAATGGGCTCAAATCGCCCGAGATACAAAAGGGTATAAACTACCTGAGATATGAAAGGACTCAAATTGTCCAACATTTAAATGGGCTCAAATCGCCCGAGATACAAAAGGGTATAAACTACCCGAGATATGAAAGGACTCAAAATTGTCCAACTTTCAAATGGGCTCAAACTGCCCGAGATACAAAAGGGTATAAATTACCCGAGATATGAAATGACTCAAATTGTCCAAGACATTTAAATGGGCCCAAATCGCCCGACATGCAGAAGGGTATAAACAATCCGAGATGACAATCGGCTCATGTGAACTCACGTGGGTGGCCCCCACGTGAGTGGTCCGCGGGAACAAAACAAAAGTTCCCTGCGGATACCCTGCGCGGAAAACAAAACAAAAAAACAAAAAAAAACTTTTAGTCCCACATCGGTTAGGTTGAAGGAAAATTCTTAATTAATTCCCTTTAAATAGGGAATTAAACCTAGGATTTGTTGTGTGGAGAAAAGTGAAAAAAAGGGAGAAAAAGCTAGGGCTTTTTGGTACTAGAGAGAGAAAAAGAAAGCTTGAGAGATTCTACAAGAGAGAGGTCAATTTCTCTTGGTTAAAAATCAAAGTTTTTCTTTGGGACGAGCTTGTGGATTGTACAAGTCGTCGGTGTTCTTTATAGTCAAATCTCCCTCACCCTCCCCGTGGAAGTAGGCAATTTTACCGAACCACGTAAATCTCGTGTCTTTCTTGTTTTCTTTGTGAATTTGCTATTGTTTGTAGGTTCCTTGATTCATCCTAAGATCGTTGAGAGGAAGAGTAGATATCTCACTTTGTTGAGATATTTTACTTTCTATTCTTATTTCTTTCGTGAGGCGGGAATATACAAAGCCTTCTCTCATGTGATATAAACTCCGGCTTGCGGTGATTGACCGCATCCCAACAATTGGTATCGGTACATTATTGATTGGAAGTGGTGTAGCTTCCGGTTTGAGGTGGTGCTTTCGGTAATTTCGAGAGAAGCGGATTTATTAATACAAACGGAAGATGGCGTCAACCAGTAAATCGGTCAAAGTGGGAAAATTCGAGATTGAAAAATTCAATGGGAAGAATGATTTTTCCTATTGGAGGATGCAGATAAAAAACTCACTAATTTCGCAAAAATTGCACAAGGCTTTGGCTGGAAAAGAGAAGAAGCACAAGGATATGTCCGATGAGGATTGGGAGGAGCTGGATCCGAAGCACGGCCGATTATCCTTTGCCTTGAAAGGGATGTAGCTTTCTTGGTAGATGGAGAGGAAACTACCGCGCGTGTGGTCGAAATTAGAAAGTACCTTCATGATGAAGAGTCTAACGAACCGGATCTATTTAAAATCCAAATTGTATACTTGCAAGATGGAGGAGGGCACATCAATCCGGGAATACATCAACAAGTTTGATAGGATCATATCAGACTTGAAAGACATAGATGTGAAAGTTGTAGATGAGGATCAGGCGCTTCTACTACTACGTCTCTAGAAGTCTTATGAGAACCTGGTGCAAACACTGATGCTTGTAGGAGACAATTTGAAGATGGATGAGACTAGAACGGCGCTTCTAGCGGATGACCTTCGGAAGATTGCAACCAGTGACATGACTACTGGTGGTAACAAAGAACAAGCGCAGGGATTATTTGCTAGAGGAAGGAGCAATGAGCGAGGAAAAGGCAAGGGAGAAAAGTCTAGATCTAAATCGAGACCTCTTGCGGGAAAATCGTGTTTCAAATGCGGTGAAGTTGGGCATTTCAAGGTCGACTGTCCAAATAAGAGAGTAGGTAGAAAGAAGAACAACAACAAGACTGAGAGGAGAGAGGGCAAGGAAGAAGCGAGCTACGTTTCAGAGGAAGGGAGCGATAAGGAGTGCTATGTCGTCACAGGTGGCGAGGATATCTCCGGGAAGTGGATACTTGATTCTGGTTGCTCTTACCACATGTGTCCAAATAGGAAGTGGTTTACTATCTACAGAGGCATTGATGGTGGAACCGTATTGATGGGGAATAACCATGCTTGTAAAACGGTGGGGCTAGGTGATATCAAGATCAAAATGCATGATGGAGTGGTCCGAACCTTGACAGATGTGAGGCACGTTCCCGACTTGCGGAAGAATCTTATCTCAGTTGGTGCATTAGACACCGGCGGTTGTAAAATTGTTACGGAGAACGGAGTGAAGAAGGTTGTTCGGGGTTCCCTTGTAGTGATGAAGGGTGTTCGTCACGGTAATTTATATACTCTCTCAGGTACGACGGTGACGGGAGATGCAGCGGTTGGAACTGAAGGAAGTGGTGGAGACCCATGTGAGCACACACGGTTATGGCATAGGCGGCTTGGGCATATGTCAGAGAAGGGTCTAGTTCTGCTTGGTAAAGAGGGTCTCAAGAATCAAGGAACCTAGCATGGATTTTCGAGGATTGAGGGCAAGGAAGAAGCGAGCTACGTTTGAGGAAGGGAGCGATAAGGAGTGCTATGTCGCCACAGTGGCGAGGATATCTCCGGAAGTGGATACTTGATTCGTTGCTCTTACCACATGTGTCCAAATAGGAAGTGGTTTACTACCTACAGAGGCATTGATGGTGGAACCGTATTGATGGGGAATAACCATGCTTGTAAAACGGTGGGGCTAGGTGATATCAAGATCAAAATGCATGATGGAGTGGTCCGAACCTTGACGGATGTGAGGCACGTTCCCGACTTGCGGAAGAATCTTATCTCAGTTGGTGCATTAGACTCCGGCGGTTGTAAAATTGTTACGGAGAACGGAGTGAAGAAGGTTGTTCGGGGTTCCCTTGTAGTGATGAAGGGTGTTCGTCACGGTAATTTATATACTCTCTCAGGTACGACGGTGACGGGAGATGCAGCGGTTGGAACTGAAGGAAGTGGTGGAGACCCATGTGAGCACACACGGTTATGGCATAGGCGGCTTGGGCATATGTCAGAGAAGGGTCTAGTTCTGCTTGGTAAAGAGGGTCTGCTGAAGAATCTGAAGGAACCTAGCATGGATTTTTGCGAGGATTGTGTGTATGGAAAGTCACACAGGGTCCAGTTTCTGAGAAGCAAGTCTAAGAGCAGAGGGATACTAGATTATGTGCACACGGATGTTTGGGGTCCGGCTCAAACCACTTCTAAGGGTGGTTCCAGATATTATGTCTCGTTCATAGATGACTATTCGAGGTATGCTTGGATTTACTTTCTGAAACATAAGAATGAGGTGTTCGAGACATTCAAGAAGTGGAGAGCAATGGTTGAGAACAGGACGGGAAAGAAATTGAAGACACTAAGATCTGATAACGCAGAGTATACAGATGGTGCTTTCAAGGAGTTCTGCGGATCGAGGGAATTGTTCGACATCGACAACAGTCAACACCACGCCAGAATGGGGTCGCAGAGAGATCGAACCAACATTGCAGAGAAAGCAATGGGTATGCGATCATACCCTGGATTGGGCAACGAATGGTGGGCAGAAGCGGTGGCTACTGACTTGTTACATTGTGAACCGCTCACCACATTCGACATTGATGGTGATACACCCTATAGGGTGTGGTCGGGAGCATGCGATTATGATAGGCTCGTAATTTTCGGATATACCGCCTACTATCACGCCAACGAGGGAAAGCTTGACGCGAGGCCAAGAAGGCAATATTCTTGGGATATGCGAGCATGTAAAAGGCTATCGCCTTTGGTGTACGGAAGATTCGAAGTTCGTGATCAGCAGGGATGTTACCTTTGATGAGAAATCCATGATTGCTAGGGCGACCAAGGATGATGGTGTTAGGACTGATGAGACTTCTAAGTCTCAGGTTATTGAAATAGAACCTAAAGACCAACCAGGTTCTAGTCGTGTTCAAGTGGGAAGTCAGGTAGATGATGAGCTTGAGCAGGAGGAGGTTCAGCTGGAGAATACACAGGCACTACAACAACAACAGCTCGAGGATAGTTTGGCTTCCACTAGGCCAGGTAGATGATGAGCTTGAGTGATTACCTTCGTTGCAAGTATACAACCTTTATCAAGTTATAGTATTTAAGATTATCGATCCCACGAGGAACGGGAAGTAGGAAAAGTTTTGTTTAAGTTTTGGTTCTCAAATTATGCGCATGACAATTAGGAGTTATTCAAATAAAATGAAAGTGAGAAAATGGTGAAAAGGCTAGAGAGAGTGGTTGTGGATTATGTGCAAAAGAGGAGAAAATAAAGTTGAGAATGTGGTTGTGGTTATATGCACATAATAACAAAACTAGGTTTGAGATTATATGCACATGGAGGGAATATGAGATTGAGAGAGAAGTAAAAATCAATGAAATCAAGAATCAAGAATAAAGAAAAATAACAAATAAATGAAAAGCAAGGATAAGAGGAAAATTAAGAATGTAAAGTATGGAGGATTAATTAAAGATATGAGGAATCTAGAGTAGATCCACTTAGCTTATCTCAATCTCACAAGAATGAGTTGGATTTGTTAGCTAGTTTCAAACAATCTCTAGGATCCCACAAATATTAGCTCCACACTTAGAAAGGGTAATTCCCTAGAGGGTTCTAGCCTCAAGGTGAATTAAAGAAAAGAAAAATCTATTCTAGAAAGTAAATACAAGAATTAAATACATTGCATGAAAGTAAATTGCATGAAATTAAATTGCATGAAATTAAATTGCATGAAAGTAAATCTAAGCTACAAAGCAATTAAATGAACAAGAAAGAAAATGAAAATGAAATAAAATAGAAACCAACAACTCCTGATCTTAATCTAATCCTCCTTTTGGTCCTTGGATTAGAAGAAGAGAAAGGAAATTGAATGGTTGAAAATTTTCATTTATTGTGTAACAAAAGTTACAATTTTTGGAAGGTCTTCTCAATTAAGAGTAACCCTCCTCTCCAAATGGAGTCTTTACAAAATATTTCACAATCTCAAGCCCTCACTCTACCCCTCTATTTATAGATAAAAAGAATCTCTCACAACCTTTGGATTTGCCTTGGCCCCCAAGTAACACTCACAACCATAGGATTTAGGTTAGCCTCTAAACAACCCTCATAGCCATAGGATCTCTCCAAATAATCTAGACCATTGATTTAATCCTTGAGAGATGGACTTTGTGGGCTTTATTTCTTTTGTATTTAATTCTTTTAAGACTCTTGGGCTTCTCTTAAATGCTCTTGGGCTTCTTAGAATTTAACTTGATCTTCAAATAATTGAATATATATCACTTATATTCGGATTTCTATCATAACCCGCTGCTGCTGATGAAATTTTGAGAATCTGGTAATTTGGATGGCTCCGTCTCGTCGAGATAGGCGATTTTCATATATAATATGTTGAATTCTGCTTCCCGGATTGAGAGATATCGCCTTTTCTTTGCGGTTGACCATCCTGAGCACGAATTTGACTTTATTTTTTCCATATTTGATTTGATTCTCAATTGTAAGCCAAGTTATTAATAATTCTGACCAAGAAAGTGATGTGTGTTGAGATTTTGCTTCTAAACTTAGTCGTGGGCTTTGGATTTAGACATTTTAGGCTTCATTAGAGATCTTTTGGGCTTGAAATAATCTTCATTTGGGCTCTTATTCAATAATACTCTATTAGCCTGCAAACTAAGATAAAAATAGTTATTAGTAGGATATTTATTCATATAAAATAGGTAATTAGGGTATAAATTTGTAATTAAAATGTGACAATCAAATACCCCCACACCTAAACTTTTGCTAGTCCTCTAGCAAATAAAATAAAAAGAAAACCTAACACACTTTCGCAGGAATCGCGATTGTATTTAGCGCATACAATAAGCCTTTAAACCCCTAGGTTACCCTAGTGGACGAGTTGTAGTCTCGTGAGGATTTGCAGTGAATATACCCACAAAATTCAGTCAACTTGCCAATTTAAAGAAGTTAATAAAATAATTAATTCATTTGATATCTTCAAACATTCCAATTGAAGTTGGTTAATACTCAAGAAAATATTTTTATCATAACTCCAATGTTATTTTCTTAAAAAATCCTTCCATTATAGTTATACAAAACCAAGTTTCACTCAAAAATTTAATTTAAAAGTTTTGACAAGAACATGCTAACTCTTTGTTTTAAACAAACTTCAAGTCTTTTAATCCATTTAATTCTTCAAGAACATATACAAATATAACTATATATAAAAACATGGTTAGTATGATTTTTTTAATTTTTTTATTTACTCTTTATTCCTTGGTGGTTTTGTTCTTTTAATCGGCTTTCTAAATGACCATTTAGCGAGTTTTGGGCCAATGAATCCCAACCCAATTGGGCTTAGGTCATTAAGCATAGAAATACTCCTCGGGCTTAATTACTCAGTCAACTTAGGCTTAGTAAAATAGAACCACCAATGATTTTAAGAGAAATTTTTCTTCTTTTGTTAAGTTATTATAATATATATATGTGTATATGTATATATATTCTGAACAATATTTGGATCAAGACAACTTGAAAAATTATTTTCAACTCTAAGTTAGGCATGCAAAATTTCATTACTTTAATTAAAAATCTAAGTTAAAACTTAAGTAAAGTATACTACTTTGAAAATCATTTCTTAAGAAATGTATTTAGAGTTATCATAAAAGATAAACTTGAGTATAGAACTAACTAAGGATTAGAAGACTTAAATTCTATCAAATAGATCAATTATTAATTAACTCTATTAAGTTGGCAAGTGACTTTTTTTATGAAAAGGGGAAAAAATGACATAAAAAGAAAAAAAATGGTAAGAAAAAGAGGAAAAATGACTAAGATAAAGAGCAAAATGACTAATTCCCACCCCACACCTAAATTTTGCATTGTCCTCAATGCAAATTCTATTATGCACAAAGTAAAACAGATAATAATTGAAGCACTTACATTTGTTCGGCTAGCTTCAACAATGATAAAAATTCTCAAATACCTTCAAGATAAGGGGTGGAGCCAAAATTTATTCTCTTTTTTTTTTTGAAATAAAGAACAACAAGAAACTCTCACATGAGAGAAGAATAAATTTTATTATTATTATGAGACAAAAATAAAAATGTAGAATAAAAGATGAAATATGAGAAGCTCACATTCTACATTAAATCCTACCTTATTGCTGAAAATTCTACCCGAAATTTAAAGAATTTCAAGATGATATAATCAATGATGTTCTCAAATTCGAAATTCCAAGGTTTGCAATGTGTTTTGCAAAGAAATTAAGGTAGGTCTTATTGGTGTTATGCATTTTGAACTTAGATTTTGATTAATGAAAATTTGACATGTTGGTTGCTCTTTCAAAAATCTAAGTTCATCGAAAAGAGTTCTTCAATGTTGCATTCAAGAGGCATGTATTCAACACGCTTCCTCTTTTGAAAAATAAAACCCGAATTTTTAAGATTTCCAGCCTCATGAAAGATTTCCTCAAAACTAATGTCGATTCATTCTCTACTGCTAAACTTTCTTGGATGTAATTGATTTCGAAGGTCGATTATCAATATTATTTCTGGATTGAAAATATTAAGTTCAGCAATGATTCCCAAAAGACACTTCATGTGACCAATTCTACAGCTTGATGAGAGCATTAGAAGTGGCTAAGAACGGTCTTCCTAAGATCACGGTATCTGTCCTTTGGGATTGAAAACGGGTTGCGCTTCCGTGACTATGAAATCAACAGAAAAATAAAATCTCCAACCTTTATCAATACATTTGTTATTTCACCCATAGGGACCTTAACAGATCTATCGCCTAATCAAGTGTGCATCTAGTTGGCTTGAGTTCCCGACACCTAGTTGTTGGTAGATCGAATACTAAGCAAGTTGACACCGCCCCTAAGTCTAAAAGCCTTATCGATCTGAGTATTACCAATGATACATGAGATGGTAGGACAACCGGATCCTTATGTTTCAATGGTACGGACTTTGAGAGGACTTCACCGATATTGGCGAGAAAGACTTTCTTTGGAACATTTATTTGCCTCTTTTTGGTACATAATTCCTTTAAAAATTTGGCATAAGAAGGAATTTGTTCAATGACATCTAAAAGAGGAATGTTGACCTTAACCTGCTTGAAAGTCTCTAGAATTTTCTCCTCCTGAGAGGAGTGCTTCCTAGGCCTGAGTCTATCCGGGTAAGGAGCAACTGGTTTAAATTGATCAAAATTAGACTCTGGTTCTAGTTCAAGTTCTGGGTCATCAGAAGGGTGTGATTTCTGAGTAGAGATATCAGAAGGATAGAGAATTTATTCTGGTTCAAGGGTTTTACTTAGAGGCATTCTAACCTGATTATCGACCTGTCTACCTGACCGTAGTGAATGGATTGCATTCACTTCAGCTTGGTAGGTTGAACTTGATCCCGTGTCCTTCGGGTTGGGCACGGGTTGACTCAGAAAAGTTCCTTTCTCTCTCTCACTCATGGCATTAGCTAGTTGACCAAGTTGGGTTTCTAACCTAGCTATGGCTTGAGGGTTGGAAGTGAGGATTTGCCCAGTTGATTGCATGAAGGAATTCAACGTGTTTGATGTTTGAGTCAATAAGTTCGTGGTTTGTGTAGAGGTTTTAATCAAAGTTTCTAGACCCTTTTCCAGAACATTAAGACGTTTATCATGATTAGCAATTTGAGGAGTGTGATTTGCAGATTGGTGATGAGGAGACTGATTTTTAAATGACAGATTTGGTTGTTGAAAATTGAGAGGAACTGCATTGCCCCTAGAGAATTGTTGGGTTGAAGAGGGAGTGAAATTTTAATTTCCGGAGTAGTTTCCCTGGTTCCATGCAAAATTCGGATGATTTCTCCAACCTGGATTGTAGGTTGGAGAAAATGGATCATTCACCGGACGCTGGAATGCAGCGTTTATCTGACCTAGTGGTCGACGGATCCTAAAAGAGGACATTCATCCGAAACATGAGATGGAGACAGACAGCTATGACAACCCGAGGCGTAAACTTGGTTGATTTGAGCTGGAACTCGTTCTTTGACTTCTAAAGCTTCTAACCTACGCATGATTGTAGCCATCTTTGCTTCAGAGGCTATGTTCGTTTCTAAGGAAAGACCATTGGTTTTGGGTTGGGAACCGATGAAACACGGTCATCACAATGTTCCCATCGCATGGTTTTCTGATAAACTCTCTAAAAGTCCCAATCTTCATCGGCATTTTTCTTCATGAAATCCCCTTGACACATTGATTCTGAGGAAGTTTTTAAAGAATAATCCAACCCTTCATAAATGATTTGGCATAATCGCCACTTTTCAAGACCATGGTGAGGACATTGGATAAGAAGATCTTTGAATTTGTCAAAATACTTCCAAAAGGTTCTCCGGGACAATTTTAAAATTTTGAATGTCGCTTCTAAGCTTGACCGCTTTGTGGATGGGAAAGAATTTTTCGTAAAAACTTTTACAAATTCAACCCAGTTGAGATGGAATCGTGGGCAAGCTATCTGACCATTTTTGGCTTTGTCCTTAAGGGCAAATGGAATAAATCGGAGTTTGATCGCATCTTCGGTTAAGTCCCTCATCTTGATCATGAGGCAAACTTCTTCAAATTCGGAGATGAAAATGTAAGCGTCTTCGGTTTCTACTCCTAGGAATTTGGGAAACATGTTAATAAAATGCGGTCTAAGTTCGAAATTTGCTCCATTGACCTCGGGGAGTTTTATGCAAGAGGGGATTGCATTTCTAGTCGGGTAACAAACATCTTGAAGAACAGGTGGGTTGGTATTGGCCATTTTGTTTGGTTCAAGAGATGGATCAAAACGAATTAAACGATTGGTATTATCCCTAACCCAAGTTTGCATACACCAAAATCAAAATTTTTTTTTTATATATTTTTTTTATTTGAAAAAGGACAAGAGAAAAAGTTAAGAAGATGATGAAAAAAAAAAAAAAAGGAAAACTAACTAAAAGCAAATCAAGGCAATCACTTTTCAATCACCCTAACTCTAGGGTTAAGCCTAAACTTGACTTAGACCAGCTCCTAACCAAAAATTCTCTTAATGAAAAGATCAAAGTTTACTTGGATAATTAGCCAGGTAAGGATAGTACTAGAGGGAGATCAAAGATCAATTAAGTACCTCTTTCCTTGCGGAGCGCTTTACGCAACCCCTAAACCTTGCCTTAGACACCAATTAATCCAGATAAACTTGGACCGGTTCACTTAAGAATTTCTTATTCCTTAATGAGCTCGAATCCTTAGGGGCCAACGTCTAATCAAATTTTAAGAGGCTTGGGTAAGTGTAGTGAGGAATTAGTGATTTTTGGGCTAAGAAAAGGGTGATGAAATCCCTCACCTTATCTTGATTAATGGGTTTTGCCCTTAAGATATTTTCAAGTGTGTGCCAAATCAAGATGCTCAAATCACTTGGTGAATTCCTACTATTATATGAAATGCAACCCTAGGAATTAAAAGCAACTAAAAAGAATGCAAAAATAAAAATCTTTTTATTTTTTTATTATGGTCGACAATCAAAGAAATGAAGTTTATTAGGGTCGACAAGGATAAAAATCTTTTTTTTTATTTTTTTTATTTTTTTATTTTTTTTATCTTAATTGTCTCTAATGTGAATGAACTATCTAAAGGTGGAATTGAGAATACTAGAAAGAAGAGTTACCCACGCAATCGCTATCCAAAGCCTCATTGGAGGCAAATCTTCAATCTTGAATCTTCAACTCTTGATCTTCAAGCTTCAAGTTCCTACACAAAAGAAAACACACAAAATAAGGAACCAACGTCAATAAAAATCCTACTTATGCACCGTTCCCCGGCAACGGCGCCAAAAACTTGATGGGTAAATTTTGAGTGATTACCTTCGTTGCAAGTATACAACCTTTATCAAGTTATAGTATTTAAGATTATTGATCCCACGAGGAACGGGAAGTAGGAAAAGTTTTGTTTAAGTTTTGGTTCTCAAATTATGCGCATGACAATTAGGAGTTATTCAAATAAAATGAAAGTGAGAAAATGGTGAAAAGGCTAGAGAGAGTGGTTGTGGATTATGTGCAAAAGAGGAGAAAATAAAGTTGAGAATGTGGTTGTGGTTATATGCACATAATAACAAAACTAGGTTTGAGATTATATGCACATGGAGGAATATGAGATTGAGAGAGAAGTAAAAATCAATGAAATCAAGAATCAAGAATAAAGAAAAATAACAAATAAATGAAAAGCAAGGATAAGAGGAAAATTAAGAATGTAAAGTATGGAGGATTAATTAAAGATATGAGGAATCTAGAGTAGATCCACTTAGCTTATCTCAATCTCACAAGAATGAGTTGGATTTGTTAGCTAGTTTCAAACAATCTCTAGGGATCCCACAAATATTAGCTCCACACTTAGAAAAGGGTAATTCCCTAGAGGGTTCTAGCCTCAAGGTGAATTAAAGAAAAGAAAAATCTATTCTAGAAAGTAAATACAAGAATTAAATACATTGCATGAAAGTAAATTGCATGAAATTAAATTGCATGAAATTAAATTGCATGAAAGTAAATCTAAGCTACAAAGCAATTAAATGAACAAGAAAGAAAATGAAAATGAAATAAAATAGAAACCAACAACTCCTGATCTTAATCTAATCCTCCTTTTGGTCCTTGGATTAGAAGAAGAGAAAGGAAATTGAATGGTTGAAAATTTTCATTTATTGTGTAACAAAAGTTACAATTTTTGGAAGGTCTTCTCAATTAAGAGTAACCCTCCTCTCCAAATGGAGTCTTTACAAAATATTTCACAATCTCAAGCCCTCACTCTACCCCTCTATTTATAGATAAAAAGAACCTCTCACAACCTTTGGATTTGCCTTGGCCCCCAAGTAACACTCATAACCATAGGATTTAGGTTAGCCCCTAAACAACCCTCATAGCCATAGGATCTCTCCAAATAATCTAGACCATTGATTTAATCCTTGAGAGATGGACTTTGTGGGCTTTATTTCTTTTGTATTTAATTCTTTTAAGACTCTTGGGCTTCTCTTAAATGCTCTTGGGCTTCTTAGAATTTAACTTGATCTTCAAATAATTGAATATATATCACTTATATTCGGATTTCTATCATAACCCGCTGCTGCTAATGAAATTTTGAGAATCTGGTAATTTGGATGGCTCCGTCTCGTCGAGATAGGTGATTTTCATATATAATATGTTGAATTCTGCTTCCCGGATTGAGAGATATCGCCTTTTCTTTGCGGTTGACCATCCTGAGCACGAATTTGACTTTATTTTTTCCATATTTGATTTGATTCTCAATTGTAAGCCAAGTTATTAATAATTCTGACCAAGAAAGTGATGTGTGTTGAGATTTTGCTTCTAAACTTAGTCGTGGGCTTTGGATTTAGACATTCTAGGCTTCATTAGAGATCTTTTGGGCTTGAAATAATCTTCATTTGGGCTCTTATTCAATAATACTCTATTAGCCTGCAAACTAAGATAAAAATAGTTATTAGCAGGATATTTATTCATATAAAATAGGTAATTAGGGTATAAATTTGTAATTAAAATGTGATAATCAACTACGGTGAGCTTGATCCCGGTGGAGGGTACGTAGGTAGCCGCGGTATAGTGGCGCAGCTGGATTGGCCTGGTTTGGCTGATGGAGATCTCTCTAGTAATGTTCGCGGTGTTCTTCTGGTGTTCGTCCAAAATTTGAGGTTTATCAAATGATGTACGAGGTGGAGAATTGTGAACTCACGTGGGTGGCCCCCACGTGAGTGGTCCGCGGGAACAAAACAAAAGTTCCCTGCGGATACCCTGCGCGGAAAACAAAACAAAAAAACAAAAAAAAAACTTTTAGTCCCACATCGGTTAGGTTGAAGGAAAATTTTAATTAATTCCCTTTAAATAGGAATTAAACCTAGGATTTGTTGTGTGGAGAAAAGTGAAGAAAAGGGAGAAAAAGCTAGGGCTTTTTGGCTGCTAGAGAGAGAAAAGAGAAAGCTTGAGAGATTCTACAAGAGAGAGGTCAATTTCTCTTGGGTAAAAATCAAAGTTTTTCTTTGGGACGAGCTTGTGGATTGTACAAGTCGCCGGTGTTCTTTATAGTCAAATCTCCCTCACCCTCCCGTGGAAGTAGGCAATTTTGCCGAACCACGAAATCTCGTGTCTTTCTTGTTTTCTTTGTGAATTTACTATTGTTTGTAGGTTCCCTTGATTCACCCTAGTAATCGTTGAGAGGAAGAGTAGATATCTCACTTTGTTGGGATATTTTACTTTCTATTCTTGTTTCCTTCGTGAGACGGGAATATACAAAGCCTTCTCTCAGGTGATATCGCTTCCGCGGCGTGCGGGCGTTGACCCCGCATCCCAACAGCTCAAATTGTACAAGCTTCAAAAGGGTATAAATTGCCCGGGACATCAAAGGGTATAAATTCCCTGGGATTCAAAAGGATATGAAAGGACTCAAAATTGTCCAACATTCAAATAGGCTCGACTCGCTCGAGATGTAAGTGGGTATGAACTACCCGAGATCCAAATGGGCTCAAATTGCCCGAGTTGCCAAACGGGTTTAAATTACCCAGGATGAAAGGACTCAAATTGTCCAACATTCAAATGGGCCCAACTTGCCCGAGATACAAAAGGGTATACACTACCCGAGATATGAAAGGACACAAATTGTCCAAGATATTCAAATGGGCCCAAATGGCCCGACGCGCCAAAGGGTATAAAATACCGGGATACTTAAATGGACCCAAGTTGTCCGATATTCAAATTAGCTCAAACCGCCCAAAATACGAGGGTATAAATTACCCAAATTACTAATGGACCCAAATTGTCCTAGATTCAAAATGGTATAAATTAACAAACATGAGTTTATTTCTGTAAAAAAAAATATATCCGCAAATAATACTCAAGAAAATAAATTCAATTGTGCCGACCCCTAAGTCGTTAAACTAGCCAAAAATACAATTCAAACAACAAACCAAAATTGACCTTCTATGTCATTAAACTAGAATAAATTCAAATTTTGACCTCCACGTTTCTAAACTGGAAAACAAACTAATTTTGACATTCTACGTAATTAAACGGGAATAAATTCAAAATTTGACCTCCACGTCTCTAAACTGGAAAACAAACTAATTTTGACCCTCTACGTCATTAAATTGGAATAAAATCAAATTTGACCTCCACGTCGTTAAACTGGGTAAAATTTCAAATTCGACCTCCACGTCCCTAAACTGGAAAATACTAAATTCGACCTCCATGTCATTAAACTAGGTCAAATCAAAATTGACCTCTACGTCGCTAAACTGGAACTCAAATTAAAATTGGCCTTCATGTCTCTAAACTGGAATCAAAATCAAATTTGATCTCTACGTCGCTAAACTGGAACTCAAATTAAAATTGGCCTTCATGTCTCTAAACTGAATCAAAATCAAATTTGATCTCTACGCCGCTAAACCGAACTCAAATTAAAATTGGCCTTCATGTCTCTAAACTGGAATCAAAATCAAATTTGATCTCTACGTCGCTAAACTGGAACTCAAATTAAAATTGACCTTCATGTCTCTAAACTGGAATCAAAATCAAATTTGACCTCTACGTCGTTAAACTAGACCAAATCCAAATTTGACATTTATGTCACTAAACTGGAATCCCAAAATACCAAACTTGACCTCTACGTCCATTAACTGGGAAAATACCAAATTTCACCTCCACGTCACTAAACTGAAATCCCAAATCCAAACTCCATTCCATATTTTCAAGGCGAACCCTGATGGGAAATAAATGATTACCTCCTAAGTTGCAAGTGTACAACTTATCAAGTTATAGTATAAAAGATTATCGATCCCACGAGGAAGGCGTTTGTAAGATGATGTTCAAGTTTTGATTCTCAAATTATGCGCAAGACAATTAGGAGTTTATGTACATGGTGAAAGTGGTCATTGTTCGCGGTAAAAGTCGGGATGATTGTCATTGATTTGAATTTTGCTTACAGCTTCTTTGGCCTACAACGAAATTCAAAAGAAATGCCTTTTATTTTAAGGCTTACAATGAAAATAAAAAAGATTACAACTTTTATCCTTGTGAACAAACACGAGGATCTCTGTTATATCGGATCCTCGCTTGCGTGGGTTCTTTGCCTGTGCCGGGGACTTATTGTGTCCGTGGACCACCGCGCAATTCCAATCCAGGTGGAAACCCGGGTTCTGGAACTACAGATGTAAAGGGGCTCGTTTCACGAAGGAAACGGTTACCGAGGGGATCACACTCACGAAGGAGAGGATCGCCTGAGCGGGTGAGATCTACTAGGAGAAATCACAGCGCTATCCCTGAGATTAAGACGAAGCTTAACCTAGAGGGTATCTGTAGTTCGACCCGAGTTTGTTTACCTTCCGCCTATAGATCTGACGTCGACTGGACTTGAGCTCGCCGGTGCTCGGAACCGTGCGTCGTAGATCTCGCGAGGGCTCTTCAGAAGTCCGCCAAAATCCAAGCCAAATTCCCAAAAATCCGACCGTCCGAACTCCTCCTCGAAGATGACACCCCCTATTTATACAATGGAAGGGGGTGTGCCCGGCCACCTTGGTGGCTCGGCCATGGTGGCCGAGCCACCTCGGCCAGTTGGCCGAGGTGGCTCTACCAAAGTGGCCGAGCCACCTTGGCCACTTGGTCGAGGCACCTCGGCCAAGTTGGCCGAGGTGGCTCTACCAAAGTGGTCGAGCCTCCTCACCACTTGGTCGAGGCACCTCTACCAAGTTGGTCGAGGTGGCTCTACCAAAGTGGTCGAGCCACCTTGGCCACTTTGGTCGAGGTTTGTATGGCGCCCGTCTTGCGGTGTTTTCCGTCGTTTTGCGTCGTTTCTCCGTCGATTCTTTTGGTCTTCCGGGCTTGGTTTTGCTCCGGTGATGTCGCCGTTGTGTTTGAGTCCGTGCCCGATCAACTTTCAGAGCTCAAACAGTTCGTTTGCATCGACGGACTAAGTATGGTTGATTCCGTCTCATCGACGTTTGAGTTTAATCAACTCGGCACGTCGTTTCATTGGCTCGTACGCCTTGCTGACCCACTTCACGTGTTCGTGGACTCGCTTTACGCGTTTTGCGACGTCGGTTTGTCGAATGGATCGTCGGTTGTCAACCCACCGTCACGAGTTTCGTTCGGGTACTGATAAGCAATTTTTTATGCCTACAGTCATGAAAAGAGTAAAGAGTGGATTGTGGATTATGCGCAAATAAAAGAAAAACGAGGAAGAAAATGTGTTGTGGAGAGATTAAGAGTGTGATTGTGACAAAGTGTAAATAAAAGCAAAATGAAAGTGAAAGTGAGGAGATTAGAGAATGAAAACGGATGTATGTAAATAAACCAAAATGAGAATGAGAGAGTGTGAGAAGTAAAAAGGAAGTTAAATCAAGATCAAGAAAATAAAATCAATAAAGCAAAAGATGAAGGATTCAATTAGAGATATGAAGGAATCTAGAATTGAATCCACTAGCTAATCTTACTTATAAGATATGAACCATTCTCTTTTATCACAATTCATTTTAGATTTATTAAGCATAGACTATCAAACCACTTAAGGAAAGCATAACCTATCAAATTATCACCTAAATAAAATCAATACTCATGAGGAGAATAACAACAAGATAGTAATCCTAGAATTCATAAGCATAACCTATCAAACCACTTAAGGAAAGCATAGACTATCAAATTCTTCTTCTAACGATTAGTTCTCTAGTTAGTTATCCTAAACATGATCATTTTAAGCATTAGAGAGTGATTCACAAATATAAGAGAGAAATTAGACTAGTTTCATGCAAAACTAGATCCCCACAAAAGGTTTAGTTCCACATCTTAGAAAAATAAAAGAAATCAAGAGAGGGAGAAGGAAAAATAAACATAATTACAAGAATGAAAAAGAGCAAGAAAATAAAGAAAAAGAAAAGAAGATTGCAATGAAAGTAAATCTAATCTATAAATTAAAGACAAGACATGAAAATAAATTGCATAGAATTAAATTGAATGAAAGTAAATTGCAAGAAAGTAAATTGCATGAAAGTAAATCTATTCTACAAACAAGAAAATAAAGAAGAGAAAAGAAATAAAAGAGAAACCCACAATTCCTAATTCATCTTCATCCTCCTTTTGGTCCTTGGACAAAGAGAAGAGAAAGGAAATTGAAGGGGTGAAAAATTTTATTTATTGTGTAACAAAAGTTATAATTTTTGGAATGTCTTCTCAATTAAGAGTAACCCTCCTCTCCAAATAGAGTTTTTACAAAATATTTCACACTCAAACCTCTCCCCCTCAACCCCTATTTATAGCCTACAGCAATGCACATGAACCATTGGATGAAACTTGGGCTCCAAGGATCAAATCTTAGCCACAAATCGAGTTAGTTACGGACCAATCGATTGGCCAATCGGTTGGCCAATCGGTTGGCCAACCGATTGGCCAATCGGTTGGTGAACCGATTAGAATTTGAAAAAACTAAAAATACAGTTAGCTCCGTCTCGTCGAGATAGGCGATTTTCATATATTATATGTTAAATTTCGCCTTCCGGATTGAGAGATATCGCCATTTCTTTGTGGCTAACATCTTGAACATTATTTTTATTTGATTTCTTTTTATATTTGATCCTTGCATCTTCGGCTTCTGTAGATTGCTCGGCTTGATCTCCGGCTTCAGTAAAAGGTTGAAAAATGAGGAAATTTGAGTTCTCTTTTTAGCCTTTATTCATTAATTCTTCATTAACCTGCAAATTAAGATAAAAATAGTTATTAGTAGGATATTTATTTATATAAAATAGGTAATGATGGTATAAATTTGTAATTAAAATGTGATAATCAAACCCAAATCCAAGTTCAACCACCACACATCTATGTCATTTAAAATTGTAAACTGAGGGTATGCCATTGGTTAAGTCATGTAAAAAGTGAGCAATCAATGAATTTCATATTACTCTATTTTTATTTTTGTTGTATTTATTTGTGCTAACTTGCAGGTCTCTTAATCCGAGGTTCCTCTCCTCAAAGAGGGTAATTAACAATAGACTCTTAAGTCTATTGGGAGCCATCAACCCACATAAAAAATAAAAACTTTCCTCCTAAGGTGAATTTGACGGGATCAATATGCAAATCAAAGTTATCTGCCTTAATTGGATGTGTTTATCCATAACTGGTTAAGATGGATAATTTTGACCCCATGGTTAACCACCATGAGTGAATTGGTGGAATATCATGTGGATGTTTGATAGTCATGTGTTGAATGCATTCCCCGGTTAGACCACGAGGGAAGTGGTGCAAGAGTTGGTGAATTGGTTAGCCCACGAGTGAAGTGGTGTAGAAGTTAGTGAATCTCGTGGAAGATTGAATTATAAGTTAATTGAATTATACTCACAAATTAATGGGGAGTTGTTGATGTGATTAATATGTGAGTAATAGTCCCACATCGGATAAGATAAGAAAGAGTGATGAGTTTAAATAGGAGCTTCGGTCAATACCTAACAACTATAGCTTTTGGGTTAAAATTGATTCCTAGCTTCCGTGTAAGGGCTATCAACTCTAGAGTGGGCCCAATTTCTCTCCCAACAATTCTTGCTACAGTGTGACTTAAATTATTTAAAATTGTGTTCATGCTACAATAATATTTTCAATCTTAGCCATAATGTTTGCAATGCAATGATTTTTTTCCCATAAACACTATTCATTCTATAGTGTGTTTTTCATTCTACAGTTTGTTTTTGTATCTTAAACATGCTCTATGTGCTACAGTGAGTTTTTTGGCCCTTTATCCACTCTTCAGCGAAGTAATATTTTTTTTACCCTTGAGAACATTGTTTATATCTTCTTCTTCTTCTTCTTCTTCTTTTTTATTTTTTTTTTGTTGGTTCTTGCAAATGATGAATTTAACCTTCATTAGACATTCACAAATATAAATTTTTCCGCTCTATTATAGAAAACTGATAAAACTTGCTAATTTGTGTATTATTTTATTGAATGGTTTAGAAATTCACTCTGTAGATAGTAGTAAAAAATTTATCGCTGAAGTTTTTATAAATAGCTATATATAAAAACTATATTATCAATTTGGCGATAGATATAACTCGGTAAATAATACCCGCAGCAACGCGCGGGCTTTATACTTACATACACGTGTGCGGGCGCGCGCGCCCCTATAAATAAATAAAGCAAATTACTATAATTAACGATTCTATCATAACACCCTATAGAAACAAGTAGAGGGTTAGTTTAGAAATTATAACTCCTCTCAATTATTTATGGTGCAGATCACTCACTTCTATAGATATAGTTCTGATAACATCAGTATTGCATTACTAGATATGGTTCTGATAACATCTGTATTGCATTACTACATTTAGCCACCATAATTCAAGGTAACATGGCTCAAAGAATCCTAAAATAGTTTATCTTCACCCTGAACAACTTATCCATAACATTAGATCTAATTACACAAATATAAAACAAATAGAATCACCACTCACAAACAAACAACACGTATACTTGAGCTAGGTAGTGAGAGTGAGAAAATCCCAAAACAGTGACCTATGACTTTATCTTAAGATAGTGGAAACTATATTCCCTTCCAAAGCAAAGGTGCTCTCTTTTCCCAGTGGAGGGCAATCTTATAGATTCACTGCAAAAGCTTTAAAAGAAAGGCTACTCACAAGCAACAGCCCTTTCTCATTTCCAGATAAGCAATAAAAAACAAGAGTAACGATATACATCACAATTCATACTGAAATCTCAATTCTAGGCTCAAAAGAGAATGCAGACATGAACTCTTTAGCCCTCCCATTCACAAAACACTTTGGCAGCTCAACCCACTCATTATCAACCAGATTGAACATCACATATCTACTAAACTCGGAGGAGCTGATGCATATTAAGATCGAAGATCCAAAACCAACACAGTTTATATCAGCTTTCTTACCGAAAAAATCATGAGATAATGAAGGAGGCATTGCCGCCACCTGAAGCCATGATTTCTCCTCCTTTGAGAACTTCCAGATTCTGAGACTCGCCGTCTCTAAAAAATCTGATAGAACAATGACTAACAATTCGCCATTGCACTCAACTACATCAATTGAGTATTCAAAGTATATTGGAAGAAGCCTTGGGTACTCATTAAAGGTCTTTTGTGCAACATTACAGGCAAGAACAGTGCCTGATTGGCTAAGGAAATAAACCACCTCATCATCATTTGCTTCCTTAATGAGAACCGATGAGTACTGCTTTGATGGGCTCCTTTGCATATTAGTAGCCACAACATCTCCCGCTTTGCTAAGGAAATACATAGTCTCAGGCTCATCTTCAACTGAACTCACATTGCTTTTCCTCAGTAAGAATTCATTTTCCCACTGTTTTTTCGCCGAATCAAAGACTCTGACACTGAGGTTGGGGAACTCACCAAGAACTTGTACAATCCTATATGAAGACAGGTTTTTAGTGGAAGAACTCATGGCAATGGCATTGAGAGTTTTCCCTTCACAAGCTTGGCCAGAATTTGGGATTTCAAAACAAGCTCCAGTGATGGGATTGCATATAACAAATTCGCCAGTTGAGCTTCGAAAACAAACCAAACCCCCCGACGAAGCCACAGGAATTGATTTAGAGAATTGGGTTTGTTGCAGGAAATCGGGATAAGTCAAGTTCTTCCAGTTTCCATCACTGGTGTCAAATACTATAGATTGGTTGAGATCTTGACCAACCATAAGAAACCAGGGGTCTCGAGATCGAACCTCCGAGCAAGCAAGATGAAAGGTTGTTGAGGATGAAATGTTGTTCCAAGATTTGCAGACGGAGCGAAGCCGGAAGAAGCTTGAAGGTGGAAGTCGAGAGAGGACTTTTTCGAGAAGGTCCTGGTTGAGTTCATTAAAAGGGAAAGGGGAAATGCTTGAGCTTGATGAATCTGGAGATTTTCTCTTTCGAGATTTTGTTGAGTCCATGTTCATCTTGAGAAAGAAATGAGTCTGCTGCAAGAAGGAAGATTGATTGGTTAGCAACAATGATGAACTTTTTCGAATTACAAAAGTAAATGCAGAATATTGTGCGTAAAGAAAGAAATACATCAAATAACATTTAGATATCTGCAAGGAGATCTAATAAGGGAGAGAAATTGACACGTTGAGAGAACCAATTGAGGAGCCCCCAAGAGAGATTACATGCAATGAACAGAAAAGGTTTAAGAAAATAATATTGATGCTTCAAAGGGTTCCTATAATACCAATTAAGACATAAAAATCACATTTTTATACAAGCTAAAATTTTCTATCACTTGATAAGAACATCTTTTACAGCTATAAAAGGACTAAAAGATCAATTCTTTCAACATTTCCTCTTAAGCTTCTTTCCTGAATTACAAAATGAATCAGTAAATATTGATAAATAAGAGCACCCTAAAGCTGAAGAAGCTCGAAAGAAACAGTACCAATGGACTCCTACAAGGCATCACAAGTGCTAATGAAAAATGCAAGAGAACAAAAGAAACAAGAACTGAGCTCAGTAATTCATATGAACTAATTGAACCATGAAAGTTCCAATCTTTGTACTATAAATCCCAAAACTCCGCACAAAAGTCATCTTTGCATAAAAGAAAAATACTTAAAGATCACATTTCTTTACATCCTTTTTCTAGCAACAGCAAAGGTACACCAAGTAAAGGGATAAAACAAATGCACCAATGTAACTAAACTCCTATGGAGCATTACAGTTCACATTAAGCATCTGAAGAAACAAAAGAACAAAGTACTAAGGCACTAAGAATGCAGCTTCTATGTTAAAGTGTCATCACTCTACTGAACCAATTTAACCATAAAAAAGGAATTTTTTTTTTCAAGATTTGGTTTCAAGACCAAATAATTAAATGGACTAAAGATAGCCCATGTCTCCTCCTCCCTAGAAAACACTAGAACAGAGCATAAATTTACAGACCCACATCACAAAAACCACCACAAACAAAGTTCATTTCAGTGAAAATATTAAAAGAGCAGAACAAAGATTGTACCTCTGTTTGCTTGGGTGCCTTGTCACAACTCAAGAGGAAGCAAAAATGGGTTCTCCTCGTTTTGTAATGGATGAGAGAGAGAGAGATGGGAGGAAACTTCGTGTGTTGCTCTTTTTGTTTGCGTTGACACAGAGAAAGAAGAAGCAAGTGTGTGATGTTGTTGCTCTGAGGGAAAAAGCTAAATAGAAGAGCCGAAACCCAAAGCTCATGAGAGAGAGAAAAAAAAAGCTTGATGACAGAGAGAGAGAGATGGGAGGAAACTTCGTGTGTTGCTCTTTTGTTTGCGTTGACACAGAGAAAGAAGAAGCAAGTGTGTGATGTTGTTGCTCTGAGGGAAAAAGCTAAATAGAAGAGCCGAAACCCAAAGCTCATGAGAGAGAGAAAGATAAGACTGAAGTTACTATCCTACCCTCCGGCGTGGCCAGAACTTCGATGCAAGCGCCTCCCCTTCCACTCAAGTACTCTCTCTCTCCCTCTCGCCTTCAACTGCTCAATGACCACCGAAAATCCCAAACATCTCTAATTTCGATCTAGGGTTTTCGCTCTAGGAAAATGTCGTCGAAGGAAGCCTCGGTTAACGATTTCAAGTCGAAATTCGTGGCGGACGAAGGAGAAAGATGAAGCGAAATCACAGCGCCCCACGACGCCTTGAATCATCCGGGAAAGCGACGAGGAAGCGTCGAAGACCATTGGTAATGCAAAGGGCTAACCACGAGGTCGAGGCCGAAGAGAAGACAAGAAGGGATGATTCCAACCCCAAAAGAAGTAAGTGCTAGGAAAAATCTAATTAAAGAACTTAACCCCTTTGGATGTTATCCAAACCGAGTTTCATGTTAATTCTAATCCTATACGTGAGAGTTAACCGATTTGTGTTTCATGTTAAGTCGGTTTAATTAGTAAAAGAAGTTCATGTTAAGTCAAACCTAAATCGTGTTAAGTCTAATTTCAGTTCATGTCAAATCTAATGTCTTCTCATGTTAAGTCTATTTTTCATGTTAATTCCAATTTTGTTTGTGTTAAGTCTAATTGGTTTCATGTTAGGTCTAATTGGTTTCATGTTAAGTCTAAACTAGGTTCATGTTAAGTCTAATTTCGTGTCATGGCTAGTCTAATGTCTTTTCATGGTAACTCTATTTTTCATGTTAATTCCAACTTTATTCGTGTTAAGTCTAATTTAGTTCGTGTTAAGTCCAATTTGATTCATGTTAAGTCTAAGTTAAGTTCATGTTAAGTCAAACCTAAATCGTTAAGTCTAATTTGATTCATGTTAAGTCTAATTTAGTTCGTGTTAAGTCTAATTGGTTTCATGTTAAGTCGGTTTAATTAGTAAAAGAAGTTCATGTTAAGTCAAACCTAAATCGTTAAGTCTAATTTGATTCATGTTAAGTCTAATTGGTTTCATGTTAAGTCTAATTTAGTTCGTGTTAAGTCTAATTGGTTTCATGTTAATTCCAACTTTATTCGTGTTAAGTCCAATTTGATTCATGTTAAGTCTATTTTTCATGTTAATTCCAATTTTGTTTGTGTTAAGTCTAATTTAGTTCGTGTTAAGTCTAATTTAGTTCGTGTTAAGTCTAATTTGATTCATGTTAAGTCGGTTTAATTAGTAAAAGAAGTTCATGTTAAGTCTAAACTAGGTTCATGTTAAGTCGGTTTAATTAGTAAAAGAAGTTCATGTTAAGTCTAATTTCGTGTCATGGCTAGTCTAATGTCTTTTCATGGTAACTCTATTTTTCATGTTAATTCCAACTTTATTCGTGTTAAGTCCAATTTGATTCATGTTAAGTCTAATTGGTTTCATGTTAATTCCAACTTTATTCGTGTTAAGTCCAATTTGATTCATGTTAAGTCTAAACTAGGTTCATGTTAAGTCTAATTTGATTCATGTTAAGTCGGTTTAATTAGTAAAAGAAGTTCATGTTAAGTCGGTTTAATTAGTAAAAGAAGTTCATGTTAAGTCAAACCTAAATCGTTAAGTCTAATTGGTTTCATGTTAAGTCTAAGTTAAGTTCATGTTAAGTCTAAGTTAAGTTCATGTTAAGTCTATTTTTCATGTTAATTCCAACTTTATTCGTGTTAAGTCCAATTTGATTCATGTTAAGTCAAACCTAAATCGTTAAGTCTAATTGGTTTCATGTTAAGTCGGTTTAATTAGTAAAAGAAGTTCATGTTAAGTCTAAACTAGGTTCATGTTAAGTCGGTTTAATTAGTAAAAGAAGTTCATGTTAAGTCTAATTGGTTTCATGTTAAGTCGGTTTAATTAGTAAAAGAAGTTCATGTTAAGTCAAACCTAAATCGTTAAGTCTAATTGGTTTCATGTTAAGTCTAATTGGTTTCATGTTAAGTCTAATTTGATTCATGTTAAGTCAAACCTAAATCGTTAAGTCTAATTGGTTTCATGTTAAGTCTATTTAATTTTCTACTAAACGCATTGCTTATCGCGGAAGTGTTAGGCCTTTCATGTTAAGTCTAATTTCAGTTCATGTCAAATCTAATGTCTTCTCATGTTAAGTCTATTTTTCATGTTAATTCCAATTTTGTTTGTGTTAAGTCTAATTGGTTTCATGTTAGGTCTAATTGGTTTCATGTTAAGTCTAAACTAGGTTCATGTTAAGTCTAATTTGGTCATGGCTAGTCTAATGTCTTTTCATGGTAACTCTATTTTTCATGTTAATTCCAACTTTATTAGTGTTAAGTCTAATTTAGTTCGTGTTAAGTCCAATTTGATTCATGTTAAGTCTAAGTTAAGTTCATGTTAAGTCTAATTAAACGCTTACATTTGAATTTATTTTCAGGAAAATAGTTGGTGAGGCGGCTGCTGGAGATATTAGGCCAAGCTAGTTATTGGGGCTTATTGTGATTTTATGAATCGGCTTGGCCCAAAGATTCGCCAATGGCACGTGGATGCCTATTGTGGATCCACATTTGAGCACTATATACAATTTGGTGCTCCTGCACTTGATCGTAAAACACTTGAGCACGTATTGAGTTTTTACGTGGCTGATAAAGGAACATTTTCTATCCCTGATGCATATTCTGGGGAAAAGAAAGTTATTAATTTTGGCGTGGATTGGGTCCGTAATCATACTTTATTTCCAATTCTGGTGAGATTATTTTGAAGAATAGGGACTCAAGTGCGAGAATGTGGGTGCAATATTTTTCTAAACTTTTAAAGATGACAAGGGCGGAAAAAAGAAAAGCCGACATTAGCATGAGAAGATATGTTGAAGATCGCTAGAAAGTCTAGTGGAATCAACAGAAGAGAAGGATATCAAGACTTTGTTCTCCTGCAAATTCTTTATCGCTCGATGATATGGTGCCCGAAGCGGGGATGGTTTCCTAGAATAGTCTTGAAGTATCTGGATAGCATTGAGAGGGTGAACAAAGTCGCATGGGGTGACTTCATTTATAAAGAAATTATTAGAGGCATAAATGTTGCTCGGAAGGGTTGAAGAAGCCGGGGTTACATATATCCTCGATGCATGCCATCGATACCGTAAGTTCCATGTTAAGTCTATTTAATTTTCTACTAAGCGTACATTGCTTCTTGTGAAGTGTTAGGCCTTTCATGTTAAGTCTAATTTGATTCATGTTAAGTCTAATTTAGTTCATGTTAATCCTAATTACTTTCATGTTAAGTCTAGTTATTTTAATGTTTTAAGGTTAATGGTGAATATGATCTGATCATAGTTGGAATGGTGAATGTATTACTACGACTTTGGTACTATGAGATGACCGGCATAAGGAGATATGCCACCAAGGATGATGCCTACCTCCAATGACAAATTGGGTCTCAGCGGGGGGAAAAGCTGGCTCTTTTAGGAAGGGGACAATTAAAGCAAAGGCAAAAGTGGCTTCAATAATGCATCTAGAGAAGCCTATTGTGGAAGTTGGGCCATCTCTCCCAAACCCCCCCGCGAGGAAAGATTTCAAGCCCAAGCGCCGATTAAGATTAAAGGCGAAGAATGATGGAGCAGAGAAGAATGACTCCATAGGCCATGTAAGTTTTCTGTTAAGTCTTATTTCATATTAAGTCTAAATTCCAGTTCATGTTAAGTCTAATTTTTAGTTCATGTTAAGTCTATTTTTCGCGTTAAGCCTATTCCATTTCATGTTAAGTCTAAATTCCAGTTCACGTTAAGTCTAATTTTCAGCTCATGTTAAGTCTATTTTTCGCGTTAAGCCTATTCCATTTCATGTTAAGTCTAAATTCGGTTCCGTTAAGTCTAATTTTCAGTTCATGTTAAGTCTATTTTTCGTTAAGCCTATTCCATTTCATGTTAAGTCTAAATTCGGTTCCGTTAAGTCTAATTTTAGGTTCATGTTAAGTCTATTTTTGGCGTTAAGCCTATTCCATTTCATGTTAAGTCTAAATTCGGTTCACGTTAAGTCTAATTTTCAGTTCATGTTAAGTCTATTTTTCGTTAAGCTATTCCATTTCATGTTAAGTCTAAATTCGGTTCACGTTAAGTCTAATTTTAGGTTCATGTTAAGTCTATTTTTCGCGTTAAGCCTATTCCATTTCATGTTAAGTCTAAATTCAGTTCATGTTAAGTCTAATTTTCGGTTCATGTTAAGTCTATTTTTCGTTAAGCCTATTCCATTTCATGTTAAGTCTAAATTCGGTTCATGTTAAGTCTAATTTTTAGTTCATGTTAAGTCAAATATTAATGTTAGGCCTATTTCCAGTTCATGTTAAGTTTAAATTTTAGTTAAGTCCAATTTTAATACTTGTTAATCCTACTTTCGGTTCTGTCAAGCGTAAAGAGGTCGAGAAAGCCGAAAATTGAGGAAGCCAAGAAGAACTCAATAGGCTATGTAAGTTTAATTTCTAGTTCATGTTAAGTCTAATTTCCGTTCATGTTATGTATTTCAAGTTAAATCTAATAGTAATTTCTATTAATCTCTTAAAATCTCAGATCATTGCAAAGCATCCGGGCGATGCTTTTGAAAAGGAAGAGGAGGTGGAGGCTCGCCCATTGAGAAACAACCGATGTTTTGGAGAAATTCGCTAAATTTTGCGACGATTACTCAGCGACAAAACGCAGAAGAGTACATATTGTCAAGTATTTATGGTTGAGATTAGAAGACTCAACGGAATATTGGAATCTTTGGGAAGAAGTGGTGATGTTATAGACCCGAGGTGTCAAGGAAAGAGTTAAGAAGAATTTACCAAAATAAGTAAGTTGCGACCACGGGTAGATGAAGAGGAACACCATTCTCCCAAGCATTGTACAGATTCGAGAAGGGAGAGGATGACGATGACCTTATGGATGAAGATTCCATGAAGAATAAGGTTGAGGAAGACCCCATGAGGGAAAAAGTCAAGAGGAACCAGCTATGAAGGAAAAAGTTGATGATGAAGTCCCCAATGAGGGGGAAAACCAGAATGAAGCTGAGGAGGAAGAGGAAGATCAATTTGAAGAAAGAGCAAGTGTTGTAGATTATTTTGGCGATGCTAAGGAAATTGTGCATAAAGGAATAGAGGAGAAGATTGAGAATAAGATTGAGGAGGCTATTGTAGATAAAGATGTAGAGGAAATCAGAATAAAGGAGTAGAGGAGAAAATTGAGGAAAAAATTGAGGAGGATATCCTAAATAAAGATGGAGAGGAAACTGTAAATAAAGTAGCAGAGGAGAAAAATGAGGAAAATATTGAGGAGGAAATTATAAATAAAGATGTGATTAAGCAGGTTGATGACATTGTGGAGGCCCTAGCGAGTGCTATGCAAAAAAAAGGAAAGAAGGTAGCCACAAAGAAGGCTCTGCCCATGAAAATTAGGGCACCAAGCAGAAGAGCTACGAAGAGATCGCAGCACGTTAGGACCCCTTACACAGAGGGAAAGAAGAAGCAAGAAAAATCTGTAATTGAAGAGGTAGTGATTGTCCCTGATCTTAAGAGCCCACCCATCAAAGATTACTTCAACAAGCAAGATATCAAGTGGGATGTGTTGAAGATGAACTTAATGACGGAGGATGAGGAATCTCTGTTGAAAGACTTAAATGCAGGGATTCCAGATCCTTCAGGGTTTAGCGTACGCATTCTTGATAGCGCAGGGACATTCTTGCACAATTTTAGGATACCACCTTGGATATCCTCCAGACTCACCCCAACAGAGAATAAATTTCTAACACATTTTTGCTCTCTAAGGTGTCATAGGTAAGTTTCCATTAATTAATTAATTTTTGTTTTTGGAGTATATGTTAACTCAATATTGGTTCGTGTATATGTTTTCTGG
This sequence comes from Asparagus setaceus, assembly GCA_012295165.1. Classification (NCBI taxonomy): domain Eukaryota; kingdom Viridiplantae; phylum Streptophyta; class Magnoliopsida; order Asparagales; family Asparagaceae; genus Asparagus; species Asparagus setaceus. The sequence continues at coordinate 12,631,439 of CM022706.1, read as the reverse complement.
TAAATGATAATTCCCACTTTTTCAGGAGGTATGATGTTATCGAAACAGCTAACAGCAGCATGAACAGACATGAGCTGCTATACTTGCTTCGTGGTGGTCGGCTTGACGACAAAGTAAGATTCTAAATTTCTAAATTGAATGAGCCTTATTTATAATGAATGCTAATTTCGGGTTCATTCTGAGATGGAAGAAGCGATGTTAGATAGGCTTCAAAGAAGCCTATGACAAAAATATGGCACAGTGTCGGTGTTCTTTTGTGTAAGTATTTCAGTTCCTGTTAATTCTAATTGAAGTTCATGTTAAGTCTAATTTCATATCAGGTGAAGTCTAATTTCGGATCATGTTAAGTCTAATTTTCATGTTAAGCCTATTCCCATCTCATGTGAATTCTATTTTTCGGATCATGTTAAGTCTACTTTTCATGTTAATTCTATTTCCATATCATGTTAAGTCTAATTCCATATCATGTTAAGCCAAATGTTGATGTTAAGTCTATTGCGGTTCATGTTAATTCTAAATTGGTTCTCGTTAAGTCTAATTTTCGGTTCATGTTAGCCCCAAATTTCATGTTAAGCCTATTTCCGGCTCTTGTTAATTCTAATTTTCACGTTATCTCTAATTTCATTTCATGTTAAGTCTAATTCATGTTAACTCATTTTACTTGGATTACAAGATTCACTACACCGACGCCTCAATTTTACATGATGTTTTGAATTATCTTGAAAAATATCTGACCCTCGCATCGGCGTCTATTGATTCCTTTGGTCGGGGCGATCAGCGGCATCTAGTTGAAGTCCTTTTGAGCGAGGATGAAAGGGTCGTGAGACATTATAGTTCGCTCCCCACGCCACGTATAAGGCTCTGTAAATAAAATCATAACATATTTTGACTCTTGGGCAAATGATTTTAAGATTGTAGATGTGCGTAGAAAATTCGATATGAAGCCATCAAATGCGAAGAACAAGCCGGGAGGTTAGTATCGTGCTTAAATACATGATAAATTCTCTAAAGGAATAACGTATACACTAAACTAAATTTATATGCTCACGTTGCGACTATGGTGTGGTGTATTAGTTTACCATTATATTCGGGCAATAATTGATGGTCGCCGACAATCCGTGACTCTGAAGGTGAGCAGTTGCCGTTATCGCGGGCTAGACTTGCCGCTAATTACTAATAGAAGGGCGGGAAAAAAGAGAAAAAGGAACACTACGAAGATGACACGAGTTTATGAATATATATGTATATAATTACGGTTTGGTATAATCGTAGAAGAGATTGTTCAGTTCACATACAATTGTAGAATTAACATGATGTGTATAGAATTAACATCTTTGTGTAATAGAAATAACATGAAGTGAAATAGAATTAACATGATGTGTATTTGAATTAACATGATGTGTAATAGAATTAACATGAAGTGAAATAGAATTAACATGATGTGTAATAGAATTAACTTGATGTGTAATAGAATTAACTTGATGTGTAATAGAATTAACATGATGTGTAATAGAATTAACTTGATGTGTAATAGAATTAACTTGATGTGTAATAGAATTAACATGAAATAAAATAGCATTAACATGCGGTGAAGTGGAATTAACATGTAGTTGTATAGAATTAACAAGAACTGAAATATATGAAGTGACGAGCAACGCCTTTAGAAAGTTACAGTAGCGAGAAAGACACAAGAGAAAGTTCAGTTCACAATATCCTACATCAATTACACAAAATATCTTACACCCTCCATTTATTCTATTCCTACTCTAGGAATTTCTCGAGCCCGGTGGTTTGCGATAATCGCCATCTTTTTCTTTGACAATCCTTCAAGCATCTATGCCATGTGCGTCTTTGTTTTAATTCTTTGCTTAGTCCACCTCTTTATCTTCGGTTGATGCAAAATGGACATCTCCATGAACCGCCTTGACGGCGACAGCTTGAGTAGTCCATCGCGTAGGTCTTCTTGAACTTTAACGATTTGCTCCTGCAGTTCCTCCTCCTCCGTTCTTCGACGTACTCATCGTCGTGACAAGGTTTAGCCGCCGACGCCGCAAATTAAGGATGGGGTATTTGAGGGTTTTCATGTTACAAGATTAAATCCATATAAACATCAAGTTCAAAAATTAAATGCAGTTTCACGAGCATCGGATGTTAGGAGAAGGGCTTCTTGCTCGGCGACTCATGTTCAATAGCTTTATGGTCGTTCATATGAAAATAGTTAATATGATGTGTAATTACGAGAATCATTAGCATGTGCGAGAACAATTAACATGAGACATACCTTACTTTCTTTTCCCTCAAGATCGCAAAGACGATTTCTTTGGGACGAAGATGCTTCATCGAGGTTTTAACACAAAGTGGTTGAAACCATTCAATGCAACTTTAATTGGCCTCAGTTCTAAATACTACGTAAATAAGTGGTTAACAATTCAATTGGGAAGCTCCGTGATTGACATTAGTCTTATCAACATTTACTACCCAAGTGGGAAGTTTCGTTGTTGTCATAATTCAATGGGAGATATTGGACTTAGCTGAATTTATTAGACTTAACATGAACAGCACTTTGACTTATCATGAGCAGTAGTAGACATAACGTGAACTGGAATTAGACTTAACATGAAGCGAAATAGAATTAACATGAATTGAATTAGACTTATCATGATCGGTAGTAGACATAACGTGGTGGAATTAGACTTAACATGAAGCGAAATAGAATTAACATGAATTGAATTAGCATGAATTGAATTAGACTTAACATGAAGCAAAATAGAATTAACATGCGAAATAGAATTAACATGAAGAGAAGTAGACTTAACATGAAGCGAAATAGAATTAACATGAAGTGAATTAGACTTAACATGAAGCGAAATAGAATTAACATGAAGTGAATTAGACTTAACATGAAGCGAAATAGAATTAACATGAAGTGAATTAGACTTAACATGAAATGGAAATTAGGATTTACATTTACGGAAAATATTAACACGAACTTTAAGTGTCATACCATTGCAAAGAAATTGCTTCCACCATGAAATTGCTTACTAACTTAAAAAACAACTTAGTCTCAGAACTATACAAGCAAATAACTTTACAAAGATATAACACACTTAATCGCAATAGGTTCGTTGCATGTTTTACGGTTATGACCTTCCATATGGCATCGAGAGCATTTTACTGGCCGTGTGTAAACCGTTCTGTTGTTGATCCGTCTTGTTTTATTTCTCCCTTTCCTTTTTGTTGTTAGTGGTGGTAAAATCTGGATCTCATCACGTGGCCTTCGCTTCTAAATGTCGGGGATGGGGTAAAGAATTGGCTCGTAGCTTTTTAAAAGCTTCAACCGCCATAAACGAATCGCAGAATCGGTAAACATCTCTCTTCATAAACATTATGGTCAGCATGCATGTTTACAAGGGATCTGAGTTATATCCCATACGGCATGTGCATGTGTTTTGTCGGATCCACTTGACAAGTTCTATGGGATTGTACCTCAAATAATCCTCTATGTGATTGGCACATCAAAGCGGGCATTGTCCATGTTCTCTTTAAGGACAAGCTCGACTTTGGGACAAAAATGAATTCAATTTTCACCATGCCTCGTCGATCATTCATTGGGACCATAATTTGCTTAGTATGTGTTCTACCACCGTAATATCCTTAGCGTTCTAGCCTCGTGTATCCATTTGTTGAAGGACTCGGCGACATTAGATGTCACGTGACCATATCTGAAACAATTAACATGCCGTGAAATAGAATTAACATGCAAAGAAATAGAATTAACATGCGATGAAATAGAATTAACATGAAATAAAATAGATTTAACATGGAGTAGAATAGAGTTAACATGAAGTGGAGTAGAATTAACATGCGATGGAATAGAATTAACATGAAATAAAATAGATTTAACATGGAGTAGAATAGAGTTAACATGAAGTGGAGTAGAATTAACATGCGATGGAATAGAATTAACATGAAATAAAATAGATTTAACATGGAGTAGAATAGAGTTAACATGAAGTGGAGTAGAATTAACATGAAGTGTAATAGCATTAACATGCAATGGAATAGAATTAACATGAAGTGAGATTGATTTAACATGCGGTTGAATAGAATTAACATGCAGTGAAATAGAATTAACATGCGAAATAGAATTAACATGCGATGAAATAGAATTAACATGAAATAAAATAGATTTAACATGGAGTAGAATAGAGTTAACATGAAGTGGAGTAGAATTAACATGCGGTGGAATAGAATTAACATGAAATAAAATAGATTTAACATGGAGTAGAATAGAGTTAACATGAAGTGGAGTAGAATTAACATGCGTGGAATAGAATTAACATGAAATAAAATAGATTTAACATGGAGTAGAATAGAGTTAACATGAAGTGGAGTAGAATTAACATGAAGTGTAATAGCATTAACATGCAATGGAATAGAATTAACATGAAGTGAGATTGATTTAACATGCGTTGAATAGAATTAACATGCGGTGAAATAGAATTAACAGTGATGAAATAGAATTAACAAACGGAGTAGAATTAACATGCGGTGGATTTTTACTTCATCATACAATTAACATTATATTGCTTATACTTTACCTAATTCCGTGAAAGTACGCGTTTGCCGATTCTCACGGGCGTAGTTCATGACAATATTATATGCCCTTTCGTTTATCGGCTTAATGTCGTCCATATAATCGTTCCATTACGCTTTAGTATACTTGTAACAAGTCGATTGTAATAGATTACCGAATCTGAGTATCCTTTGCCTTTAGTCCCAAGTCCTTCAATTTTGACTGAAATTTTCCACTAGATGTAGAACACATCCGGAGTGTAGAGCATCTGGAAAAACTCTCTAACGACTTCTCGATTCCCTTATCCGCATCCGATATTATAACTAGGCGATGTGGAGGATTGTATGGATCGGCCTTTCATAGAGTATAGACCACAAACTGTCAAAATTTGCAATTAACATACTGAATTTAGAATAAACACGAAACAAGTTAGGCATGAAATGAAATTATACTTAACATGACTCAAAATAAGTATAAAGATAGCCTAGAAAGAGTATTGACATAAAACCTTGTAAGAACCACTTCCAGTTAACGTTATTTTCTTGATCGCATATGCAATAGGCTAGTGGAAATATCCCCTGATTTCCATCGTATGCTACAACGCTGAGGAGTATTCCTTTGAATCGATCTTTCAGAAAGGTCCCATCCAAAAATATAAGTGGTCGACAACCACGCAAAAAACCATTTATGCAAGCGGCATAGCAAATGAATAATCTTGTAAACCTTCCCTCATTTTGTTCAACATGAATATAGCTTCTGGATTTGTCTCCTTAACATTTTCTACATACCTAAATTTCATGTTAAGAAAAGAGCTAGAATTAACAAAGATACGGAATCAAGTTGGAATAAACAGAACTAACGTGAAATGCAAGAGAATTAATTTGCAATGAAATAGAATTAACATGAAGTTCAATAGCATTAACATGCAATGGAATAGAATTAACACGAAGTGAGATTGAATTAACATGAAGTTGAATAGCATTAACATGCAATGGAATAGAATTAACATGAAGTAAGATTGAATTAACATGCGGTTGAATAGAATTAACATGCAATGAAATAGAATTAACATGAAGTGAAATAGAATTAACATGCGGTGAAATGGAATTAACATGCGATGAAATAGAATTAACATGCGGTGTAATGACTTACATTCCATTCATAAAATTAATTTGTATAGGATAGATACTTTACCATCGTAATTGATCATAGGACTCATGAGCATCACCGTATAATTGTTCTTGTGCTCTTTCTTTACCCCACCATACCTTACTATACTCGACCCTTAGCCCAAAAGAACTTAAAAGCTCCTTCTTTACATCAATAGGTATATTCGGCCGGTCCTTTAACATGGGTTGTAATTGGGTGCAATGAATTGTCGGGAGGCCCTACGTTGACCGGCATTATTGCCATCTTGACCACAAGTGTGATTGTTCACGAACTTTTTATTTCAAGTCTATTTTCATCTTTGGGTGGAGAGGCAAATAACATCCACGGGCAACTTTTGGTTTTCTTAAACCGGCAACAAACTCGAATACGCTTTGGTTCATTCTTTTCAAAATCGTACTCAAATTTTTGGCAAGCGAATAGTATTGCAAAGCTAATCTTAATTCTTTGGCCCGTCAAATCGTTGCCCCTCATCGGTTAAAGCATTGTGCCACCAAGCGGGAATCCTCTCGTATTGTTTATCATGTCATCAATCATCATAACATTTTCATGATAGGATTATCATTGGGAATCCTATCCGAAAGACTAACTGAATCGAAGTAGATGTCGGCCGGTACCCATAATCTTTATTTTTGTCTTGTAAATGTTTTGAATAGAAACAAATAATCAAAACTAATCATATAATTAGACTTAACATGAACTAAAATTAGACTTAACATGAAATAAATTAGACTTAACATCAACTGGAATTACACTTAACATGAAATAAATTAGACTTAACATGAAATAAAAATTACACTTAACATGAAGACAAATTAGAATTAACATGGTGAAATTAGACTTTACTTAAAAATTTGACTTAACAATAACTAAAATTAGAGTTAACATCAATTGGAATTAGACTTAACATGAGCAGGAGTTAGAGTTACCATGAAAATTAGACTTAACATGAAATAAAATTAGACTTAACATGAAATAAAATTAGACTTAACATCAACTGGAATTTAGATATAACACGAAAATTAGACTTAACAAGAATCGAAATTAGACCTAACATGTAACGTCTTTGACTTAACATGTAACGACTTCTGATTAACGTGCAATAAATTAGACTTAACATAAAACTCTTTTGACTTAACATGTAGCGTCATAAATATTAAACTTCTTGGTCTTCTAGATCTTCTTTGGTCTTCTAGATCTTGCTCCTCGTCATAGATAATATATGAATCCTCTGTTACTTGAGTAGCTTTCCGTGAATCTCTTTTAACCCAACATTGCGGCAATGCTCCATCATAGATGCGGATCACCTTCGTTCTCAATGGACAAATTGAGGTTGCCGTATGTTGCTTCATCCTTGTATGACAAAGATAAAGACTCATATGGGATTTTTAACCTCTCTCGACGATCAAATTTGATATCCATCATGGTGGTTCTGAATTAATCTTTAAGAAAACGGCTTTGTCACCGATGAGACCATCGCAGATGATATCCTTCTCACCATTATGAAGGGAAGGTAGAAGGAGTAATGGCGAAGGAGTAATGGCGAGAATTTTAGGACAAGAAGAGTTTTCAAGAGCAAAAGGGAGGAGATTTCCCTCAATTCCCCATCGATCGCCATTAATGGTTGAGTAGATGAAGTGTCTGAGGAAGAAGGAGAAGGGCATTTTGGGTTTTCAAAATCTGACTTCTCATTTGTATTTAGTGAGGGCCCGAACACAAATCGCGCAACTGTTTGGGGCTGATCCACACATTCAATAATTGGAGGGGCCCGGTCACATGTAGTTTCAATTTTTGGGGCCTGGACACAATTTTCCCTTGTTCTTTTTATAACTATATTTAGTTTTATGATTTGGTATATATTATTCTTTGCTATGCTGCCCCGATCAGAGAGGGAGACACGTTGCATTTCACAATTCACCTCATTTGTCTTTTTGCGTGCTAATCTCCTAAATTACATGCTACATCACAAGCTTCAAAAACTTATTAAGAATTTTCTAGATGATGATTATTGCTAGTATTAATATATTCAACAATTGAAATAAAGATTTTTTTTTACTTTCTGTTCAATAACAGTCAATAACTCGTATACAATTCATAGTACATGTCCATTATTGAATTAAAGGATCATTTATCAAAAATAATTCTCCCGACCAAAAGTTCAACAATCCTATAATTAGTCTGAAAATCTAACACACAGCCGAAACCATTATTTCAAAACTTTTAGTTGTGATTAATGATCAAATTAAAGCTAGCTTTTTTATGTCTAATTGTTTTTATAAAGTAAAGCTAAGATTTAATTTAACTTTGTTTAAACCCGTTCAGGCCCATGTCCTGATTATGCTTAAACTAATCACGTGGACACTCTTTTAAGTGGGGGAAGAACAACGAATCACCAGAGTACATTTTGTTTAAATTAAACAAGGATTTGACCTCTGCTCTCGAGGAATCTCTTTTGGCACTCTCATAATAAATAAGAAAAAAAAGTAACTAAACATTTAACAAATTAATTATAAACATACTAATCTCCTCTACTTTTGGCTTTTGCTTTTTTAGCATTTGAATCCGGTTCTTAAGATGCGGATAGTACCATCATCAAACAAGGCTCAACTTGATTATTAATTAAATATAGAAATTTCGTGGAGTTGTTTCTATAAATGTTAGACAACCTTAATTAGGATCTCATGTTTTTTTAAGTATTTATATAGCACTAATTTTGGGTGTGTGCATTTTTTTGCACTTAAAGTCTGTACTTTTTTTTTGCTTAAGAAGTTTTCATCCTAAGGTTGGGGATGTTAACTGATAAGTTCGCAAAAAGTAATTATATAGCATCTGAGCTTGATACATTGTTAGTATATAATTTAGTACACAGTTAATTTTTATAATAATAATCTACATATATCTATAGAATAATAAAGTCTCGTGGGCAGGGCATGCGATAATGCATTTGAGATTTGTGTGTGTGTCGTGGCTGACCTTTGTAAAGCAACAAGACAAAAGCAAAAGCAAACACTCTGCTTCTTTTATCTTCTCTCTCTCTATAACTCCTCTCCTCGCCGAGAGAATCTCTCTCTCTCTGTGAACCCCTTTGACTTCTCAAAAGCAAAGCAAAGAGAGAGAGAGAGAGAGGATGAGACAGCCCACACGAGAGAGAGAGAGACATAGACATGAGGGGTGTAATATTATAATTATAATAATAAAAAATGAAGGGTAAATTTTGTGGGGAGAAGCAAAAGCCGCTAATTGCGACCGTCTTTTTTCCCTCCTTGTGGGTTGTCTTCTCTGCTTTTATGTGTTTCGTGGGCGTTTTCCCGAGGGGGAGAGGACTGTTTTCTCACTGCAGCACCCTCACATCGCAGTTGAAAATTTTCATCTCTCTCTCTCTCCACACATCCATCCATCTCCCTCTCTCTCTCTATATTGCAGAGATCTCGATGCTAGATCCACTGTCGTTTGTCAGAGACTAGTTTTCAAATTTCAACGCCTCACTCATTGCTCTTGGAAAACCAATATTTAGGGCCTGCTTATCTGCCCCCTGGTGAAGGAAATTTTAGTGAATATAGATAAATTAAGGAGGCGTTTTTGGCAATCAGTTTTTGGACCATCACAACACTAAATTCATTTAATGACCTCTTTTTAACATATGAAGAACCACGGCAGAACTGTCTTAGCTTTTATCAATCAAAAGCAAACTTAAAACTGAGCTAGTTTTAGTCAGAACTGGTCCAACACCGGTGTTTGGCAAAACTAGTTTTAGTGGGTACAAATTTAATCCAAAAGTTAATTTTTAGTTTGGCAACAATTGGGCTAAAGTTGAACAAGTTTTTTTTTTTAGTTCAAAATTTAGCATTTAAACTAGTTCTTTTTTAAATCACTCTCTACTTTGACTAACTTTAGACTAGTTAGAATAAAACTAGACTTGGCCTAGTCTCTTTTTGGAGTTTTCAAATGACAACTCACCCAAAACTGTGCCAGAACTGATCCTGGCCCAGTTCTATCTCAAATCAGTTTTAATTTGGACCAGGGGATGGGTGGTCCAAACTAAAACTGGTTTAGTGGCCACTATTTAGCCTAAAACAAATGGGTCAAAATTGACCCCTTTTTTTTATGACGAGGAATCTTGGTTTGGCAGGAGGCTACCACAAGAGGACCCCGAGTTCGAGTCACACAACCAGCGGTGGGGCTTTTCTTAATATCAGGGGCCCGTACCAGCAGAGCTGGGCACACACTGGGCGTCTCGCATCTGGGCTCACACTCCGGGCCTCCTACAAGCCCAAGCAAATCCCGGGCATTGCCAACCACCTTTAATCCCTGAAAATTCCAGGTGAATGCGGGCCTAGGTTTCGAACACAGGCACTCCCAACCACCTGCACCCACCAATTGGCACTCTTTGATTTCGAACACAGAATTGGCCCAGTTTTTTGCCAAATAGAAAATAGCTAAAAACCCAGTCAGGTTCAGTCCTAACCCAGTTTTAATAGATTGTCAAACACGCCTTTAAAGTAACATACAAAACTTATTTGGGATTTTAGTAAGTGAAACCAAAGAGAACTTATTTCACCATGTTTGGAAAGTTTAATATAAAAAAACCTTATATGTTATTAAATCATTTTATTATTAGAAATTTTGATGTACTGGATGGCTTGACGGCGACGGATGGGCCGGAGGTGCAACAGATGCTCAAGGTTGATGATGATGATCATCAAGATGCGGAGAAAGATAAGAAAAAAGTGGCGTTTTCTTTTATTCTGTAAGTAGGATTTCCCAAGCTAGATATCAACCGTTAGATCTCATCTTGATGGAATGGTAAAATTATCTTGATATAACAGTCTTTTAAAAGTAAGTCTCTTTCTGTTATGTCAATAATTTACCTAAGTATTAATCCTCATCCTGGAGTCGACACGTATCCCATATCAGCACTAATCAAACAGATCAGCTCACCCCAGCCAGGGCGACTCGGATAGTATGAGCACTCGTCCCTTTCCGAGGAGAGCCGAGTCGGGACAAGCTCTCATTCGACCTCATCATTTGAATCGACCCTGTTGATGTATATAATCACAGTCACTAACCTCGGGTGAGTTTAGCTTTTAAGAGAGCGGAGTCCGCCTTCTCTCCTAATGTCCGGTGTATTTGCTCGGTCGGGGGTTCGCCTCTGACAAAGGGGACTGTGGAAGAGGCGGAGTTGGAATCTCCGGTGGTTCCTCCGACGGTCAAGTTAGTAATGGGGGGAGAAAATTCAATAGAGCAGGAATTCACTTAGGAAAAATCACTTACTTGGTTTGCTGTTCACGTTGTTACTTATACCTAGGGTTGTGGGGGTATTTTCATCTTTCCATCGGCTAAGGAGCTACTGATGAGTCGGCCCTCTCTTCCTCGTGTGAGCCAGTGATTGGCTGAGCATCTCTTTGTCTGCTATGGTGGCTAGCCTTTACAGGTGTCAAATTGCGGGTAATTTGAGGGTTTGTGTGGTCTATTCGCCATTAAGGGGATGGGATTGACGGCGCCTGTAGCTGCATGGGTCCGAGGTGCCTTAAATACCGTGAGAGACGGGGGAGTTAAGGGGCTGTCAGTGCATTTAATGCGATGTTGATGGGCTCGAGTACTGTATAACCGTCGTTCAAGGGGAGGGAACCACGTAGGATGAGAGAGGGGGGAGCTGAGGCCGGGTGGCCGACTCGCATGGCCTCTTGAGGCATCCCTTAGTGTAATCAGTTGGAGGGGACGACTAGTACCGCCTTTTGTGTCGTCCTAGAGGACGGGTGGCTAAGAAGAGGAGGCCTAGATTCACCTCGCACCGTCTGGAGAGGCAGACGACTGGTTGGAAGGGGTTATGATAGGTAACGGGTTGGAAGGGGTTATGATAGGTAACGGGTTGGAAGGGGTTATGATAGGTAACGGGTTGGAAGGGGTTATGATAGGTAACGGGTTGGAAGGGGTTATGATAGGTAACGGGTTGGAAGGGGTTATGATAGGTAACGGGTTGGAAGGGGTTATGATAGGTAACGGGTTGGAAGGGGTTATGATAGGTAACGGGTTGGAAGGGGTTATGATAGGTAACGGGTTGGAAGGACGACTGGTACCGCCTTTCGCGTCGTCCGCGGGAGAGAGTTGTCGATGGGCCAACCTACCCCGCCTTTCGCGTCGGCTATGGCGATAGTCATTTAACAGACCGTGGCGAGGTCGGTAAGTGCAGGCCGCCCCGTGGGTTGGGTGTGGAGGTTCGTGTCGCTCTTCGTTGGCAAGCAAGCGTTTATCCATGTCAGCACTTGGATTTTTCTCCTTAATCACTGATTAGTGGTTATGACCATAACAGACCCCCCTCATTCACTCAAGGCCAGGTCGACAACTTGTGAGGCCAACAAAAAAGACGGTACTTGTCGTCCAGCTCGCAGAGCCGGATTGAGAGGTGGTTTGTCCTCGAACTTCTCACTAATAGCTGTCCGTCATCATCATTGCTCTTGCCACGAGTCTTCATGACTCATCACCCTCCATACCTCTTCAGCCGCTATCACATCAAATCAGTGGTGCCTCATCTCATCTACAGTCGACACCTGCAAGCTATATGCCAATTCAGCTGCATGCCTGGACTCGGCCAAAGTTACATATCTACCCCTCTCAGCATGGTATATATAGGCTCATCGCCTACTAATCAAGGGAGTCTCCTCCGGGCCCCGGGGCCCCTAGGAGCCACAAATAAGTCATCTCTGGCTAATTAATACAATCTCTGCATATACAGCACTAATTCAGTTCATTGGTTCCCCACTTAAGCTATATACTGACTTGACCGTCGGAGGAATCACCAGAGAACCCAACTCCGGTCCTTTAACGTACTTGTAGTTTTACAGAACTCTCATCTTAGCAGGGGATCAACCGTCTAAGGAGATGGAGGGATCCCTACATCTTATATATCGACCCTATGCCCCACTCGCTGATTCGGGATTGAGTCCCAGGACATCAACACTTTCCCTCCATTACACCCCAAATTTTAGGGGTTGGGGAATCTAAAGTTTTCCCCCCAGGTTACCTTAACCCCTCCCTCCTCCCCAAACCACCCCCAAATATCAAATGAAGTCTCAGACAGAATTAACGTGTCCTCTACCTTTCCCCAATAGGGATCTTATCAGAACCATCCCCATAGGATTGGGGTGATCTACACCATTAATAGCAGAGGTATAATTACCAAACTAACCCTCTAACCACCCGTGAATGGTATAGATCACCAATTTCTATAGGGTGTTCTGATAGAATCCTTACTCAGCTTTCCCTACACCCCCATTAACCCCAATGTAAACAGCCCTTAGGGTCTATTAGAAAAGAAAACAAACTCTTTTAGAGGGACAAGGACCATACCCAATGAGTTACCATTAGCCAAGCTACAATGTAAACAAATCTAGTTTATTACTATAAAAAAATTATGATTAAAATACATATGAAATAAATGGGTAAATTATCAGATTGGTGTTTTAATTAGATCCATTTTGATAGTAGGGTATTTTAAATAGCTTCGACTTCATTAAGATATTTTAAATGTTACAAAAAGACAACAAGGCCCATTTTTTCATCGGCAACCAATTTTTCGACAAGGTTCGTTTAATTTGAGTTGGTTTACTGAGGTGGACAGATCTTAATTACATGGCAAGCGGTTAGGCGGGTGATGTAACCAACTCTAAAATCCCCTTTCCCCCAAATTGTTTCTTGAGCCTGAAGATGACATAATGAACACCAATTTGAAGTCTAATACCATAACCCTAACCCTATTCAGTTTTCACTTGCTCTCCAATTGTCAATTTCACCTTAAATTCCTCTCTTTTATAAAATGTAATTTCAAAATTGCACCCAAATTTTTTTCCCCCAATTTGAACTGATTCTCCGCCCCCCAAAAAAAAGAACTGATTCTCAAATTTAAGTTTTCTAACTGCCATCTCCATGTCAGGAAGCCCTTGCCAAGAAATAAATGAAAAATGACATCACATGCAAGCACTTGAGAGAATCTCACCGAAAAATCGGTCGTCGATGAAAAAATTAGCCTTGTTGCCTCTTTGAAACATTTAAAATGCCTTAATAAAGTCGAACCTATTTAAAATACACCACTGTAAAAAATGGTCTAACTAAAATACCAATCTTATTATTTATCCTAATATAAATTAAAAATATCAAAAACCACAGTGCAAGTTTAAACTTAGCCCTTGGAATGGTCCATATATAAAATCATAGATGAGAGGATATTATTCCTAATGCACTAATAAAATAATGATATTCTTTATTTTTCTTTTATGATATAAGACTCTAAATCTTCTTTATATTTCCATATTAGACCATCAAATCTTCATTTTTCTTTTTAAAAACGAGGGTCTTATTCATAACAAGTTAACAGATTTGGGGTGTAAATTAGAAATATGTGTTATTATCATAGAAATGAACATTAAAATAAAATACCTAATATCAGTTTAGAAAATCAATAAATTGAGATTAAATCTAACCGGGGAATCTTTTTTGCAACAACTTAAAGGAACTGGGGTCTAATTTAGAAATAACCATGTATCATTGTACCCTAAACTTAGTCCAAATGTAAATTAGTATAGAACTAAAAGATAGTCTCTCTACTTAGGATACCTTCATTAATCACTTAAAATAGAAGCTAAGGTCAAAAAAGCAAAGTTTTTGATCATTGGTTGGGTTGCGCGTGCAAGGCTGACCAGCAAACGCACCCTTTTATTTTTTATTTTTTCCTTTGGGACCAAACAAAAGAACTCTATCGGAGCCCAATTTTCATAAAGAAAAGGTTTGCATTTTAGCTATAGGACCAGTGGCAACTCACTCATGCTAGGGCTTTAGGAACTTCTTTTTCTTTTTTTTCCTCCTTTTTTCCTTCTACAAGATGAAGAACAAAGACAAAGGGGACTTTGGCAAGAACCATCTCAAAGCTCCTCACACGTGTAGGAAACCATGCACACATGTGGCATGTGCATGGAGTTGAATCCAACTCCTGCACGTGAGGATGGCCCTCTCCTTTGCTTTTCACACGTGAAGATGATTTTAATATACTGGGGGTTAGGATCACTGGTTACACATTATTTACTCCAACTACATATACCATCTTTATGAGTTAAATTTTACTTATTAAAAAAATTTACATAATCAAACAAAATTTTAAGTATAAGACTGATTTTAAGTACATAAGAAAGGTACAAAGCCTTGAATTCTCTTTAATCTTCTCTTCTGGACCATAGTTTACACAACAATTTTTCTAACGGGTGCCCCATGAGCACTCCTTAAGAGATAAGAGAAAGAGAGAAATAAATAGCAAGTAAGTCCCCCTGATTTGCACTAATTTCTCTCTTTACCTCATTTCTCTCCATCTCTCTCATCTCCTAGTGCCCATGAGCACACCTTTTACACCAATATATATTAACATTACAAAGAAAAAAGGTATTAACACGATATTCTCAATATTTCCCGAAAAAGAAAAACTACAACCTTCTTAAAAATAGAAATTGCATAGTTTTAAGTCTGGCCCAAGTACATCAAAATTCAGAGGCGCTTGCAGCCTTATCCAAGTCCAACTTTATGAACATGAACTACACAGTTAGTTTATTCGGCAGAGCCCTTTGCTACGGCGTAAGAAGAAACTGCAGCCTAGGCCTTTCACTTATTTTCAAATTTGAGATCTAATACCTCATTAGTAAACTTATATACTAGGTTCAATGTTAGGAACTTTGTATTGAGGTCCTTTAGTTGAGATTTCTTGTTAAATTCACTCATTTTAATCCAAATTCTTTGTTAATTAATATTATTTCACATATTGTATTTTTACTTCTACCTTTATTAGTTATTCTGGTAAAAAAAAAAATTAAATGAATTTTACACAGCGCTACTTCGCCATAGTTTTGCAGCACAAGTAATGCGAGTAAGGAGTGTAAGGCACGGCATAAAGAGCTAACAAATTTTGTGAGACAAATAATGTGATTCCAATCTATTGTCCAAATGGGAATAATAATGAATCAAACATAAGCCAAACCACTTGTTTAAGAAAAACAAAATGGTATGGTTGGATGGTAAAGGAGATAATGGATTCTTAATACATTCCATTCAGAAAATAATGGATTCTTTACTTGCAACAACAATGACAAGCCAAACATTACCACTAATTAATCAGGTAGAAAGGGAATAAGTCGCAATGTCACTTTCAACTCACGTATATTACTGAGCTATGTCATCAAAACTAATCTTTCCCCAGTCTCCAAATTAATCAATTATTATTTGCAAGACAACCCACTTGCAGCATTTCCTAACAATTCCATCTATAAAAGTTTCTTATGCACAAACTTAGGCAAATAGGATTGAGCCATGGCAATCAGATTATGTTCACCAAATTTCATCATTCCAGCAAAAAGGACCATCAGGAGCCTAACAAGAGTTCATGGGCAAATTAAAAGAGGATCAACACTTAATTCTGCAAACAAGGTCAGTTCTATTTTCTGCTACGAGCCCAATTCCCCTAAATTCAGAAGTCTGTAGCAACTTATTTCGATTTGTTACAGGTTTTTGTGATTGAAGACCAGGAGATAGTTTGCTACAGAGATGAGATGGGGGAGCTAATCTGTGAGGGGTATGATGAAGGTCCAAGATTCACTCGGCAATCACATAGTTCAAATCATCAAAGGTAATTGGCAAAACAGAAATAAAGTACTCAAATCAATTGAAGTATATATCCTGAACAGTTTGCTTTTTTTTAAAAATATTTCCCCCCCCATTTCATGCATGGGCAGAGAGCTCCATGTACCTGATTCCAGGCGAGGAAGAAGACTCCGAGTTGAAGATGACAATGATCACTATATCAAGGATGTTCCTGAGATAAATAAGGTTGACATGCTGATGAATTAGGTTGTGTTACCAGCGCAGGAAAAAGATGTGAACCGAACAAAATAAAGAATGTATACCTTGAATTTTTCTTCCATGTATATATACAGGACTAGCTAGCTCCCTTAGCTTATGCTTAGAGGGATCTTGAAGACATCCCAGTCTCCAACAATAAGAAGGTTTGCATTACTGCTTTTGCTCTCAATTTGTTGAATCTTCTACAGCTGCATTGCATAACACATATACACAATATTTCAATAGCTTGTAAATACAGAAAAACAATTTACTGGCAATATAGGATCAAAGAACAAAAGACATTGGTTAGATCATTACCCATCTTGTAGGCCCTTCACTTCGACATAACATACAATCTGCCTGATCAATGAATATTGATGTTGATATTAAGCAGTACAATAAATCACACTTCTATACTACATTAGAGTTCATGTTGCTCAATTCTAAATCCATGATATATCCAAACACACGCACGCAATCATGCGCATGCACGCCTCCACACGTCCCCACTACACCCACACACACACACCCACCACACGCGTCGGGGTGCGTTGGTGTGTACGCGTGGCCATGCGGGCTGGCAAGGACATTCAGGCGGGTGGGGCTGGCGTGTGCCTGCAAGCATGTGTGTTTGTGCGTGTGTGGTATGTATGCATGAATGTATGTATGCATGTATTTATGTATGTATATGTTAATGTATATAGATAAATATGTATGTATATTCATTTATATGTGAATATGAATACATATACACCTCTACATACATGTGTGTGCACGCGCGAACATATAGACACACCACCACGCACACAATTTATCTCATGCAGTATTCTTCAACAACATCGATAGAGTGACACTTAAAAAAATCCATGTAGCAACACCACCTAGGAAGATTATATTTTGGCTATCATCTTTGCTGAAGTACTAACATAATTCAGCTGTACATGGCCTTTACAAAATTTTACTACTGATAACAATGTAACCCAACCAGAACCCTTCTCAGGACCTTAGTACTATCTATATAATGTAATCAATACTAATACAAGAAAGTGAAACATTGATAAATGCAACTATAAACACCATTTTCTTCAGAAAACAAAACAAAACCGCATACAGAATACATGGTAGCTCCATTTCTAGTAAATGTTGCAAAGGATGAAATGCCAGAAGGGAAAATCATGAAAAGGGTAAGCCATACAATTATAGAAAATATAAGCATAACCTATCACATATTGCATATAAAAAAGTAAGCAATTATAGAATTCAGAGATAAAATGGGTACATGTCAGTTCTACACCAGATAAGCTTGGATATATTCATGCAATCGGAACCATGTCCTTTTATATGGAAATCACATTGGGAGGGAAGGTAAGACTCTAAAAGATACAAATTTGTAATAATAGAAAGATGAGACTTTCCCATGAACAAAGTCCAGCCAGACTTTGCATCACTTCCAATGTCACTCAGATATATGTACCTGCAAACCTATGTTTTAACCTTGAGTCTTTTTGCCTATTTTCATTCCTCACCTTTAGCACTATAAAAGTAAGAAAATGTATACAGTTGAGATTTCTTGATGCATGAAACTTCAACAAAAAATATTTCAAAAAAGAAAAAGAACCAGCGTTGAAATAAACTATGCAGCAACACATTGGTCTTCATCTCTTCATCAAAGAGCAAAAAAATTATGAAGGGATAAACAAAAGAAGTTGCATATTCACATTAATAAAAAAAATTGCATAATGGAAAGGGAAGAAAAGTATAATAAGAAAAAATCTGATAGCGTAATGTGCTCAAGATACAACTAGAATCAATTGTCTTCAATAAATCGTACACAGATGTGGAATGGTGTACAATATGAGGTCGGTATGAATGACACTATACAAAATATTCTGAGAAAACAAATAAAAATGCTGTGCATCACAACAATATAACTGGCCTTCTACTTCATCTTCAATAGTAATACACAAAACTGGGGAGGGAATAGAATGAGACAGCCATGCACAGCATTAAAAGAATGAATAAACAGGAATAAAGAAAAAGCTATAGGAGGAGCCCTATGAAAAAAATGGGCCTTTCACTACTTACACCTTCAAATATACAATTTGAGCCTATGATTCAAGAGAGGCCTCCTGCTGGTTATCTTCACTGGAATCTGGCTGCAAACTAGTTGGAACAGTGGAAGGAGCTGACCACTGATCCGGAACTACAAGAAAATATCCAGTCATGGCCTTCCTGAAACGCTTCTTGTATTGTTTGGGTGAAATCACAGTAGGAGCAACATTCTTTGGTCCACCCAAAATACCTGATGCTTTAACCCAATTCTCCAGATGCTTGTCCCACGTATACTGCCTCATGAAATCAATAATTCCCAAAACAAGTTCATGCTTCACTTCATCAACTCCCACCAGTAAAGAATAATCCATTACAGCAACAGACTGGAGATGGCAATGGAAAAGTGAGTAGATCAGTGAGCAGATATATGGAAAGACAGCATTCTTTTAACAAGAAAGCATTTGATCAATGCAAAAGATGGGGACCAAATTTGCAAGGAAAGAATTGT
Source organism: Asparagus setaceus (assembly GCA_012295165.1). Lineage (NCBI taxonomy): Eukaryota > Viridiplantae > Streptophyta > Magnoliopsida > Asparagales > Asparagaceae > Asparagus > Asparagus setaceus. The sequence goes on along the minus strand of CM022706.1, from coordinate 12,612,264 downwards.
TTTGACTTATGAAAAGGGCAAAACAGTCGACTTTTCCTAAAGAAGGGATATCAAGTAAGAGAGAATAAAAGAACCCACTTCAGGAACTCCTTCGTTACTAGAGAAAATCTAGAAAGTAACAGGGAAGGATTCCGTTGCAGGTTAATTTGAAGTTTTAATAGATGATAAGAAAACTCAACTTAGGGTTAAATAAATCTAGAGTGCAGTTGATTGCACAAACATTATATATGAAGTTAGCAAGGAGAACTTTAGCTTACTGGAAACAAGTGTAACAAATGCACATAACATCAGAAAAGCAATTCTACATAAGAATATCAAGCAAGGACAAAGGAGATTTCACAAGAGCAAATAGATTCTGAAGAGTAACAAATGCCAATGTTACTAAGAGATCCCTCCTTCAAGGGAGTCCTATGGAATAAGAAAAAACATGTTACAAAACATATACCGTATAAACAAGAAGTTAGACTGTGTTGAGGATTTTATATATATTGGATCCTCATCATGCGTGCTTGGTGGGTAGGAAAAAAACTTTAGGTTTGTTCATAGGAAACAAAAACAGCACACATGCATGTGACACTTGAAGATACGTTTAGTACTCCTGGGGTATAGTTAGTTTAGATATGCCTGCCTACCAAATTTCATTATTTGAAACAGGATAATCTGCTTCCTTCATTTCCATCTACATGTTCTAAGATTTCTAACAATAAAAACTTATGCATAGGCCTTTCTACAAATAACGCATCTTTTTTCTACTCACCGCAAGAAAAGCAGTGTCATTCCATACAGCTCTTTCCAAAAGCCGCTTTGCCTTGTTTCTCACAAAAATTGGAGAAGTAGCCTCGAGCAAGTTCTGATCAAGAAGTACCTTGTTGTTACAATCTGTATTATACCGCGATCTTAAAGATCCTTTTAGGTCATACAGCCTAGTTATGTTCCGTGTAAACAAAAGATTCTCCATAACCAGCACATCCATCTTTAAATCTTTGCCACCCTTCAGATGCTTGGAAGTAACCTGCAATACATCACCAAGAAAGGAAGAAGTTATGCTTAAAATAACGAAGTATGCATATAATCACTGAATAACATCATAATAACTCCCTGAGAATGAAGCAAGCAAACAATTTTGCTAGGAATTTACAGACCGATAAAACTTTGCTACATTACTTGTCACCAGCGACCTATCAACCTTAAACAAATGCCTAAATTAGCAAGCAAGTTAAAGAAAGCCAATCTAGATGTTGCTGCCTCCAATTATATTGTAGATTCTGTAGTCATCTAACTACTTGACCACATTCTGATACTAAAAAAACACAAAAAAACACACACACAAATTTTTTTTTATTTTTAAATGATAGGTATACAATGATTCATGCAGCTTACGGATCACCATGGCTCTCAGTACAAGTTTTTATGGATTGAATTTAGTCCAAATATAAATAGTCACCTAATTGGGAAATCACCTTATACAAAAGCTTAAGATTTCAGGGCCAACAATTTTTCTATACCACCCTCCTCATGTGGAAGAGGGTATACTTAGACATGGATGATAAGTATGGTGGATTTTGAACCTAGGTCTCTAGGTGCCCTGTTCTTCCTAGTAAGACTTGTTTGTAACAACACCCGAAACTTAAGGCCAATAGGGCGCAGAAAAACAAATATATACTATCCTAACATCAAACTACTTATTGTACAATATGCAAGTAACCATTCAAGCAATACCAGTTTCATTAAGGATGGCAATACCTTCCACAGCTAGTAACCAAATACTTGCTCAAATTTCAAATCAACCCAAAATCATCCACCTGGGACATTAACCTATATATGCATCCTTAACAAAGAAAATTTACTTCTACCATCAGATCTAGAAAATAAATTAATTATAATTTATAAATTCTCTAACAGAGCTCTGCTTTTGCTTATTTCATTTAATTTTCTGGTGGATCTACTAGTCTCCACAATAGTTAGGGAAAAAAAACAAGCTATCAAATATATGATGAACTTAGTGCAGTGATGGTTACCTACTAATATAACTGGTGCAGTCAAGCCAACTTGGCAACCTTATTGCAAAGCAACCCCTTGAATAAATCTGTTTTTAATCTTTACATAATTTTGAAATATTATATTTCTTTTCAACTAGTACGTTTTGTAGAATTTTGAAGTCTTAATTAAAGCACTAGTGCAATATTATCCCTCTTGACTGCTTCAATAAACTATTACGTGTATTCTTCAAGAGCAAAATTTTCTAATGACAATGTCCCGCATTTGGTTCTATAGTCATCAACAACAATTTAACTCCATGTGCTTCTCATTTTCTCTTATATTTCTAGAATTTATGGTTCTGACCAGACAGACCTAATCCAAGTCAATTATCAGATTATCTTTCGGTTGAGGCGATTTGAAAGATTTCTTATCTTCTTCAGGTAATGTTTTCTTACTACAGTTGGTGCACATCCACCACAATGGTTTCATCTCTGTTAAAGTCAGCTAAGCACCATAAATACAAATTTATGCAGCCCAACTGATCAAGAAACCATCACAATGACTTGTAGCAATCACAACTCCTAAAACCATTACCACTACTTCATCTACTCCCTCCAAATGCACATGTATGACCTTATGACATGTCATCAACAGCTAAAACATGGACCAGAAGGTAATGTTTACAGCAATAATGTAAAATTATATTGTTCCCATTAGTATGCAATGTTCAAGTAACTTTGTTCCTCAAAAAAGAAGGGATAATTAAGTTGATGAACCAGAACTAGCATAAACTAAAAGAAAAAAAAAATCTGGAAGAAAAAGAAAGTCCATATGCTACACTCAAGAATCGAAATACTTGCCCACAACCTGGGTGATAGAGAAGACAATTAGTATGTATCAAAGGGAAAACCACAAGCAATGAAAAATACCGTACCTGATAGATACCCAGAATCTTTGCCAAGCATGTAGGGCTTCGTGTGCCAATTGACTCTGAAAGATATCTAAAATACTCAGGTGCAAATTTTATAAATGATTCAAGCTCTGTTTTCGTAACTTGTTTTATTATAAACCTATCATCCAAAGTTTTTGCAAAGAAAACATTGCTCTTGCCACCCTGTGCTCCCCATTTCTTACAACGACTGAGTGACCTTATATAATCGATTTCGGATGGACAACAAATTCTCCTCAATGCGTCAAAACGTTTGGCATAATAACAAGTCACAGCATATCTGACCTTCCCAATTGGCCCTTCATCACAAAAAGAAACTCTGACATGCACCGCTTTTGCGGATGTAAGAGGATCCGAAACCAGGGAACTTCTGCCCCCGACCAACGACAAAATGCCATCTTCACTTGATCCGAAACTTTTAAACGGTTCATAGTTCATTTCATCAGTTGACTGATGTAGGAAAGAATTCCCAAACTCAGTGGAGGACTGAAAAAGTGATGCATCAGCATTATCTCTCATTCTTTCCCGCTCGTCTGACATTTGGATATGATAAACAGGAGAGACAAGTGCGTGACAAATAATACTAGTGGGTTCATCATCATAAATTGGGATGACAGTTTCATCTACTCCAACTGGAAGAAGCAACCTTGCCCCACCCTGATGCTCCAGTTCACGGAACAAGGAGATATATACAGGACTATAGTCACAAAGAGCACCAAATCTTGGAGCAATTGCCAAATTCTTGTTCATAGAACGATAAATGTGGGGAAAGGGCATTCCTATCCAGATTGGGAAATCCTCTGCACTGTCACCCAACCTGCCCAACAAAGCAGATGTAAAGGACTGTGTCATTTCGGCGCCACTTCGTTCTTCTGAATCCTCTGAAACCGACATCATAGCTGTTGCTTCAACTGAAGCCGAATCTGACATGCTTGCATCTGCAAGCACAGGGGCAGTTTCTTCACCAATCCACTTCGCATCAAATGTTTCTGATAAATTCGCTAACGTTGGAACCTGTCCATCAGAGAGGGTTCTACAGGTAGAAAGACCTAAATCCAGAGGATCCAATTGTTCGCTTGCACTAGTGCAAGTAGAAAGAAGGATGTTATTTTGTTTTCCCAGAAAAGAGTCCAGATTGGGGTCTACTTTTTGCTCATCATAGAGTCCTTCCTGATGGCTAACCGAAAGAATGTTCCCTTTAAGAGGCTCATCATTTCTTGAATCTTGAGAAAGTGTATCAAAACTAGTAAAGCTTATCTGGGACTTGGGGGCTGGGTTCAACTCTGCTAGTTTCTCATTAGTGCTGGCCTTCTCCCTGTCTCTTGTTAAAAAACCACTAAGCATTTCATGGGCAATACTGCTAGATCCGGCAGCAAATATCAAGCGTTGATCCCACAGATATGACAGGAAAAGTAATTGCCTCCTTAATTTATTAACATCAAGTATGTCAATGTTTGGCTGTCCTTTCCTTGCCTCCTTCTCCTGTAATTTATGTAGAGAATCCTGAAACACAAAAGACAAAGATCATCGTCACATGAATGCCAAAATTTGAACCAATCCAGAGAATATAAAGGTAGTGAGTGAAACCTCACCTCAAATTCCACCTTCTCCTTTTGCAGCATTTTTTCAAGTTCAAGGATGTGATTTCTTAATTCTGGAATTTTCATACTACCATTAGTAGAGGCAGAACTGGTGGGCCTACCCTCTGCAATTTGTTGCAAAGCATTTAATACTTCGTTGAATAAAAGTTCAGTCCTGTTAGCCACCTGTTATATCCAAGAATAATGATCAGATGCCACAGAAAAAACTGAATCATTATACCTATTTCAGAAGTTGTAAAAGATATTGAAGAAACTTTTCAAACCAAATAAATCAGACCTCTTCTGCTTCTCTTTGTATCCATTCCTGATGCTCACAATTGAAATCAAGCTTGTGAGGTGGTAGGTAAACATTGTTAACATTAATTGATGCATATCGGAAGCAAGCAACCCTTTCTCCAAACCTTCTCATGTAAAGAACAGGAGTATCATAAGGCAAGAGAATTATAATGGTTGTGACAAGAAGAAATAGAAAGAAAGCTGAAGTAATAAATACCCATAAAACCGAAGGCAGTCTCTATGAAGAGAATGGCCACAGCTCGCTACCCTACTTGCAGCAGCATGATTTGAAAAGCTGAGCTCCAGGAATTTACCAAAAGATAGACCCCAAGCAGCATCAGACATCACAATTCTGTGAGTGGCAGGAGGAAATCCATGAACCCGAGGGCATCGCAGACACCTGTGCCACATCCAGATCTTCCCGTCCCTTTCTCCAGGCAAACATAAATGTGCATGCCTCCTAACTGATATTGTCAGGCTACCTTGGTAATGAGTATAACAATGAACATGAGCTTCAGGTGGAGATTCACAAGAACGACACTTAAAAGTCTGCTGAGAAAAGCCTTTACAGTCAAAATATGGAGAGGGAATTTGATTTATAATTACAAGTTAAAACAATGAAGCAAAAGACTGACCTGGTCAAATAAGTTATCTCGTAAAAATCTTCCCAGTGGCTTATCAAAGCTACCGTAATATTTTATGCGAAAGAGATGTGAACGCCACAAATAGCCCCTTTCCACACAGAGCGTGTGGAAAGAGAAACCAAAATGCTCTGATGGTCAGGGGGGATTTCTTCTTTTGGCAATGTATAGTCAGTCCTTTGTTCATTTTCTTGCAACACATTTGCCAAACTAGAGACAAGTTGTCCTATTGTCTCCCGTTGAATTTGGCTATCATTAGGCATTCTGTCTAAAGTTTGCGAACCAGTGCTGTAGCCAGAAGGAACATTAGCATCATGTTTTACTGTTTGGTCATTGTTTCTAAATGTTTCAACCCCACGAATTTCTCCAAAACATACTTTATTTTTTTCTCTACCAGTATCACGAGGAGAGGGTTGTCGAGAATTTGAAAATAAGCCAGTTAAAGTAGAGACCTGATCCCTTTTCTCCCCAGGAGACTTTTTCATGCCAACAGGAGAGACAAAGGTAGAGCCAGGTGCTCCTTTGTTTCCAGAACTTGATGTTAAAGGGGGAACAAATTCTTTGCGTGCTTGCACATCAATAGTAAGTCGTGGCTTACTAACACAAGGGGGTGCAACACCAGGTATTGTAGAAATTGATTTGTCACAACTGGATGCCGGTTTATCTGGCAATGCGACTGTAATTGGAGATTTTAAGGGAAGTTCTGGCAGAGAGGCACCTTCATCTGCAAGAAAGGAAGTCTCCAGTGCTAGGTGATAGGCTGCAAAAATTCCATACTGGATAACATGTTTCAGTTTCTTCAGCTCATCGCCACTGGCACCCTTGAGCAAAATCTATAAGTAGAACAAACGAAGTTACCATAGATTGCTACTGCATTTGATGTCATATGAAACACAGCTAATTGTCATACGGAAAAAGGACAGTATGATGCATATGTGCTGCAGTAACTTTTAGGAAACTCTAATACTAATAGTCAGAAATAGCATATCCAAGCCATACATAGACATGTCTAAACAGTTGTAAATTCCTGAAAACCAAAGTCTGATTAGAATATATAGATTCAGCATTATGAAGCACTGACATGATATCAGACACATATGCAACTTGATACAAACACAGTGATACAACGAATTCAAAAACTTGGACAGGGCACATGATGGGAATGAGAAAATCTATCTACATGTCTATCTATTTATATATCACACATATGCACAGACGTGGCCTCATCTCTTGTTATTTGTTGGTAGCTCATTTTGCTAAATGAGCAATCATCTCAAAAAACTTTATTCATGATATACATCCTGCTCTATAAGTAATTAAAAACAATGTACACGCTAACACATCAGTCATGAGCAATGGTCATTGAAATCATTGGTCCATCTCTAGCTCATAATTAGCGTTGAATTGAAAAGTTGCTTGTATGTATGTGCAAATGCATATTTTTGTGTGTTTGTGTTTTGGGGGTAAGGGGAGCAGGAAAGAGAGTATGTGTCAGAGGGAGTACTAAAACAAGCTTTGTGAAACTCTACCATAGCCTATTGTATGGATGATCTGCACCATGCATCTGGATTTACATACCTTATCAGCCTATGAATTGAGATATCATGTCGTCTGCAAACATTTTACCCTTGACAAAATGATATATATATTTTTCCTACAGCTGAAAGAATGCATGTCTTACACCCAACCGATTCAAGTAATAAGACTTACAACAACTTGTTCTCCTGATCAATAGGCTAATTTAAGTAAGCAGGTCAAAATGATGGTGACATGTCCATAAGATGGCCTATGGCGGAGAATAACTGATTATTTTAGGAAAGGCTTTCAAAAGAAACATTTTCCTATAATTCTGTCACTGAATACCATTAATTTTTTTATCACTAGATCCATGGACGGCCAAAGTCTACAGCACATGATTTTGTTCAACTATGTATTAGGGCATGGAAATTATTATGAAAGAACAGATCATGACATAAATTGCAAAGATTGGAGTTTTAGATCCACTATAGAAGAAAGTTCTCTCCTATGGCCAATAACCTCCCATTTCCTCTATACACGTGTATGCATTTAAGTTAACTCCTAATATGTTTATCCATCCTATTGACTGAAAGAAAGGAAATCAAAAGCTTTTTAGTGACAAGCATAAAAGGTACCCAAGGTGCAAATAACTTACTGTGCAACCCAAGGGCTTTGGACACCCTTCAAAAAACATTAGTGTCTTCACCATTTTCCTCCCACCCTGCCCAGCACTGCCATGCTCTTCTAGAAACTTTTCCACATGAAACAGATCACACTGCCCAAGCTTTTGAGATGACAGGTGATCAATAGAGGGGACAATCTGAGCACCAGTGCAACGTGCTATACGCTCTAGTAGAGGTCTTTTGATATTTAAAACAAGCGATATGTTTTTTGCAAGTAGATAATCTTGGGCAAAACGAGAGACTGATTTTTCTACAAGGAGTACATGGGGATGGTGAGCATCAATCTTTGCAACTGCCATCTTCAAGTGATCCATTTCCTAAATAGTAGCATGCAAATAATATTAGCAACTATAAAGAAGTTAACTCAAAAAGATACCTTATAGCCACCAACCTGCTGCAGCAAAGTGTCAAAACTTGATAGTGAATTAGTTACTCGCTGGTACTCAAGAGCTCCTCCAAGAATTAGGAAACGAGGCTTTTCTACTTTCGATGTCATACGACGATGTGCTACATTCTTCTTACAAACAATTCCTTTTACTACGATGCTGGACAGAGCCAAAACATAATCAGTAAATTCACACCAGTGGTTAGAAAGAACTATTTATTAACAATTCATCGTTGATGTGCTAATCAACAAGATGCCAACTAAACTTTATTAAACGCATACAGCAGTGCCAGTTCATTGTAGTAAGAAATCCAATTTCTCCAATTTTCTATTCTGGATTTCCTTAAATTTTGTTCATTCTATGGAAGGCAGTAAGTCAGTATAAGCAATCTAACTTGAAAAACTAATGACTCAGATCCCATCCAAAGAACTAAAGCATGTACATACAATCCACTGTACCTTTGACTGCGATGTCCACAAGCAATGCATTTAATCTTCACATACCCACCAGGATCCATTCCTCCTCCCGTGCTGGTGTCTGGCTTTAGAAGAGTTGCTGCTTCCCATGACAAGCCTGTTATTATCTCCAACCAACTTCCCTTGTCACCTTCTTCACCCATTGGGACATTTTCAACCTGTAGAAGCTGGGCTATTAGAGCTCTAAAATGCCCATCAACAACATTTTTCATTGCCTTTTTATGTTCTTCGCTTGTTCGATCTCTGCTCCGGTATTCACCACTGCAAGAGCTGGTTGATGTACCATTATATCCCCATTCTCCTGTAGGATCCTCATCATCATCTTCAGCAACTACATCAAGTTCCCTCTCATCCTCTTCATCTTCGGGGTCAGGAGGAAACCAAAGTATTTCATTATTATCAAAATCCATGGGTTCTGTATCTTCAGCTTCCAAGCTGTATATTGAAGAAGTATGATCATCACAGCTATTATCTGGTCCAGCTTCATCTGTCATCTTATCAGCGTCTATAGATACACGTGATTCTGTATTATCGTGCAAAGTTGAGTCAATCTCCTTAGTTTCATTATTTTCTTGAACAGAATGAACATCAGGTGAATGGTAATCCTGGACTGTTTCGTCAAATTCAATTGGGCCATAGTAAATATCAGAATGCAAAATATGATGTGTTTCTGAATCAGAACGCGACAAACCATACTCCTCATCCTCATCATCGCTCCTGCCAAAAAACAAACGAACACATGAACACGTAGTATGTTCCTAGAGAAGAAGAAAAATTCAAAGATCATGTGAAACTAAAACAAGATGGTTAAAGATATTAATAAAAATAGATCAACATTTCTTACTATAAAAAAATAAATTATTCTTACTGATCTTTCAATATCAGTTCATAACTTTGTAGTGTTTTGAACAATACCTTATTCTTTTACCAGTTGCAAACCTACATAAAGGAGAAGGGTAGCATCCACTAGCAGAAAATAGGCAGAAAATACATGTTGGGGCATCTGCAATTAATGATAAATTGCATCAATACCGTCCTGATTGTCCATTAGCATACTGCATACTCCTTAAAACCAATATATTCCATCAACACTACCTGGGGCAAGGACAAGTGAGAAAGGGCAGACAATCTGGGGCAAGCATAAAATACCCTAAAGGCTCATTCTTATGTTTGCACAGTTTAGCCTATTTCATCGTATCATTAGCACCTAGCAAGTCATAGCTGCTAATTAACATGCACCAATATATCAACCAGTCTATACTTGACCTTGCCCAAATCATAACCTTAGAATGTGATACCAATTTGTGGGAGCAAATGGGGAGCTCACGCATATGACGACAGAGATCATTTTAACTTAAAAGGTTAACTCATTGGGATTTGGCTCGAAGACATATACTGAGCACTCAGTTATCCACTCTACAAGTAAAGTTTTAACACTCAACTTGGATGCTTTTTAGTTGGATATGAGAGAGTTGCAACAAGTTGCCAACTATTAGTATCCAGATTTTGATAAATTACGGTGCCATACACTCTTCTTGATATCCCAATATGAGAATTGTATCTGTGTCGACAAATAAGGGTCCTAGTGCTTGGTCTTTTGTAAATTTATAAGAGGGTAGCAAAAGAAGAGAAATTGACAGTTTCATGAAATATTTAACAAAATTGAGCTCTTTGAACTTTTCTCTCCCTGTCAATTTTTCCAATCTTTTTTATCGTTTCTCTCATAAGATTGAGAATCTTGGAATTTGCTATAATCATCCCTCTAGTCCCTTATCATAAGTTAACTATTCTTCTTGTTTCCTTCCATATTTTGTGCTATATAAGCATCGATTTACATCTTTTTGTAATACATGTGGCTTATGCTTACTTTTCTAGATTTTACAAGAAAGGAGAAAAAACACTAGAATGATAAATGAAGATGATGATGACAACAGAAAGCATGTTTTGGCATGAATGTAGATCATGGAGATGAGACAGATTACATTCCTCAAATCACAACAATTATGATAAGTAAAAATATCATGTAAACTATTAGATTACCTGCATCTAGTATGGCATGATATGAATCTCATTCAATGAGATGATGAGATCCTTAAATCATGAAAGACGAGAAAAATGAAGATAAACATACCTGTTCATGTGAAAGTTGAACTGGTTTGGGGAAGAAACATCAATATCATGAATAGAATTCCTCTGTGATATCTGGATGTCATGATTATCAAGATTCAAACCCAATTTAGCCGACTGGCCACGACTAAGATTATGAACATATGGACCATGCTGATAAGATACAGTCGAGTATGAGAAGGAGCTAGGCATCACACTGCTGCTATTATCCGTGTCCGGAGATGATACCAAACTCATTGCTGAAAGTGAAGGGTTGAAGCCATCACTGTGAGGCCTAATACCATTTCGAGGACTCAACATATCTTGTTCCCATTGTTTGAAGCAGAAATTGCAAACACGAATCCTTTCGCCGTCTTCTCGAGCATTATTAGGATCATAAGGTGAAATGGGTACAGAATTTGCAGTGCATTTCCCACAGAAAACACGCCCACAAAGGCGACAATGGTGTCTCCGGTTGAAGATTGTGAACTGAGAATCACACTCATAACAAACTCTACAACTGTGATCTGGCATCCAAAAATCTCTCGAGACATTGGGTGGCTCACTTCGCCGTGGGATCCAAGACTTCACTCTCCCCACAAACTCGGAGAATGCAGTGTCAGGGGTATCCATCAACGATGGTGAAGCTTCCCAACTCATGCTGAAACAAATCCCCCTTTCTTCACCTCCCTCAATCAAATTGCAAAAGGAAAATTTTCAAATTCTTTCCCAATAATCCAATATAAATTGATGTAGCACCCAAATCCCAGCCTTTAATTCTGCAAGTATCCCTCCCAATCATGACTAGTCTTTTAAATGTTAGCACGATTATGAGTAACAGTTACTAACCCATTAATCTCCATTTGCTAAGAAAAAAGAATTCCAATCAGTGGCTTCAAAATACAGCCACAACAAGATTCAATGTCAACAAAGCCCTCAATACTATCAAAATAAGAGAATATGACCTTCAACTCTAAATACCTGGAAATTACTCAAATTATTCAAATAACAACCAACTCGTCCAAAATTGCATCTTTTCAACAAACGCGTAGCAAATCATGCATTCACATTAGTGCCTCTCCAAAATACCAGCAACAGATCCAAACAAAACCAACCAACGCGTCCCCAAAATCAAACAAATCATCAAGAAACCCTTTCGATGAATTGAGCTTCGAACATTGCAGCTAATTCCACCATCAGACTAAAGCTGGTCTAAAAAAGTAGAGAAAAATCGAGGGAAAGATCGAAACATAACCTCTAATCACCAACATTTTGATCGCGGGAGGGAAATGAGACGGGTTGTCGATCGAATTCCGACAAAAAACGAGGTCAAGTTCGGAGCTTTTCCGCTTCGCCTCTAAATTTCTCTCTCCTCACCTGCTTTCTTTCTTGCTTCCTGTTTTCTCTCTCCCTCTCACAGTTTTTGCTCCTTAATTTTTATATGTTTTTGTTTTATTTTTTATATATATATTGTTTTCAGGAGTAGGAGATTAAACAGCACCAGGACAAGGAAGAAAATGACGTGTGAGGATTATTATACACGTTGTGGATATATCATTAAGGTGGAGCCCACGTTTTGCATGAAATAAGAAGGATTTGTCATTAATTTAGGTTTTATGTAATGATGTGACATAAACTTGGCATGAATTGCAGAATTTGATTAAAACTTTATTCTATTGGATTTGAGCTCATATTTCTCTTATTTAATTTGAGGCTCTATAAAATACCAAAAGTAAAGGATCTTTTATCAATCTTATGCAGTAGAGAAATAATTTTATAACCTCCACCAATAATATAACTTTCTACTAAATAAAAATAATTGAGGGATTTGTTGCCAAAATCTTTCACATGCAAGGATTTGCTAAAAATTATGGATAAATTACACCCAAGAACTTTTAACATTTTGCAGTACTTTTAATATTCATTGTAAAAATCTTATCGATGTTACATTTGACGTGGAGTCGTGCAACTTACGTGAATTAAAAAGACCAAATCACACCTTCAATTATTTAAAAAAATCCCTTCTGACCTTTTGTTTGTTTGTTTTTTTTTTTTTTTGAAGGAAAAAAGTAGAGCAAAAAGCCATATATATATATATATATATATATATATATATATATATATATATATATATATATATATATATATATATATATATATATATATATATATATATATATATATATAATAAAAACATATACAATAGGAATTGAGCTTGTAGTAACAAAAGTCAAACTAGAAGTTCAGCTCGAAATAAATAGACATTAGCAACACTACAAGTCACTAAGCACATCCTAAAAAAAATAACTAACTAATGTAGGGTAGCCCCAACACTGAGCAAGATTGCCTGAGTTTAAGAGAGCTCTCTTTAAATTCAAAACCCTTCCATACCTCTTTAGATAGGGTCCTTTATGGCCTTTTTTATATTTTCAATCTTAAAAATAAAAATCTCCATTTTTTTTAATTCGTTATTTCTTGCTTGCGTCTAAGTTAGAATTCGAACCTTAGTTGTTGTTTTTTGGTTCTAATTTATTGGGGTTATCTGCGAAACATGGAAACTTCTTGGAAACATTATGCAATTCCGAAAGTTATTGGGGGTTTAGTATGATTTTGAAAGTAATTGGCAGTTTAGTACAAGATGCTGAAAGTTCTTGGATGTTCAGGGTAATTTACCCTAAAATTTATCCAGAATCTTATATAATTCAATGTTTCACTTATTTATGCAATGGAGTTAAGAGGGCTAAAGAACTCTACTTACTTGCTATATAGGAGAACTATATTTTCAGGATTGTGACGGATGTTCCATGAAAATTGGATATCAGTTTTGTAGATCCCAAAAAAAAAAAAAGGAAGAAAAAAAAAACGATCAATTAAATCTTACTCGGCAAAATTGAGCGCGATTTCTCATTATATCATTTAATTTTAGTAGAGCAGGAAAAAGTTCCATACTAAGAGCATGGTCCATAAGCCAGAGTTCCAACCCTTTGCAATGCTATAATTGTAGCACTTATTAATTAGTCTACATCAATTAGCATCAGCGTATGAAATTCAAGAAAAAAATAAAAAATTATGAAAGTGCCTATTTGATGTTTTGGAGCTGAAATGATCATGAACTAGACATAAAGACCATAGATTCTCTTCATTATTTGAAAGTCCACCTATGTATAATTGGTTTTAAAAATGTTCTAATTAATTTCTAAGCGCATATAATAACCTGGGGCCCGTTTTATTACTTCTTTTCGCAACCACCTTCGACTTGTCATGCGAGTTCCTTAATCAACTAGGATTAATGTTTAATCCTACAAGCTCAACAATGTAGGGTTATGAAAGATAAATCAAATATAATGTGTAATTATTTATAAATAAAGTTCATAAAGTTTGTAGATAAACCAATACCAATCAATCTTGTAGCTTGAATTATAGATAAAACTCGTAGTCAAAAGCCAGCAGCATGAAAAGAACAAAGAAACAGCATTTACAAGTTGAAAGTCTCACCTAAAAACCTAATTTGCATGTGACTATGAATGAATTCATGAACATGGGATAATGCTGAACTTTCTATTTTGTCAATTACTTTATACTTTTTAGATTTGAACAGCACATGTTTGACGAGAATCGTGCTTATTCTTCTAATTGCCTACAATAATTGTGATAGCTAACCCCAAATTGACGTGTGATTTATGAATGATTAATAACTATGGTATACTACTAACTTTTTTATTGAGTTTCCTATTTTTATTTCGTTAGTTGTCTTTTCCTTTTAAAATTACATGGCTGATAAATAAGGATCAAATTTTTTCATATCTTAAATAATTATTAGCGTGGTAGTTAGTACTAGTGGTATACACCTTCTAATTAGGTGGTAATCAGAGAGGGTCTAATTCTCTCAATTACGATCTCTTATTCTAATTTAGAGGGATGAGATTAAGCCACGTACGATTTTTCACTATAGCAAGAGTGGTTTTAAAATATTGGTTTTTATCACTATTGTCATTAAAATCACTATTTTGAATATCATTTTGCAATAGTACAAATCCTATGTGGCTTAATCTCCTCCCTCTAATTTGCAATGAACGATTAGGATTCAAAGAATTAGATCCTCTCCAATTACCATCTAATTGAAAAGAATTCATATCTATGATGACGATTCCGCTATACATTTGATATAATTTCTTATGAAAAATAACCGAACTAGTTTATGTTTGAAATGAATTTGGAGGATTGATTTGTTTCCTGATATTATTTTATTTTGTTTTTCTTTTGCGAGTAGAGTTGTAAAAGGGAGTGGGGTTATGAAGTACAAGTGTATAGTGGGGTTTATGAAATAAAATTGGCTAAATATCATAAAACCCTCATTAACTTTGGATGATTATCAGGTACCCTTCCATAAATTTCAAAATATCATGAAACCAACCCCAAGGTTTAGGGGTTATCAGAAAACTTTCTTTAACTTTGAGATTTTATAATTAAAAAAAACATTAACCTTACATGGGGGTATTTTTTTCCGGTGAAAATCACAGTTCACACTTTTAGGAGGGTCTTCGAATAAAATCTTAAAGCAAAGGGATTTTTTAATTTAAGGGGGGGTTTCTGGTATTTTGAAAGTTATGGAAGGTTATCTGATAATCTTCTAAAGCTAAGAGGGTTTTCTGATATTAAGCTAATAAACTAGTGAATGTTGTGAGAGCTCTTCAAATTTCAGCGAATACATACCTATTGACACTTATAACACAGATTTTACTATGCAGACGTTTTCTATCTACTAGTTCCATGGCCTTCAAATACAACATAAATCCATCAGCTTCCGCAATTTTAATTCTAACCTCGAATCACTCATGGCTCGAGTTCTCAAAGGAAGAAAATTTCCAAACTACTCGGTATGGGATGCAAAGGTCAGGGCTGCTCCTAGTTACTGTTGGAGGAGTATATGGGGAGCAAAGGAGATTGTTGAGGCAGGTGTGCGATGGCGAATAGGGGATGGAACTAGTGTCAGCATTGCAAATGACCATTAGATTCCCACTCCTACGCCTAGAAAAATTATGTCTCCACTCCCAGACTTCCTAAAGGAGAGCACAATCAATGCTTTAATTGATTCGTCTGCAGCAACTTGAAAGGTGAATATTATTCAAGAATTCTTTATTACAAGCAAGGCGAATTTGATAATTAGTATTCCTCTTAGTTGGAGGTGCCCTTGTGATAGGAGAATATGGCATTATGATAGAAAGGGGTTGTTCACGGTCAGTAGTGCACATTATGTTGCTAGAAGAATGAGAATGTTAGCAGAAAATCAGATTGGCGAGTCTTCTAGTAGTGGGGAAGAAGAAGGGGCATGGAAATTTTTATGGAGTTCTAATATACCCAATAAAATCAAGTTTTTCTGGTGGCGAATGCTAATGGAGATCCTCCCAACACGATATAGTCTTCTTAACCGAATTGAATTGTAGGATGTATCGCATTCCTTTTGCCATGACAACGAGAAGACAATTTTCCATCTTTTTTGCTCTTGTTCAGTTGCTAGAGAAGTTTGGTTCTGCTCTCCTCTTGGAATTCGAGTTGACTCCTTACCTTTGCAATCTGTAGCTGCTTGGTTTAATCATATGCATCAAGTTCTAGATGTCCAAAGTTTTGAAATTTTTCTAATGCTTGGGTGGGCAACTTGGTGAGCATGGAACAAAATGGTATTTTCCAATATCCCTCTTGATCCCATCAAAATTGTTGAGCTAGTGTTGACAATGCAAAAGGATTTTATTAAGGCCCAAGGGACATCCATTGTTGCACCTCCTGATCCCTCAAATAGCCATGGTATAATCACATGGAAACCTCTATCAACTGGGCACCGGATGAAATTGAATACAGATGCAATAATCTTTTCTAGGTTGTGTTGCTCAGGAGTAGGCATGGTCATTCAAAATTTTAAGGGCGAGATTATGATGGCAGGTTCAAGAAGAATGGAACCGGTGACGAATGCATTGTTTGCTGAAGCAATTAGCATGAGATAGAGTCTGGACATAGCCTTGTAAGCGGGTTTCACTGAGATGGAAATTGAATCTGATTCTAGTCAACTCATTGAGCTCATAAAATCTAAAGATGTTAATGGGAAAATAGGCTTAATAGTGGGTGATATTCTAGAGCTTCTTAGCCATTTAATTTATTTTCTTTAGCTCACGTCCGTCGAGATGGCAACAAAGTTGCTCATGCTTTAGCTAAACTTGCTTACTACTTTGATGAACCATCTATATGGATGGAGGAAGTCCCACTTGTTGTGGCAGAAATTATCAACAATGATGTAAGTGGTTTAAATCAATAAACTTCTTATGTTTTTCCCCTCAAAAAAAAAAAAAAAAAAATCTTTCTCTCTTCCTTCACGAAGCGCAATGCTTTGCCTTTGTTGCTACTAGAGTTTCTTCTTCTACATATGAATTCCTTTATTTCGGTGTGAAGTTTGGTTTAGGTCCAATCCATCTATTCATTTAATTAAACTCATCATCTTTACGTTTGGTATTGCTACGCGGGAATGAGTGGGAATAGAATGATAATTCTCACTTCTGATTCCTTCTTACCAAACACATCATTTTTTTTTTGAAATTGGAATGCTTATTCCCACTTCACACCAATTCCCACTTTATATAGAAATGAGCATTGCTAATGAAATGATAGGGAATGAGCATTCCTGCTTAAGTAGGAATTAATAAATAAATAATTTTCAAATGCGTCTATTCCCACTTTATTTTGTAAATTGCACCTAAACGTGAGAATAGAAATAAGCATTCCATTCTCATATTAAATCCATTCCATTTCTTTGTCCATTCCATCCTCACTTCACCCAAAAAGTGTAAGTTTTGAAGGCTCTACAATGCCAGTTTCTATATCTCTAGGGATGCAATTTCCCACCTATGGTTGCACCTACATACGCCCTCGATAACTGCTATTGTCTTTGTTTATTGAGCTTTTTCCTGATAGCACCATGTCAAAAGTCATTGCTAGTACATCAGAACTTCAAAGATATGGTGGAAGTTGAGGAATATAATTTTATATTCTAATACACGCTATAGACCATAACTATTCAGACAAGAGTAACCAATTCGAAGGTACGAGAATAACAAAATGAAAACTTCATGTAAATAAAAAAAATTGAAGATTTAGGAGATTGATGCAGTTACTAGCTTCATTCTCAAAATCCATAACAGAAATCTATCACAAAGTGCCTTATGATGTTTAATATTTGTTATTTATTGTGAAAATAAAAATCAAGGATAAACATTATAAAATACATCAAATATCAAGTATTTGTATCTAAATTTATAAATGGTTAAAAGACCAAATTGATCTCTGTACTAGGATTTAATTCCCAAGTTGGTCTCCATACTTTCTTTTTCTCAACTTAGTCCCTATACTCCATGTTAGAGATGAACTAAGTCCTATTTTAACTTTTGTTAGAAAACCCGTTAAATAAAATTTAAAAAGACAATTCCACCCTGACCCAACTTTTCTCAAAAGACAATTATAATTCATGTTAAGTTTGCTTTAGTTCCTTAACAAACCGATACACAAAATACCTCGTTTCTTCATAAATTCAAGACGATGGTGACGATCTCCTTGAGCTTCAATACCCACTTCTTCCGTATGGAATGCGGGGACAAATGGCTGAGGATAATTTGTGCCCTCTTTAAGTCTAAGGTTGGAAATGTGAGTAAAATTGAAGGACGATTCTACCCCAAACACATCTTTGGGAATCAAGCCTTAGTACATGGACCAATTTCATCTTTTGGCCTTTATAAATACTAGTATTAAGCCCTCGCTGTCATGTATTATTTACTGAGTTATATCTATCGGTAAATTGACAATATGGTTTTATATATAACTATTTATAAAAACTTCAAATGATAATTTTTACTACTATTTATAGAGTGAATTTCTAAACCAGTTAACAAAATAATACACAAATTAGCAAATTTTATCAATTTTCTATAATAGAGCGAAAAGATTTATATTTGTGAAATGTCCGATAAAGATTAAATTCATCATTTGCAAGAACTAATAAAAAGATATGAATAGTATTTTCAATATTAAAAAATATTTTAGCCTGAATAGTGGATAAAGTGGCAAAAATTACTGTAGCATATAGAGCATGCTTAATATTCAAAAATTACATCAGAAGATAAACAATGTTTATGGGAAAAATCATTGCAGAGTGAACAAATATGGCTAAGATTGAAAATATTACAATAGCATGAACAATAATTTTAGTATTTTGAATCATGACGAGCAAAAATAGTGTTCTTGTAGCATAAATAATATTTTTAAGGTTTTGCTTTTAAGTTAGAAGTAGTAAATAACGCAAAACTAATCCACAACCTCAAAATTATAGCCAATTTGTAATTGAATAGTTGAAACACATCCAAACGATCCCGTTTGTATGTGTGCAGTATTTTAAAACTGAATATGAAATGGACCCATCTGATTCAGGGTATCATATCGAATGCATATGATATGAATATATCACTCAAAGAATGACTGATGCATCAATTTAAACATTGAAAATTATGTTCGGGTTCGGATCTAGTTATAAGCTGATCTGATCCGACTGTTCTCCATCCACAGCATAAAAGTTAAAACCAATAAACTTCATTCACCGAAACCCTAGAGCTCAGTGTTCACTTCAGAAAACCTAGAGCTCACTCGTCACTACAAAACGAATCAATGGCGATTTGGGAGACGACAGCAGCATCAATCTCGACGATTTCTCACCCTCATCGACTCTCGTCCCCTTCGATACCCCGATTCCTTTGCTAAGAGGCCCGATTCCCGCCGCGCCCTCCGACGATCCAGGCGCTGGCCCCTTCGTCCTCGCCTTCAACAGCGCGTCCAGTTGGAGATCAGCGTTTGAATCGACGCAATCTAAGCTCATCGATCAGTGCATGGTATGAACCAAACTGTGATCTTTTGGGGGTATTTTGACTATTTTCCCCTTAAAATCTGTTGATTTCTTTTGAGTATATCTTGATGCATTTGGATGAAACACGAGCAAGATGTAAGAACTTATGAAATAACTTAACAAATCCTGTTGATTAATACGAGAAATATGATCTTTTTTCACGAGCAAGATTGCATTTTTATATGCTAAGTCAAATGTAGAATCAGGAAATTACATTTGTATATAAAGTTCAACTATCAGTTGGGCCCAAAAGAAAAAAAGGAACATTTTGGATGAGTTTATTGGCTCCTTCATCACGGGTTTATTTGTTTTTGCTGAAGCACAACATCTATTTTTTTGTGCGTAATCTTTTTATTTGTACTATTGGTTTGTGAAGTTTAGTTTCTTTAAGCATGCACATTTTCATTTGTTTTTATGTTGGGAATTCTTAAATAGACCATAAGGTTGGAATTTTGAATAGATAAATTGCTTTGCAGCTGGCGAGCTGGCTGGCTCTAGTGTTTGCCAGGCAGTAAGTTACACAGCTGCATATATTGAAAATGAAGCACAAACCAGCTCTCGGCTACTGAGTTTTGAAGCCGGGATTGACAAGTACTTCACATTCAATAATTTATTAGGTTTTTTTGTTATGGGGTTTAATTGATTCGGCTCAAGTAGATTATTTATTGTTTTTTTTATTGTTTAATAACTGTAAAATATACTTAAAAGATACTATATTTCATGTTTTGATGTTCAAATTACTTAAACGGACCATAAGAATGGAACTGTCAAGAGAGAGCTTTTGCTGCAGCTGGCCGAGGTGACTGGCTTTAGTTTTTGCCAGTCAGTAAGTTAAACAGCTGCATATATTGAAAACGAAGCGCAAACCAGCTCTCAGCCACTGAGTTTTGTAGCTGGGATTGACAAGTGCTTCACAATCAATGACTCCTAAATTCTACATTGTACAACGACCCTAATTTCAAGTCAAGAAATTTTCTAGCGCATTTTTTTCAGACGGCAATTCATGAGTGTTACATCCTGTTTGTGCAACCTAGCGCGAGGAGATGGATTTTTTTGTTAGAAATCTCATTATTGTACTTCGTACATGAGCAATTCACTGACTCTTTGCATGTTAATAAATAATAAGCATAATGATAAGGTGTTTAATAACTGGTTGTATTGGGTGACTTTCTCTGTTCACTTCCTGCAGGAGGTAGTCTGTTTTAAAAATGAAACTATTAAATATTTGAATGACTGACATCTCTTAACTGAAACTAAAGAGGACACTGAAACTTTGTGAGAAACAGTTATCTATTTAAAACCATAAGTTTATTTTATTCAATAGTTCTGAAATCTTTTAAGATCATTAGATTTGCTAGATTTATTGCCTTATTGCTTCAACATTTGAATACATAGTGACGGATATCTCTATGGAAGGCTGGAGCACGTGTCGGCTGTTCTATCAGCGCATCGAACAAATGCAAGCCACCATGGTGGAAGACCCTCTTTGGAGCCTCAGTGGCAGATTATGCTGAGAGAGAGAAGTGTGAAGAAATGGAGATAACCTCATGCCTTGAAGCATCTAAGGAGCAGTGCATTAAGTTTGCAAAAGAGAAATGCATCGCAGTCTTTCGAGATGCAAGGATAGCCTCTAGTGAATGGAAGGGAGCTTCACATCTTGTTTTCTCTGCCTCGAGGAATCCTAATGATGATTCTCTGGAAGCCAACATTGCAGAAATTGAGCGAGTGCGTGGTCCTGAAGTTACAAACTATAGAGGGGGTGCTTTACTGGAGACTGCTTCCAGTAATGCTAGTTGTAATATTTAGGCTATATCTGTGTTGTAGATCTTTTTGTATAATGTACATTGCTAAATGTTTTTGCCTTGTTCATGAATTTATTCTTTGTAAATTGCCATAATATGGAGAAAACCTCCTCCTTTTCCCTCTGTCTGATCAGTATAATGCAATTTACTGGATCTCTAGATGTGAAGCTTCCTTGCAATGAAAGGAGGATATACATGGATATGAAGAATATCAAGAGATTGTTTCTCATTGGCCAACTTCGTTGCAGCTAAGGCAACAAATGTTGGGTAGAGAAGGAGGCCTGTCCAAATAAATTATTATTAAATCAGCATGCATATGCATATGGTGAAGGATCTAACTTGTATAATGTTTCTGACACTTCTTTTAATTTCTTTCGTCCCAGTCTCCAGATATACAGACAATCCTGAAGGTGCACACTAATGACCTGTAACAAAAAAAGTTTTTTTTTTCTCGGATCTCCAATGTCATTGGTTACTTTCTACAGAGAAAGTATCCGGTAAATCTGACCTACTGCCTTAATGATGCTTTAAAGAGATGTTTGTCAAGTTCACTAATTCACATAGATGTCCGTTTGGTGATTATTTGGAATACTTGGATAAATTTGTTTTTTACCATTTATGAGTGTGCACTTGGTTCTCGACTTGATATGATCTGCACCCCCAGAATAATAATGTGAAATCCATTTGGTAGATGTCAATTCTCGTTCTCTCTTGAACTCTAGGGCTCCGTTCGTACAATCGTCTCAAATCCACTATGATTTCATGTTCAAATTGTCATTTCCTATAAGCTTTTGGAACTTTTTTAATGGGTATTTTCTTTTGTGATTTTAGGTTGATATGAATCAAGGACGAGGCTGTTAAATTTGGCGAGTTGTAATTTGCACCAATGGGCGATGGAGTTTGATAACAGTGCGAGGAACATCAAGGGATCTATTACGAGGGTGAAAAAGGGGCAGCCATTAGCATCAGTCTGGAGCTTGACATTACTGGTTATGGTTGTGTGGACTATTTCTTGAACCAGGATAACATTGCTCATTTGTAAGTTTCCGCATTCTAAGAAGCTTGTTTTGGCTGTTTTATTGATTAAATTGGTATCTTACAATGTTATTGTGCATTACTTTGATGAATTGCTGATCGACTAAAGCCTAATCCACTTCCTTAGGGTTGTTGCACTACTATAAACTATAAAGAGTTTTTATATATGAACTGACTGTGTGTCTTGATAACTTTGGGGTGGTTTTAGTACTCGAAGACTGCCCTTTGGACTTCAGATTTAACAAAGAATGTATCCTTTCATTAATTATTAAGCGCTTTCTTGATGTTGCTTGTTTTCATTTCCTTTCTTCCCTAGCAATGTTTCACCAATTGTTGCCACGCTGAGCATTAGCTACATAAGACTAACATGAGAAGTTATGAAAAGAATTTTACAAATTCCGTTTTAGGACTTCTGTTCATGTTAGCTAGATCTTCTCTGCTTCTCTTTCTTACCATTCATCACAAACTCGAGCCCCTTCAGCCTTGTCTTGCATCACATCAGTTACATGTTTTAATAGGATTGAGTTGTACCCCTCAGCATGTACATCTTGTGCTTATATGCATACCACATGGTCTTACTCATAGGATTTGGATTGTTTCGATGGTCATCCAAACTTATATCTTGTTTCAAATAATGATTTCTAGATAGTTTTAAAAGATTTTAAGGAGAATTTTTTTTTGAAGAGACAACTCCTATAGGGAAAACACAAACGTCTTCTTAATGTACTATCATAGTTGAACACACACACTTCTGTTTTAGCAAGAAACTATCCACTCTCGTTCAAATTTATTGGTAGCTGATAAACTCTCTCTCCTTTTAATAATGAGAGATAATATGTGCAATATTTGTGGGTATTTGATGGGAAACAGTGGAACCGATCGATGGAATAGTGGCAATGGCTAGTGGCTATGATTATGCACATGTCAATTAAGGTGTTAGAGTCTGCATTCGAATGGGGGTAATGAATTCAAATTTGTATAGGTTTAAATATTTAATGCTAGAATTAACTAGGATAAATGTTACTCGAAAGAAATAAGAATTAATATTCAACCCATAGAATGAGCCTTTTAGTAGAAGGTAAGTAGAGTCACATTTATTCAGAGAAAATATTCTTCTAGATTTTTGTATTTATTCAATCTTCTGTGGGAAATTATGGCTAGATCAAATTGGAATAGTTTAAAATTACACATCCATTGTATATTCTCAAAGTTCTAATATGTGTGGGCTGTGTGCGTGTAGTTATTCCTGCATTGGAACTTTGTAAATAGTTATCTGGACAATACTGTGTTACTGCTATATAATGCACTCCCTTCTTGGAGATGCTTTTATAAAAGAAACTATACCTTGTTTTTTATACATAATAAAAGAGACCTGAGAAGTTACATATATTTGAATAATTAAAATATGTTATTTCGAGCAAACTTTTAGCATATATTCTATATATGGATTTTAAATCCAACTGCCTTTAGGATTAGGAGATACTCTCCTTTCCTTGTTTGGGTATCTAAATTTTCTCTAAAATATTTTGACAAGTGAATTTAGTGAAATTCTCTTTCATGGAAATTAGGTTAGGAAGATGTAGCAGATGTCATTAACAAAGTTATAGAAAGCGCTAGATGGCCTAGGCGGTTTTCCTATTTTTTATTTTTTAATTACAATAATTGATAGTAAAAGCCAATGTTATAGAAAGTTTAGGCGCTGCAATGATGCCAAGGCTGATTTTTTTGTTCGTTTAAGTGGTGGTGGAGGAGGTTTTGCTGAAGATTGGAGGAGGTAGAAAATGTGTTCATAGTTGGAGGCTAGAGGAGTTTGGAGGATGTGGAAACTGCAATGGAGGAAATCACGATCAAAACCTAAAGGGTGCGGTCCACATAAGCAGACCCCTAGGCGCTCCCAAAACCTAGGTGAGTAGCCCAAGTACCGCCTAGGTGCTGGGCACTGGGCTGCCAGCCTGGGTAAGCTTACACCTAGTTGAGCTAGGCGGAGCCTTTTAAAACATTGGTCATTAAATTTATGCAAAAAATTATTTTAAGAAACCAAGAGAAACCATAAACTAGCTGCCTTAAGAGAAATTTAGTCACAAACCACTATTACATGAAGAACAAGTTTTAACACCTGATGGCAGACTTCAAAGCCAACAATTGACAGTCTGAAGAAATACAAAAGTACGGAAACTAGTGAAAATATAACAATCATAAACAGAGTAACATTTTGTCTTCTCTTATCCCTCTCGGTGTTTCTCAGACAGTAGCTTGGCTCGTAGCTCTGTTGGATCTGCATCTTGGAACTGGTTCTCTGGGACCCAATAACCCGTTTTGGGGTCTCTCATCCAATATGCTGTTTCCTGCTTAGCAGATCCCCTGGATTGAGCACTCTTTGCAGCAGGCAAATTTCCTGTCGAGGGAACTCGTGCAATCTCAGCCGCAACAGTGTAGTTTCGGCGGCTATATAAAATAACACGAACAAAGAGAAGAAGAGTTAGTATCTAACAGGAAAAGGATACAAATATGTTGAAGCTTAATTGATTTTGGACTTATTATTACTATGTTAATTACCTGAGATATAGAAGAGTGTTAATGGCTACACGAGGCATTGCTGAGACTTGGGAGAGAGAGTGAGTGCAGAAGTATATTTGGTTGAAGAGAAGGGTGTGGTTTACATGTGGTTATATAGGGAGGATGAAGGAGGTTTGATTTTGGATCTGGATTCTCTGCAGTTGGAGAGACCTCTAATTTTAATCTTAACCGGCTTTTGTTTAATTGACGTTTGCGATTCATCGTGAGTGAAGCGAGAAATGAACGCAATACACAAGGATATTGTAAGTTCTAAAGTTGTAATGAATCACCACAATATACTAAATGATATATGATTGTGATTAAAAGTAGTGGTCTTTCTACTACTTTTTGGACGTGGAGGATCCAAATCAACTTGACTTCCAAGAAAAGTAGCTGAGGGGTTTCCTAATTTGATGCTTAACATAAATATAGTTGATTAGAATCAGGACTACACCTGGATTTTTTAATACAAATTCCTATTATTGTCGACATATTTCCATTTTGGTCTCCACGTCTCTTGATGATATAGCGTTTTTTTTAGTTCTTGTTTGTGTAGAAATTAGATACGAAATGAGTCTGTTACCTCTAACCCCTAAAATTGGATCGAAAATATAACATAAATATTTCTGAAGTTTGGTCCTATATGCCTCGGGTAACTACGAATATTTATATACTAACATTAATTTATCGTGCAGAAGTTAATTAAAGATCTTCTGGAAACAGATGCTTAATGTAACAAGAGACTTTCCATTGCCAAGGGGGATGAGCTTCAATTAGTGTTTGCAGCTTGTTTAGTTTTAAATAGCCCAACCTTTCCTTGATAATATAGAAAAATACCGAAAGGCAAAGAATAAGATGCTCATGCTGCACAGAAAATACCAGTTGGCCGATGTAAAGTTTTATTCCAAATAAATGGCATGCAGTGATCAACTTTAGGCTATTCGCTTAATCTGGGGGCGCCAAATGTGGAAAATTAAGAATACTTAGCTAAATTCAGATGAACGCTCCACATGTTTCTCTCTAGATTCTTCACTTGGCTGCTATCTAAAAATAGATTAAACACTAAAGACAACCTTGTTAAAAAAGGTTGGGAAGGAGATCCTTCATGCACGTTCTGTGATGAATGGTTAGAGTCCAGAGAGCACCTATTTTTCTCTTGTCCACTGACAAAACAAGTATGGAGCTATTTTACTAATTTTTCGCTTCCATTCACTTGGCCAAGCTCTTTTGATGAGCTTATGAATGTCTTGGAGAACCTTCAGCTAACAGGTTCTAGGGGTTCTTTATGGCGCACACTATTTTCTTCTATCTGTTGGCACATTTGGAAAGCGAGGAATAACTATATTTTTGATGAAACCAATGTCTCACATATCACTATTGTCAACTCTGTCATCAAAGCTATTATTGAATGGGCAGGTGTGGCGAAGGGAACTGCAGCCACAAAAGTTTCAGATCTTCTCTCTACTAACATGTTTCCTTTGGCAATTAACACAGAGCAACGTGGGGAGCAAGGAGGTCGATACTCATGCACACAATTGAAGAAAGTTAGCTTGGTTCCAGTTCTGTTCATAGTTTTGTGGATTGTTTTTGTTCAGCTTTTATATATGTAATACTAGGGGTTTGTTTTAGTTTTGATCAGTTAGACTTTAGAAATCTTAGAATCTGTTTTATATATACATGGCTGGCTTTGATTCTTTTCTATATCTATGCATGTGGTGAATGATGGCAAGGCCCACTCTTCACCCTCATGGATGTTTAAAAGAAGAAGGTCGTGTATCCCTAAAGACAGATTTAGGAATTTCTATTCTCTAACTGGGACACTGTTCGTGTCCTCTTTGTACATATTCATATAGATCTTTTATAAATGAACGGGCTTGCCCTCTGTTTTTATTCTAAAAAAAAGTTTCTCTCTAGCTGTACCTCTTTGGGTTTTCATTTTTTGGTAACAAAACTTTATCGATTACAATTTCTAGATGGATTGTGGAAAATTCTGACCAAATAGAGAAACGAAAATGTGATGCATATGTCTCTCAAAGGCCTTCTGTTTCTATTAATGACATTGGTTTTATGTATATGTGTATTTACAGTTGGGGTGAAGTGTCCTACACATAAAACTCTTTAACTATAATAGGCTTACACAAATTTAATTAGTTTTATAGTTATAATGCATGCATATGACATATGACTAAGCCATACACTAAGCTATGATACAAACTACATCTCTGTTTCTAATAAATGATGGAGTTTGGTTTCAAATACATGAATTTATAACCAAGACTCAATAAGATCAATTGGTTTAAATTGATTCAATTTCTCTTCATCCAAGATTAAATAACTTTAGAAAATAAATAAACTGTTAGATGACAGAAACTGACAGAAAACCTTACATACCAAACCACCAATATAAATCTTTTTATCATCATGTAATAGGTTAAGCTATTTTAGACATTTTGTCCTTATAGGTAACTCAATACATTCTTGAAACATTTGATATAGAAAACTGTTGACATGATTGACTCATGTATATTACTTATTCATGTTTGTGTCCATTTATGGTTAGAAAATAATAGAAGTTGGTTGAGAAAATATTTTGAAAGGAGAAAAGGTTGTCTAATTTATTCATGCAAAGGATTTGATGTTGAAAACTTCTGAAGGGGATTCACTCACACCTTCTTGGCTTATTTCTATATCCATACATGCAATTGTTCTTTTGAGACAAGCCGGTCAGGTTTTGTAGTAAACTCCAATTGACCCAGCAAACAGGGATATTTTTGTTTTTCTAGTAGCAGCTCATCTCTGTTGGTAGCCCTTCTAAAGAAATCAAACTTATTCTCACCTTTTTCTAGTTATTTCAAGTTATTTATAGATTCTATGGAACCGTCGACATCTTTCTTTTATCAAAGTTGAAGATATTACCCTGTTTCTTGTTTAAATTCAGTGCCAGTTGATGCATATGGCAACTTACCGGGTGCACGCTTTATAGGAACATTGTACAAATTGTATTTATTGAGTTTAAGCCGATGGCCAATTCTATCCGTAAATAAGGGTCACACAAATGGATGGAAATTTCACTGCATATGTTCATCGACTTTGTTTGCATTTGCATTCTGAACTAATTGCGTAATATTAGATATGAAGCCTTAAAATGTTGCTTGCAAAAGGGCAATTTCTTTAATTTTAACACCGAGGATCAATCTTGTCCTTTTTTATCGCTCGCTTTTCGCTTTGATTTCATCTTTTATTTGATTAACTTGCATGACCAGAGCGACGTGGTTAACCTAGTCCTGGAGCAATTTGCAGGCTGATGTACTCGATGAAACAAGTCTCTTAATGATCAAGTGCAAACTGGGAAGTGATGAGTTTCTCTATATCAATGTCGGAGTCATCACCTACAAGTGGATATCTTTGTCATCTATGAGCAGAAACTGAATAGGTCATACCTGGACCAAATTACCCTTATTTTCTTTTCTTCTACCCTTGCGCTCTATATGGTGCAATTGGGTGTTGTTGATATGTTCATGAATTCATTCTCATATCTGTATTCTTTTACTATCTGAGTTATTTGTATTGAAGTGGTAATTGAAATGATTTAGGCCCTTGAGATATTGTAAGTTCAGAAGTAAGGACACCAATGCTTCTGAAAAAGATTAGAAGGTTACTGTTCCCTAATCCAACGTTAAGCACTATGCCTCCTTGGTTCTCTGATTGAGCATTGGTCTTTCTAAGTTCTTCTGAATCCATTCATTATCTAATTGGAATGCTTACGTTGCCCTTTTCTTCCTGATTGGGCTCTAGTCTTCTTGTTTTCAAGTCCGAGTTCTCTCAGAATTGTCTGCATGCGAGCGGATGTTATGAGCCTTACCTGGATCAGATAGTAGGACGTTTCTATCATTGTCCCCCATGTAAGGCTCAGAGCTGTTTGCTCGCTCGCATGTTGACTGTTCTGAGAGGATTCCTATTCCTTGTTTTCATAGAAGACCCATGGAAATTGCAGTTAACACCAACATTAGGCTTTCAGAATCCAAAATCTTTTAGTCTATACCATTGACTCCTTTACTCAAACAGGTGTGTTTGGCAACTCTAAAGAACGAGTTTTAGTGGTTACAAGTTTGGCCAAAGAGTCTAGCCCTAGTTTGGCAAGTAAAAAAGTTGGGCAAAACTATAGTTTATGTTTAGCCCAATTTTATATGATAACTTGTTCTATTTCAAACCAAGACAATTAGCTTGCTTTGGCCCTAAAAAAGCATTCGGAAATGAAAAAGAAAGGTGACAGCTAGCATTAGGCTAATTTTGTTTAAAAAATAGTCAAACTAGATTCAACTTAGAACTAATTCACGTAAAACAAGTTTATTCTAATTTAAGTAAGTGTAGCTAGTCCAAAACTAAACCTGACTAGTTTTTAGTTGCCAAACTGACCCCAATAATCCAAAACAATGACTTAGCAAATATCGTGCGATTATTGCTTTAGACTGGCCATAATTTAATGCTCTTACTGAAAATCCATAACGTTTTATTGTTTGACTCTTTCCTATCCAAAGAAGACTGTGGAGTACGCTTTATTCCCTCACGTGCGGCCCGCACGTGACCTACTAACTGGCACGTGAAGCTCACACTGCCATCTCTGCAGAGGAACAAGGGCAAAGATCCTCGAGATTCTGCTAATTCCCGCGAGGCCGAGAGATTCAAAGCCTAATGTTGGTGTTAACTGCATTTCCATGGGTCTTCTATGAAAACAAGGAATAGGAATCCTCGTAACAGCCATGCGAAGCGAAAGCAAACACTCGAGCCTTACATGGGGACAATGATAGAAACGCCCTACTATCGATCCGTAAGGCTCATAACATCCGCCGCACGCAGACAATTCGGAGAACTCTGACTTGAAAACAAGAAGACTAGAGCCCAATCAGGAAGAAAAGGGCAACGTAAGCATTCCAATTAGATAATGAATGGATTCAGAAGAACTTAGAAAGACCAATGCTCAATCAGAGAACCAAGGAGGCATAGTGCTTAACGTTGGATTAGGGAACAGTAACCTTCTAATCTTTTCAGAAGCATTGGTGTCCTTACTCTGAACTTACAATATCTCAAGGGCCTAAATCATTTCAATTACCACTTCAATACAAATAACTCAGATAGTAAAAGAATACAGATATGAGAATGAATTCATGAACATATCAACAACACCCAATTGCACCATATAGAGCGCAAGGGTAGAAGAAAAGAAAATAAGGGTAATTTGGTCCAGGTATGACCTATTCAGTTTCTGCTCATAGATGACAAAGATATCCACTTGTAGGTGATGACTCCGACATTGATATAGAGAAACTCATCACTTCCCAGTTTGCACTTGATCATTAAGAGACTTGTTTCATCGAGTACATCAGCCTGCAAATTGCTCCAGGACTAGGTTAACCACGTCGCTCTGGTCATGCAAGTTAATCAAATAAAAGATGAAATCAAAGCGAAAAGCGAGCGATAAAAAAGGACAAGATTGATCCTCGGTGTTAAAATTAAAGAAATTGCCCTTTTGCAAGCAACATTTTAAGGCTTCATATCTAATATTACGCAATTAGTTCAGAATGCAAATGCAAACAAAGTCGATGAACATATGCAGTGAAATTTCCATCCATTTGTGTGACCCTTATTTACGGATAGAATTGGCCATCGGCTTAAACTCAATAAATACAATTTGTACAATGTTCCTATAAAGCGTGCACCCGGTAAGTTGCCATATGCATCAACTGGCACTGAATTTAAACAAGAAACAGGGTAATATCTTCAACTTTGATAAAAGAAAGATGTCGACGGGTTCCATAGAATCTATAAATAACTTGAAATAACTAGAAAAAGGTGAGAATAAGTTTGATTTCTTTAGAAGGGCTACCAACAGAGATGAGCTGCTACTAGAAAACAAAAATATCCCTGTTTGCTGGGTCAATTGGAGTTTACTACAAAACCTGACCGGCTTGTCTCAAAAGAACAATTGCATGTATGGATATAGAAATAAGCCGAAGAAGGTGTGAGTGAATCCCTTCAGAAGTTTTCAACATCAAATCCTTTGCATGAATAAATTAGACAACCTTTTCTCCTTTCAAAATATTTTCTCAACCAACTTCTATTATTTTCTAACCATAAATGGACACAAACATGAATAAGTAATATACATGAGTCAATCATGTCAACAGTTTTCTATATCAAATGTTTCAAGAATGTATTGAGTTACCTATAAGGACAAAATGTCTAAAATAGCTTAACCTATTACATGATGATAAAAGATTTATATTGGTGGTTTGGTATGTAAGGTTTTCTGTCAGTTTCTGTCATCTAACAGTTTATTTATTTTCTAAAGTTATTTAATCTTGGATGAAGAGAAATTGAATCAATTTAAACCAATTGATCTTATTGAGTCTTGGTTATAAATTCATGTATTTGAAACCAAACTCCATCATTTATTAGAAACAGAGATGTAGTTTGTATCATAGCTTAGTGTATGGCTTAGTCATATGTCATATGCATGCATTATAACTATAAAACTAATTAAATTTGTGTAAGCCTATTATAGTTAAAGAGTTTTATGTGTAGGACACTTCACCCCAACTGTAAATACACATATACATAAAACCAATCAAATAGAAACAGAAGGCCTTTGAGAGACATATGCATCACATTTTCGCTTCTATTTGGTCAGAATTTTCCACAATCCATCTAGAAATTGTAATCGATAAAGTTTTGTTACCAAAAAAAATGAAAACCCAAAGAGGTACAGCTAGAGAGAAACTTTTTTTTTTTTAGAATAAAAACAGAGGGCAAGCCCCGTTCATTTATAAAAGATCTATATGAATATGTACAAAAGAGGACACGAACAGTGTCCCGCAGTTAGAGAATAGAAATTCCTAAATCTGTCTTTAGGGATACACGACCTTCTTCTTTTAAACATCCATGAGGGTGAAGAGTGGGCCTTGCCATCATTCACCACATGCATAGATATAGAAAAGAATCAAAGCCAGCCATGTATATATAAAACAGATTCTAAGATTTCTAAAGTCTAACTGATCAAAACTAAAACAAACCCCTAGTATTACATATATAAAAGCTGAACAAAAACAATCCACAAAACTATGAACAGAACTGGAACCAAGCTAACTTTCTTCAATTGTGTGCATGAGTATCGACCTCCTTGCTCCCCCACGTTGCTCTGTGTTAATTGCCAAAGGAAACATGTTAGTAGAGAGAAGATCTGAAACTTTGTGGCTGCAGTTCCTCCACACACCTGCCCATTCAATAATAGCTTTGATGACAGAGTTGACAATAGTGATATGTGAGACATTGGTTTCATCAAAAATATAGTTATTCCTCGCTTTCCAAATGTGCCAACAGATAGAAGAAAATAGTGTATGCCATAAAGAACCCTAGAACCTGTTAGCTGAAGGTTCTCCAAGACATTCATAAGCTCATCAAAAGAGCTTGGCCAAATGAAGCGAAAAATTAGTAAAATAGCTCCATACTTGTTTTGTCAGTGGACAAGAGAAAAATAGGTGCTCTCTGGACTCTAACCATTCATCACAGAACGTGCATGAAGGATCTCCTTCCCAACCTTTTTAACAAGGTTGTCTTTAGTGTTTAATCTATTTTTAGATAGCAGCCAAGTGAAGAATCTAGAGAAACATGTGGAGCGTTCATCTGAATTTAGCTAAGTATTCTTAATTTTCCACATTTGGCCCCCAGATTGCGAATAGCCTAAAGTTGATCACTGCATGCCATTTATTTGGAATAAAACTTTACATCGGCCAACTGGTATTTTCTGTGCAGCATGAGCATCTTATTCTTTGCCTTTCGGTATTTTTCTATATTATCAAGGAAAGGTTGGGCTATTTAAAACTAAACAAGCTGCAAACACTAATTGAAGCTCATCCCCTTGGCAATGGAAAGTCTCTTGTTACATTAAGCATCTGTTTCCAGAAGATCTTTAATTAACTTCTGCACGATAAATTAATGTTAGTATATAAATATTCGTAGTTACCCGAGGCATATAGGACCAAACTTCAGAAATATTTATGTTATATTTTCGATCCAATTTTAGGGGTTAGAGGTAACAGACTCATTTCGTATCTAATTTCTACACAAACAAGAACTAAAAAACGCTATATCATCAAGAGACGTGGAGACCAAAA
This sequence comes from Asparagus setaceus, assembly GCA_012295165.1. NCBI lineage: Eukaryota > Viridiplantae > Streptophyta > Magnoliopsida > Asparagales > Asparagaceae > Asparagus > Asparagus setaceus. The sequence continues at coordinate 12,579,149 of CM022706.1, read as the reverse complement.
TGGAAATATGTCGACAATAATAGGAATTTGTATTAAAAATCCAGGTGTAGTCCTGATTCTAATCAACTATATTTATGTTAAGCATCAAATTAGGAAACCCCTACTTTTCTTGGAAGTCAAGTTGATTTGGATCCTCCACGCCCAAAAAGTAGAAGACCACTACTTTTAATCACAATCATATATCATTTAGTATATTGTGGTGATTCATTACAACTTTAGAACTTACAATATCCTTGTGTATTATGTTCATTTCTCGCTTCACTCATGAATCGCAAACGCAATTAAACAAAAGCCGGTTAAGATTAAAATTAGAGGTCTCTCCAACTGCAGAGAATCCAGATCCAAAATCAAACCTCCTTCATCCTCCCTATATAACCACATGTAAACCACACCCTTCTCTTCAACCAAATATACTTCTGCACTCACTCTCTCCCAAGTCTCAGCAATGCCTCGTGTAGCCATTAACACTCTTCTATATCTCAGGTAATTAACATAGTAATAATAAGTCCAAAATCAATTAAGCTTCAACATATTTGTATCCTTTTCCTGTTAGATACTAACTTCTTCTCTTTGTTCGTGTTATTTTATATAGCCGCCGAAACTACACTGTTGCGGCTGAGATTGCACGAGTTCCCTCGACAGGAAATTTGCCTGCTGCAAAGAGTGCTCAATCCAGGGATCTGCTAAGCAGGAAACAGCATATTGGATGAGAGACCCCAAAACGGGTTATTGGGTCCCAGAGAACCAGTTCCAAGATGCAGATCCAACAGAGCTACGAGCCAAGCTACTGTCTGAGAAACACCGAGAGGGATAAGAGAAGACAAAATGTTACTCTGTTTATGATTGTTATATTTTCACTAGTTTCCGTACTTTTGTATTTCTTCAGACTGTCAATTGTTGGCTTTGAAGTCTGCCATCAGGTGTTAAAACTTGTTCTTCATGTAATAGTGGTTTGTGACTAAATTTCTCTTAAGGCAGCTAGTTTATGGTTTCTCTTGGTTTCTTAAAATAATTTTTGCATAAATTTAATGACCAATGTTTTAAAAGGCTCCGCCTAGCTCAACTAGGTGTAAGCTTACCTGTGTCGGTACCCAGGTGCCAAAGACCTGGCTGTATTGGGCTACTCACCTAGGTTGGGAGCTTCTGGTCTTATGGACCGCACCCTTAGGTTTTGATCGTGATTTCCTCCATCGGGTTCCACATCCTCCAAACTCCTCTAGCCTCCAACTATGAACACATTTTCTACCTCCTCCAATCTTCAGCAAAACCTCCTCCACCACCACTTAAACGAACAAAAAAATCAGCCTTGGCATCATTGCAGCGCCTAAACTTTCTATAACATTGGCTTTTACTATCAATTATTGTAATTAAAAAATAAAAAATAGGAAAACCGCCTAGGCCATCTAGCGCTTTCTATAACTTTGTTAATGACATCTGCTACATCTTCCTAACCTAATTTCCATGAAAGAGAATTTCACTAAATTCACTTGTCAAAATATTTTAGAGAAAATTTAGATACCCAAACAAGGAAAGGAGAGTATCTCCTAATCCTAAAGGCAGTTGGATTTAAAATCCATATATAGAATATATGCTAAAAGTTTGCTCGAAATAACATATTTTAATTATTCAAATATATGTAACTTCTCAGGTCTCTTTTATTATGTATAAAAACAAGGTATAGTTTCTTTTATAAAAGCATCTCCAAGAAGGGAGTGCATTATATAGCAGTAACACAGTATTGTCCAGATAACTATTTACAAAGTTCCAATGCAGGAATAACTACACGCACACAGCCCACACATATTAGAACTTTGAGAATATACAATGGATGTGTAATTTTAAACTATTCCAATTTGATCTAGCCATAATTTCCCACAGAAGATTGAATAAATACAAAAATCTAGAAGAATATTTTCTCTGAATAAATGTGACTCTACTTACCTTCTACTAAAAGGCTCATTCTATGGGTTGAATATTAATTCTTATTTCTTTCAGAAGTAACATTTATCCTAGTTAATTCTAACGCATTAAATATTTAAACCTATACAAATTTGAATTCATTACCCCCATTCGAATGCAGACTCTAACACCTTAATTGACATGTGCATAATCATAGCCACTAGCCATTGCCACTATTCCATACGATCGGTTCCACTGTTTCCCGCATCAAATACCCACAAATATTGCACATATTATCTCTCATTATTAAAAAGGAGAGAGAGAGTTTATCAGCTACCAATAAATTTGAACGAGAGTGGATAGTTTCTTGCTAAAACGTATGTGTGTGTTCAACTATGATAGTACATTAAGAAGACGCGTTTGTGTTTTCCTATAGGAGTTGTCTCTTCAAAAAAATTCTCCTTAAAATCTTTTAAAACTATCTAGAAATCATTATTTGAAACAAGATATAAGTTTGGATGACCATCGAAACAATCCAAATCCTATGAGTAAGACCATGTGGTATGCATATAAGCACAAGATGTACATGCTGAGGGGTACAACTCAATCCTATTAAAACATGTAACCTGATGTGATGCAAGACAATGAAGGGGCTCGAGTTTGTGATGAATGGTAAGAAAGAGAAGCAGAGAAGATCTAGCTAACATGAACGAAGTCCTAAAACGGAATTTGTAAAATTCTTTTCATAACTTCTCATGGTCTTATGTAGCTAATGCTCTCGCCGTGGCAACAATTGGTGAAACATTGCTAGGGAAGAAAGGAAATGAAAACAAGCAACATCAAGAAAGCGCTTAATAATTAATGAAAGGATACATTCTTTGTTAAATCGAAGTCCAAAGGGCGTCGAAAGTACTAAAACCACCCAAAGTTATCAAGACACACGTCGGTCATATATATAAAACTCTTTATAGTTTATAGTAGTGCAACAACCCTAAGGAAGTGGATTAGGCTTTAGTCGATCAGCAATTCATCAAAGTAATGCACAATAACATTGTAAGATACCAATTTAATCAATAAACAGCCAAACAAGCTTCTTAGAATGCGAAACTTACAAATGAGCAATGTTATCCCGGTTCAAGAAATAGTCCACACAACCATAACCAGTAATGTCAAGCTCGAGACTGATGCTAATGGTTGCCCCTTTTTCACCCTCGTAATAGATCCCTTGATGTTCCTCGCACTGTTATCAAACTCCATCGCCCATTGGTGCAAATTACAACTCGCCAAATTTAACAGCCTCGTCCTTGATTCATATCAACCTAAAATCACAAAAGAAAATACCCATTAAAAAAGTTCCAAAAGCTTATAGGAAATGACAATTTGAACATGAAATCATAGTGGATTTGAGACGATTGTACGAACGGAGCCCTAGAGTTCAAGAGAGAACGAGAATTGACATCTACCAAATGGATTTCACATTATTATTCTGGGGGTGCAGATCATATCAAGTCGAGAACCAAGTGCACACTCATAAATGGTAAAAACAAATTTATCCAAGTATTCCAAATAATCACCAAACGGACATCTATGTGAATTAGTGAACTTGACAAACATCTCTTTAAAGCATCATTAAGGCAGTAGATCAGAATTACCGGATACTTTCTCTGTAGAAAGTAACCAATGACATTGGAGATCCGAGAAAAAAAACACTTTTTTTGTTACAGGTCATTAGCGTGCACCTTCAGGATTGTCTGTATATCTGGAGACTGGGACGAAAGAAATTAAAAGAAGTGTCAGAAACATTATACAAGTTAGATCCTTCACCATATGCATATGCATGCTGATTTAATAATAATTTATTTGGACAGGCCTCCTTCTCTACCCAAGATTTGTTGCCTTAGCTGCAACGAAGTTGGCCAATGAGAAACAATCTCTTGATATTCTTCATATCCATGTATATCCTCCTTTCATTGCAAGGAAGCTTCACATCTAGAGATCCAGTAAATTGCATTATACTGATCAGACAGAGGAAAAGGAGGAGGTTTCTCCATATTATGGCAATTTACAAAGAATAAATTCATGAACAAGGCAAAACATTTAGCAATGTACATTATACAAAAGATCTACAACACAGATATAGCCTAAATATTACAACTAGCATTACTGGAAGCAGTCTCCAAAGCACCCCTCTATAGTTTGTAACTTCAGGACCACGACTGCTCAATTTCTGCAATGTTGGCTTCCAGAGAATCATCATTAGGATTCCTCGAGGCAGAGAAACAAGATGTGAAGCTCCCTTCCATTCACTAGAGGCTATCCTTGCATCTCGAAGACTGCGATGCATTTCTTTTGCAAACTTAATGCACTGCTCCTTAGATGCTTCAAGGCATGAGGTTATCTCCATTTCTTCACACTCTCTCTCAGCATAATCTGCCACTGAGGCTCCAAAGAGGGTCTTCCACCATGGTGGCTTGCATTTGTTCGATGCGCTGATAGAACAGCCGAACGTGCTCCAGCCTTCCATAGAGATATCCGTCACTATGTATTCAAATGTTGAAGCAATAAGGCAATAAATCTAGCAAATCTAATGATCTTAAAAGATTTCAGAACTATTGAATAAAATAAACTTATGGTTTTAAATAGATAACTGTTTCTCACAAAGTTTCAGTGTCCTCTTTAGTTTCAGTTAAGAGATGTCAGTCATTCAAATATTTAATAGTTTCATTTTAAAACAGACTACCTCCTGCAGGTGAACAGAGAAAGTCACCCAATACAACCAGTTATTAAACACCTTATCATTATGCTTATTATTTATTAACATGCAAAGAGTCAGTGAATTGCTCATGCATGTACAATAATGAGATTTCTAACAAAAAATCCATCTCCTCAGCTAGGTTGCACAAACAGGATGTAACACTCATGAATTGCCGTCTGAAAAATGCTAGAAAATTTCTTGACTTGAAATTAGGTCGTTGTACAATGTAGAATTTAGGAGTCATTGATTGTGAAGCACTTGTCAATCCCAGCTACAAAACTCAGTGGCTGAGAGCTGGTTTTATGCGTTTTAATATATGCAGCTGTTTAACTTACTGACTGGCAAAACTAAAGCCAGTCACCTCGGCCAGCTGCAGCAAAAGCTCTCTCTTGACAGTTCCATTCTTATGGTCCGTTTAAGTAATTTGAACATCAAAACATGAAATATAGTATCTTTTAAGTATATTTTACAGTTATTAAACAATAAAAACAATAAATAATCTACTTGAGCCGAATCAATTAAACCCCATAACAAAAAAACCTAATAAATTATTGAATGTGAAGTACTTGTCAATCCCGGCTTCAAAACTCAGTAGCCGAGAGCTGGTTTGTGCTTCATTTTCAATATATGCAGCTGTGTAACTTACTGCCTGGCAAACACTAGAGCCAGCCAGCTCGGCCAGCTGCAAAGCAATTTATCTATTCAAAATTCCAACCTTATGGTCTATTTAAGAATTCCCAACATAAAAAACAAATGAAAATGTGCATGCTTAAAGAAACTAAACTTCACAAACCAATAGTACAAATAAAAAGATTACGCACAAAAAAATAGATGTTGTGCTTCAGCAAAAACAAATAAACCCGTGATGAAGGAGCCAATAAACTCATCCAAAATGTTCCTTTTTTTCTTTTGGGCCCAACTGATAGTTGAACTTTATATACAAATGTAATTTCCTGATTCTACATTTGACTTAGCATATAAAATGCAATCTTGCTCGTGAAAAAAGATCATATTTCTCGTATTAATCAACAGGATTTGTTAAGTTATTTCATAAGTTCTTACATCTTGCTCGTGTTTCATCCAAATGCATCAAGATATACTCAAAAGAAATCAACAGATTTTAAGGGGAAAATAGTCAAAATACCCCCAAAAGATCACAGTTTGGTTCATACCATGCACTGATCGATGAGCTTAGATTGCGTCGATTCAAACGCTGATCTCCAACTGGACGCGCTGTTGAAGGCGAGGACGAAGGGGCCAGCGCCTGGATCGTCGGAGGGCGCGGCGGGAATCGGGCCTCTTAGCAAAGGAATCGGGGTATCGAAGGGGACGAGAGTCGATGAGGGTGAGAAATCGTCGAGATTGATGCTGCTGTCGTCTCCCAAATCGCCATTGATTCGTTTTGTAGTGACGAGTGAGCTCTAGGTTTTCTGAAGTGAACACTGAGCTCTAGGGTTTCGGTGAATGAAGTTTATTGGTTTTAACTTTTATGCTGTGGATGGAGAACAGTCGGATCAGATCAGCTTATAACTAGATCCGAACCCGAACATAATTTTCAATGTTTAAATTGATGCATCAGTCATTCTTTGAGAGTGATATATTCATATCATATGCATTCGATATGATACCCTGAATCAGATGGGTCCATTTCATATTCAGTTTTAATACTGCACACATACAAACGGGATCGTTTGGATGTGTTTCAACTATTCAATTACAAATTGGCTATAATTTTGAGGTTGTGGATTAGTTTCTGCTATTTACTACTTCTAACTTAAAAAGAAACCTTAAAATATTATTTATGCTACAAAAAACACTATTTTTGCTCGTCATGATTCAAAATACTAAAATTATTGTTCATGCTATTGTAATATTTTCAATCTTAGCCATATTTGTTCACTCTAATGATTTTTCCCATAAACATATGCTTCTGATGTATTTTTGAATATTAAGCATGCTCTATATGCTACTAATTTTGCCACTTTATCCACTATTCGGGCTAAAATATTTTTTAATATTGAAAATACTATTCATATCTTTTATTAGTTCTTGCAAATGATGAATTTAATCTTTATCGGACATTTCACAAATATAAATCTTTTCGGCTCTATTATAGAAAATTGATAAAATTTGCTAATTTGTGTATTATTTTGTTAACTGGTTTAGAAATTCACTCTATAAATAGTAGTAAAAATTATCATTTGAAGTTTTTATAAATAGTTATATATAAAACCATATTGTCAATTTACCGATAGATATAACTCAGTAAATAATACCTCAAGCAGCAACGCGAGGGCTTAATACTAGTATTTATAAAGGCCAAAAGATGAAATTGGTCCATGTACTAAGGCTTGATTCCCAAAGATGTGTTTGGGGTAGAATCGTCCTTCGAATTTTTACTCACATTTCCAACCTTAGACTTAAAGAGGGCACAAATTATCCTCAGCCATTTGTCCCCGCATTCCATACGGAAGAAGTGGGTATTGAAGCTCAAGGAGATCGTCACCATCGTCTTGAATTTATGAAGAAACGAGGTATTTTGTGTATCTTTGTTAAGGAACTAAAGCAAACTTAACATGAATTATAATTGTCTTTTGAGAAAAGTTGGGTCGGGTGGAATTGTCTTTTAAATTTTATTTAACGGTTTTCTAAAAAAGTTAAAATAGGACTTAGTTCATCTCTAACATGGAGTATAGGGACTAAGTTGAGAAAAGAAAGTATGGAGACCAACTTGGGAATTAAATCCTAGTACGAGATCAATTTGGTCTTTTAACCATTTATAAATTTAGATACAAATACTTGATATTTGATGTATTTTATAATGTTTATCCTTGATTTTTATTTTCACAATAAATAACAAATATTAAACATCATAAGGCACTTTGTGATAGATTTCTGTTATGGATTTTGAGAATGAAGCTAGTAACCGTGATCAATCTCCTAAATCTTCAATTTTTTTATTTACATGAAGTTTTCATTTTGTTATTCTGCATCAATTGGTTACTCTTGTCGAATAGTTATGGTCTATAGCGTGTATTAGAATATAAAATTATATTCCTCAACTTCCACCATATCTTTGAAGTTCGATGTACTAGCAATGACTTTGACATGGTGCTATCAGAAAAAGCTCAATAAACAAAGACAATAGCTATCGGGGCTTATGTAGGTGCAACCATAGGTGGGAAATTGCATCCCTAGAGATATAGAAACATTGTAGAGCCTTCAAAACTTACACTTTTTGGGTGAAGTGAGGATGGAATGGACAAAAATGGAATGGATTTAATATGAGAATGGAATGCTTATTTCTATTCTCACGCTAGCAATTTACAAAAATAAAGTGGGAATAGACAGCAATACTTAACTGGAACGAAGTCATTCCGATAAAAGTTGGGCAAATGCTCATAGTTTATATTTAGGCCCAATTTTATACGAATAATCCTTATGATGGTATTTCAAACCAAGACAATTCTATTCCCACTTTTGGCCCTAAAAAGCATTCGAAATGAAAAAGAAAGGTGACAGCTTGCATTAGGCTAATTTTGTTTAAAAAATAGTCAAACTAGATTCAACATTAGAACTAATTCAATGGAAAACAAGTTTTTTTTAATTTAAGTGGCAGTAGCTAGTCCAAATTTAAACCACTACATCATTGTTTTTAGTTGCCACAACAAGTGACCTCCATCCATATAGACATAAAGTAATGACTTAGCAAAGCACAAAGTGATTATTGCTATCTACGACTGAGCCATAAATTAAATGGCTTACTAGAAAATCCATAACGTTTTATTGTTTAACCTCTTTCCCCTATCCAAAGAAGACTGTGGAGTACGCTTTATTCCCTCAATGTGCGGCCCGCACGACCTATAACTGGCACGTAGCTCACACTGCCATCTCTGCAGAGGAACAATGCAAGCATCCTCGAGATTCTTCTGAACCCGCGAGGTCATAGATAAAACCTTAATTTAGTTTAATCCCATTCCACATTAACCTATGAATTCATTAGCAACTGTAGTATTCAATGAATTCAAAATCCAAGAAAGGAAACAAAACCATTCGAAACTTCGACGGATTCAAAATCCCAACTTGTTCATTGAACTCCTGCTTGTTCAATGAACAGGATGGAAGCAGCGGACGAAAAAATAGGTAACTTGTTTTACACCAAGATTATTTCTCCTCTTATTATCTTTGCATATTTTACTGCGCCACTACTCATTTCCCCTCTTTTTGACTGAATTGTTTGCTTAACCAAACTCTGTGTTTTAACTGACAAAAGTGGACTTTGTTTTGTCCGTGTGTTCTCGTCTTCTGACAAGAAGCTGTTTCAGTTCCCAGTGTCTTCTTGCTTAAATTTGCTATCTTCTTCTATTTTGTTCCTCATTTCTCATCTGGGTTCTCTTTGTTTTGTAAGTCTAGAGGTTTTGAGGTGATTGGAAGTGAAAAGATAGTTTCTTTAGGAACTCCAGTCTTTTCTGAGGTGGCGCTTTGAGATTTCAGTCTGGCTAGTTTAGAAGAGTGTTCCATTAGAAATAGTTTTAGATTTTGTTTTAATTTTCATCAAATATGTTTCACATTCAGAATTTCTGTCGGAAATGCCACCTCCTAGTGGTTTTGTGTGGAACTATATAACATAGAAAGGGAGCCGAAGAGTGGTAGACTTAGATATCCCTTTCCAAAACTGATTTCGCCTGGGCGCCTAGAGGTTGGTTTTCTTTCAGTGTGTTTGTGAACTTTATATTTTTTTATCGATTGGAATTAGTTTTCTGCCATTGTAATGTCGAGCTCGTATTGAGGGTCTTTCTTGTTTGAATGTAGGTCCATAGACTTATAAATCCAACACTGGACGAATTCCACAGTACATATAAGTTATTTTGCCCCAATTTCTTGTACCTACAAGGAGCAACAGGAAGATGAAGAGGAAATCGGCTCTTTAATTTGGGGACCATAAATATTGCTGACCCTGAACTGCTGGGTTCTCTAATTGGTCCTCGGTACCAACGATAGTAAGCAACTCAATCAGAATTTAAGTTTACTTGGTTCGAAGTTTCTGTATAATCTTATGTTTATTTAATGTGTGTGCCATTGTCTTTTTAATATGTAGGTCCAAAATTAAACTAAACATGACCAAGTGTAGTATGGTAATAGCAAGCTGTTTGCAGTGTTATTTGCATATGTTTTAGAGTATTCTAGTAGCGTGAAAACTTCATCTACGTGCTGTTCGTGGTCATAAATTTATAGGAACAAATCTCAAATTGACCAAGTCTTATTTATTATTGCAAGTTGATTGTCTCTGTGATATTATTCTATGAAATCCTTATTTCCCCTTATGTGAACCTTCTGTTTCTAACCTGCATAAGTTCGAATTTTGTTTTATAAAAGCATTTATGAAGCATTACTGGTTACATTCTCCTCGTATCAAGTTTTTGTTATTTTTAATTATTGATGTTACTACTTTTCTTTCTTTTGTTCATCGTTGTTATTGCTGTTGTATTGTTGTTACATCTTTTGTTATTGTTATTATTGATATTAAATCTTGAGAGTCACTAGCAGCTGCTCAGAGCTCAATTGCAGCAAGGATGCTAAGTTAGATGCATTTGGCGCTTCCTTTTTACGGTATGCATACTGAGAGAAATCTCTGATTGCTCCGTTGCATTTGTTGTTTGAATGTACCCTCCCATTTTTAAAATGAGAAGTTTTAAGAATGAGTGAGATGTTCTTAGAAACTTCGAGAGAAGTTAGAGCTTGAAGCCTGATACTTTTTTGCATCGCTCTGATGAAAATGTTTATTTCTTGAGAAATCAACTGCAAAACTGGTATTCTTCTGTTCACTTACGTATAATTTTCTTCTTGAATGCATGTGTAATGGATGGAAGCATGTGGGTCTAACTGTGAGATTAACATGGCTTGCCTTTTGCCATGATGCTTGTGGCCTTTTTTCCTTTAATGACGATTCTAAGCCTAGGAATCAATAAAATTCCGCTTTTCAAATCTATTCATATTTCCTTCTTTGGTTGATAAAAAATGGTTTGTGTAGTCAGAAATTTTTTTGATGAGGTTCGAAATTAACGCACATTGGGAGTGTTTGAATTGGGTTCTATGCAATTAACCTTTTGCTTTTTAAAGTTTTAAAATCATAATTTCTGAAGATATTTCTAGGAGGGCAGTCAAGGTGATGGGCTGTGAGAAACTTGAAAATGTTCATTTGATTGCCTGGTGAGAGAGGGAAAAGGAAGAAAATAAGTAGAATTGAGACAAAAGAGTGTAAATAGAAAAGGCAGTCCATTGAGTAAGGTTCCCGGCATTGTGGTACTGTGGGACTAGATATAACAGAAAAAGGCATCCCAGTGCACAAGGTTTCCACCATTACGGTACTAGATGTATGCATCCATTCCTTCCTATTGCTTACTGTGGAGCTATCTTAAGTTTTCTCTCACTGGGTAAAATGTATGTGGAGCAAGTTATAAAGGAAGTTGATAACTGGTAGAAAGAAGAAGCAAAAGGACACGAGATATGAGAAGAAAAATGAACGAGAAACATAAGAATGGTAAGCAGAAAGAAATGGAAGAAAAGAGAAAGAGTAAAAGTACGAATTTTAATATCATTTAAATATTGAGCAACTAACAAAATGAACTATGAGCCAGACGGTTAAGGGGCTAGTCCTAATTCATTGATATGAAGCTTAGGCTTGGATCCATTTCACATGAGTTAAACATTCACGCTTAACTTATAGGTAACAGATCAGCTATGGATCTATCTTGTATAAGCTAAACCCTGATTTAACTTATATCAAGTGAACTGCTACCTGATACGCGTCATATTAAATGTGTTAGGGCTCAAAGTCCTAACCCATCTACAAAGTCCTAACCCATCTACAACCTCTCTTTTTCGGGGAGCGGAGGTGATAAACTGGCATCAAAGTTGAAATCAAGGCGGAGAATGATAATTGGTGCTTGACGAGTGGATTTCGAGGTTCAAATAATGACCTAAGGGGAAACAAGACAGCAATGTGATTTTTTATTTGGAAGCACTTGAAGGATTTGACCTTAATTGGGGTGGCACGAGTGTCGCCTACCCCTAGATCCTTACCATTATTCTTTCTTATGTGATTTATTTATTTTTCTCTTTGTTATTCCTTATCATATGGACTAATGAGTAATGTATAGGATTCATTGGTTAAACTTTTACCAAATACAAGAGGGATATTCTTTTGAAAAGCGGATAACGGGAAGGCGACCGACAAAGTCATCTAGGGGGAAGTGCAGTGAAGGCCCCCTCGAGGGTAGAGGGGAGAAGAAGGCTTTCCACGATAAGAAGCTTATCTTCACTACAATGTGAAAAGAATAAACTACCATAGTTCTTTTTTTTTTCTTTTCCTTTCTTAATGTTCATTTGAAATCTTATTTATACAAGAACGACCATATCATCCCAACTCAGAGAGTCGATGTAGTTGAAGATAAAGAAGAAATGCGGGCAAACTTGTCGTCGAAATTGCTTTGGATAAATTCTCTATCAAATGTTCAAAAATCAAGTATCTGTGGGAGCAATGTACAGGGATAAAGAGGTAAAAGCGTCTTCTCGTGGTGGTTTGATAGACGAATGCCAAAACCGCTACTTAATCCCTGGGATAACCCAAGAGCAATCTGAGCAAGTAATAACCTCGAATCAATCTGTATATTATATTTGGGAGTTTACTAATGGAGGGAAAGGGAACGAAGGAAAAGGGAAACAAGGCAAAGGAAAGGAAGGAGAGGGGAAATGTAATAATCATGTTTGGGACTTTAGTCAAGAAAATAAAGGGGAAGCATTTTTAACCGTTGGATTTGTGTCATGATGGTTCAAAATATTTTACTTCCTCTACACCTTTTTGGGGGCGGGGTTGGGGATCAAATTATATAGAATGGAGGTTAAGGGATGTAAACTTTGTTACTTCCCTTTCCCTCATTTCTTTTAATAAAAACTCCCAAATAAGGTGAATCTATTTAACTTCCTTCGCTTACCCTCGTTCACCCCATCCAACAAAGCAATAATGAAGCCCGATTGTGGATAAATATTCCAAATATAATGGTACAACAATGTCAACAAATCTAGGAGATACATTATTATAGCTAAAAATCATTATCATACTCAACTAAAAAATGGAAACAATATGATATCAACATGCATGAGAGCAATATAGGTTCAAATGCAAGGAGTATAATCCCTTAAATAATGTGTTTGAAGATTTGGCATTATGTATATGGCATGTGCTAGAGAATCTAATCTATTCAATAATGTAGTAACAAATGTGATATTCATAATCAAACTTTGTTATATTTTAATTGCTCCATCCAATTGTATATTATTACTGTCGGAAAAACCAAGAATATATTATTATAGATGTCTCACCTCTTTAAATAAAGGAAAGAAAACTTGGGGTACAAGTATACTTCAGATGTAAGTAAACTTGAGGTTTAAGGTAAACAAAATTGCTAAACAAGAAGTATCATTAATAATTACTCAACTAGTCTAACACTTTTCTCGGCTTGGAGAATATATCTTAGATATGCCTAGCTTGTTGTAAATGGAAACAAAAAAGCTAGTTGCAAGAACATTAGTAGCATTCATCTTTGCCCGGAGAACTTGATGTCGTCAGCAATCAACAAAATGCATCCAGAAAAACCCTAGGCAGTTCAGTCAGTAGAAACCCTATGCGGGTCAGCCAACAGAGACAATGTTAGAATTCAACTATTGAAAGAGGGCCGTTGCAAAATATCAGAAGGAGATGTCATTGGAGTTACAGTTCATGATGAACAATAACTTAGGTTATGATTCACGCAATGAATAGTAACTTCGGTTACTGTTGATGCGATAAAACCCCTTGACTCCGAGGTTAAGTCTCTAGGATCAAGAAAGTTCTGATATCATGTAGAAAAAAAAACCAAGATAATTTTATTATTGATATCTCACCTCTTTAAATAGAGGAAATTAAACTTGGGGTACAAGTAAATTTGGCGTACAAGGTGAAGGAAATTGTTAAACAAGAAATACCATATATATCTACTTACTATTCTAACAATTACATTCTAACCTTTTGATTACGTATCCCAACCTCTTGATTGTATCTCTTTCTATATAAGCTAGTGGAAGCATGAATAAAATTGATTGGCTCTAAACTATTTAAGATGATATCAAATTAAAATTTCTAACTTTAGAATCTCTCCTAAAGTCTAAAACTGGGGCCCATTAAGGGTGTTGCTGCCTCTAACACTATCTCCATGCTTTCCCACGGGCAACATCTAGCTAGTCCTCTAGAGCCCTCTGTCAACCTCCTAATCTCTCACGCTATACTCCCATCGACATATCCAACTCGATCAAATTCTTAGAGCTTCAGTCTCGTCTCGGCGTTGTCAATCCTCTCACAGGCAATCTCATACGCTTCCTCTTCTATTATGTAGTCTCACTGATCTCTTCTTCTATAGTGTCTCATTGGCCTCTTCGAATGCAGTCTTGTTGGTCTCATCTTCTTACGTCCACTCCGGTTTGTCTCTTCTTCTCACATGTAGTTTCATGGGCTTCCTTTTCTCACACGCAGTCTCATCAATCTTCCTTTCTTGCATGCAATCTTTTCAATCACATATACTCACATGTATTCATGTCAACCTCTTTTTCTTGCACGTACTTTATCGACCTCTTATGTGCAAAATTGTCGACCTTTTTCGTGTGTGGCCTCATCTGCTTTCTTTTCTCACCTTCAATCTTATTGGCCGCCTCTTCTCGCATGTCTGATGTTTGTTCTACAAAGTAACTTGCAAAAATTCTCACAAGTCACAAAGCCGTTGCATATGGAGCTCTTCCACACATTCATCGCCGCTTAGTTTCAACAATATCTACACTGCAGCTTGAGGGAGAGTGTTAAGAAATCTAATCTGTTCAACAATCTATAAACAAGCACGCTCTTCATAATCAAAGTTTGTTTATTCTAACTACTCCATCCAACCAAACCTCTGGATTATGTATCCCAACCTTATGATTGCAATTCTTTCTATATAAGCTACTAGAAATATGAATAAAATAGATTGACTCCAAATTATTTAGTAGTATGCTTTATTTTGTGGAATAAAAATACAGTTGTGAACGTATCATAAACTAATCGTGATCTAACCTCTGTACTATAGATGAAGGTCAACTCTCAACTCAAGTGATATACTATACCAGCTTCATAAATGTCTGTAATATAAAACTCGTAGGGTATTTACACTTTATTGTGATTACATTAACATTTGGATATATGTGCCGATCATCTAAATTTTAGGAAGGAAACCTTATAGTTGTTTGAATTAATTCATTACAAATATTTACCATGTTCAAAAATTTTAAATTGGAATATGAATGAATAAAGTCAATCAAAATCATATCGGTTTGTGCCTCTATTATGGTTTACTATATTGAAGAGGAGGCATGCATTACAAACTATAAGCTCTGTACTTTTGTGTTTAATTGTCTAATAATTTATTTAACACTACATTCAATCATCTTCCTATTTAATTTGAGACTAATTTTACTCCTTAATACCTCTCAATCATAGGAAATGACGCTTTTATGAAGCTTTCCGTAACGAGATAGGTTTTACATGTCGATCATCTTTTATTATTATTAGTAGAAAATGTCCCCAATCATGGAGATTTCCCGATATAGTGGCTGACATTTCAGGATTTTTCCAATATATCAGGTGATATTTTGGCACCAAAAATCTCGAAATGGCACCAGATCTTGATCTAGGTTAAGATTTAATTTAAAAGTCAAGTTTCATATAGAGCTCAACTAGACCCTAAACCCAAATTTAAACCTGCTTATATCAATCTCAAAATAAGAGAATTAGGTCTCACTTCTTTGCCTAACATTTCTCGAGTAGGGAGTCTCTTTACCCTTCTCTTTCTCGTTCCTTATCTGCCTCACTTTCAACTCCTCTTAGTTGCATTTCTCTCTGCCTCTCTGCCCTCCAAACATATCTTTATTTAAATGGTTTGACATTTTTATGTTTAAATTTAATTCAGGATATCTGTGGTATCTATATCTACCCAATATGACACTTTGAGATTTACTATAAGTCCCCAATATATTCCGGATATTCGCCATCTATTATTAATTTTTTTTCCTGTCAAACATGATTCTGATACATGGCATTTAGAATGCTGCTCTAAATCAAACTCATAAACTCAAATCCTCGTTGGGCAATTTTCCTAGATTTGCATGCATGCAAGTCACATATTCTATCAGCTTTCTATATTGGTCTGTCTCATGGGCATTAAGCTGCCTGAATATCCATGCGTTCAACAAGGAAAAATAATCAATACTCTACTCCCTTAGAAATTCATACAGCTGAAATCATATTGGGTAGATATAGATACCACACAGATATCCTGAATTAAATTTAAACATAAAAATGTCAAACATTTAAATAAAGGATATGTTTTGGGCAGAGGCAGAGAGAGAAATGCAACTAAGAGGAGTTGAAAGTGAGGCAGATAAGGAGCGAGAAAGAGAAGGGTAAAGAGACTCCTACTTTCGAGAAGTGTTAGGCAAAGAAGTGAGACCTAATTCTCTTATTTTGAGGATTGATATAAGCAGGTTTTCAATTTGGGTTTAGGTCTAGTTGAGCTCTATATGAGAAAACTTGACTTTAAAATTAAAATCTTAACCTAGATCAAGATCACGGATGCCATTTCGGAGATTTTTTGGTGCAAAATATCACCTGATATATTGGAAAAATCCTGAAAATGTCAGCCACTATATCGGAAATCTCCATGATTGGGGACATTTTTCTACTAATAATAATAAAAGATGATCCAGCATAAAACCTATCTGCGTTCAGAGCTTCATGGCGTCATTTCCTATGATTGAGAGGTATTAAGGGTAAAATTAGTCTCAAATTAAATAGGAAGATGATTGAATGTAGTGTTAAATAAATTATTAGACAATTAAACACAAAGTACAGAGCTTATAGTTTGTAATGCATGCCTCCTCTTCAATATAGTAAGCCATAATAGAGGGCACAAACCCGATATGATTTTGATTGACTTTATTCATTCATATTCAATTTAAATTTTTTGAACATGGTAAATATTTGTAATGAATTAATTCAAACAACTATTAGGTTTCCTTCCTAAATTTAGATGATGGCACATATATCCAAATGTTAATGTAATCACAATAAAGTGTAAATACCCTCTGAGTTTTATATTACAGACATTTATGAAGCTGGTATAGTATATCACTTGAGTTTGAGAGTTGACCTTCATCATAATTACAAGAGGTTAGATCTGATTAGTTTATGATACGTTCACAACTGTATTTTTATTCCACAAAATAAAGCATACTACTAAATAATTTGGAGTCAATCTATTTTATTCATATTTCTAGTAGCTTATATAGAAAGAATTGCAATCATAATTTGGGATACATAATCCAGAGGTTTGGTTGGATAAGGTAGTTAGAATAAACAAACTTTGATTATGAAGAGCGTGCTTGTTTATAGATTGTTGAACAGATTAGATTTCTTAACCTCTCCCTCAAAGCTGCAGGTGTAGATATTGTTGAAACTAAGCTTATTGATGAATGTGTGGAAAACTCCATATATGCAGGCTTTGTGACTTGTGAGAATTTTTTGCAAGTTACTTTTAATAGAACAAACTTATCAGACATCTCTTGAAGTATCAGATTGAAAGTGAGAAAAGCGAATTAAGGGCCACGAAAAAAGGTCGACAATTTACATAAGAGGTCGATAAAGTGCGATCCTGAAAAGGGTTGACATGAATACATGTGAGTATATAATGATTGAAAAGATTGCATTACAAGAAAGGAAGATTGAGTGGACTGCGGTGAAAAGGAAGCCATGAAACTACAGTATGAAGAAAGAACAAACCGGGTGGGCGAAGAAGATGGAGATAACAGACTACGTCGAGAGATAATGAGACACTATAGAAGAATCCGGTGGAGACTATGAAGAAGGCGTATAGAGATTGCCTGTGGGAGGGATTGACAGCAGCCGGAGCGAGACTGAAGCTCTAAGAATTTGATCGAGTTGGATATGTGATGGGGTATAAGCGTGAGATTAGGAGGGTTGACAGGGCTCTAGAGGACTAGCTAGATGTTGCCAGTGGAAAGCATGGAGATAGTGTTAGAGGCAGCAACACCCTTAATGGGCCCCAGTTTTAGACTTTGGGAGAGATTCTAAAGTTAGAATTTTAATTTGATATCATCTTAAAATAGTTTAGAGCCAATCAATTTTATTCATGCTTCCACTAGCTTATATAGAAAGAGATACAATCAAGAGGTTGGGATCTGTAATCAAAAGGTTAGAATGTAATTGTTAGAATAGTAAGTAGATATATATGGTATTTCTTGTTTAACAATTTCCGCTACTGCTAATACGTAAATTTACTTGTACCCCAAGTTTAATTTCTCTATTTAAAGAGGTGAGATATCAATAATAAAATTATCTTGGTTTTTTTTTTCTACATGATATCAGAACTTTCTTGATCCTAAGTAACCTCGAGTCAAGGGGTTTTATATCAACAATGCCCGAAGTTACTATTCATTCGTGAATCATAACTAATTATTGTTCATCATGGCCTTAACTCAATGACATCTCCGATATTTTATAGCGGCCCTCTTTCAATGGTTGAATTCTAACATTGTCTCACGTTGGTACGACACATGTAGGGTTTCCTACGTGACACTGGGTTTTACGGATGCATTTTGTTGATTCTTCACGACATCAAGTTCTCAGGGCAAAGATGAATGCTACTAATGTTCTTGCAACTAGCTTTTTGTTTCCATTTACAACAAGCTAGGCATATCTAAGATATATTCTCAAAGTAGAAAAGTGTTAGACTAGTTGAGTAATTATTAATGATACTTCTTGTTTAGCAATTTTGTTTACCTTAAACCTCAAGTTTACTTACATCCTGAGAGTATACTTGTACCCAAGTTTTCTTTTCCTTTATTTAAAGAGGTGAGACATCAATAATATATTCTTGGTTTTAGAGCGGTAATAATATACAATTGGATGGAGCAATTAAAAATAACAAAGTTTGATTATGAATATCACATTTGTTACTACATTATTGAATAGATTAGATTCTCTAGCACATGCCATATACATAATGCCAATCTTCAAACATTATTGGGGATTATACTCCTTGCATTTGAACCTATATTGCTCTCATGCATGTTGATATCATATTGTTTCCATTTTTGTTGGAGTATGATAATGATTTTTAGCTATAATAATGTATCTCCTAGATTTGTTGACATTGTTGTACCATTATATTTGGAATATTTATCCTGTCCGGGGCTTCATTATTGCTTTGTTGGATGAAGGGGTGAGCGAGGGTGTGAAGGAAGTTAAATAGATTCACCTTATTTGGGAGTTTTTATTAAAAGAAATGAGGGAAAGGGAAGTAACAAAGTTTACATCCCTTAACCTCCATTCTATATAATTTGATCCTGACAGGGCCCCAAAAAAAGGTGTAGAGGAAGTAAAATATTTTGAACCATCATGACACAAATCAACGGTTCAAAATGCTTCCCCTTTATTTTCTTGACTAAAGTCCCAAACATGGTTATTACATTTCCCCTCTCCTTCCTTTCCTTTGCCTTGTTTCCCTTTTCCTTGCGTTCCCTTTCCCTCCATTAGTAAACTCCCAAATATAATATGCAGTTGATTATGGGAGTTTACTTTTCAGTTGCTCTTGGGTTATCCGGGGATTAAGTAGCGGTTTTGGCATTAGTCATCAAACCACCGAGGAAGGCAGCTTTTACCTCTTTATCCACGTACATTGCTCCCACGGATGCTTGATTTTTGAACATTTGATAGAAATTTATCAAAGCAATTTCGACGACAAGTTTGCAGCATTTCTTCTTTATCTTCAACTACATCGACTCTCACGAGTTGGGATGATATGGTGGATTTCTTGTATAAATGAATTTCAAATGAACATTAAGAAGGAAAGAAAAAAGAACTATGGTAGTTTATTCTTTTCACATTGTAGTGAAGATAAGCTTCTTATCGTGGAAAGCCTTCTTCTCCCTCTACCCTCGAGGGGCCTATGCACTTCCCCTAGATGACTTTGTTCGATTAGCCTTCCGGATTATCGGCTTTTTCAAAGAATATCCCTCTTGTATTTGGTAAAAGTTTAACCAATGAATCCTATACATACTCATTAGTCCATATGATAAGGAATAACAAAGAGAAAAATAAATAAATCACATAAGAAAGAATAATGAGTAAGGATCTAGGGTGGCTTTTCGATGCCACCCCAATTAAGGTCAAAATCCTTCAAGTGCTTCCAAATAAAAATCACATTGCTGTCTTGTTTCCCCTTAGGTCATTATTTGAACCTCGAAATCCACTTTCGTCAAGCACCAATTATCATTCTCATATGATTTCAACTTTGATGCCAGTTTATCACCTCCGGCTCCCCGAAAAGAGGTTGTAGATGGGTTAGGACTTTGTAGATGGGTTAGGACTTTGAGCCCTAACACATTTAATATGGCAGCATTATCAGGTAGCAGTTCACTTGATATAAAGTTAAATCAGGTTTAGCATACAAGATAGATCCATAGCTGATCTGGCCTATAAGTTAAGCGTGAATGTTTAACTCATGTTAAATGGATCCAAGCCTAAGCTTCATATCAATGAATTAGGACCCCTTAACCGTCTGGCTCCTTAGTTCATTTTGTTAGTTGCTCAATATTTAAATGATATTAAAATTCGTTACTTTTACTCTTTCTCTTTTCTTCCATTTCTTTCTGCTTACCATTCTTATGTTTCTAAGTTCATTTTTCTTCTCATATCTCGTTGTCCTTTTTCATGCTTTCTACAGTTATCAACTTCCTTTATAACTTGCTCACATACATTTTACCCAGTGAGAGAAAACTTAAATAGCTCCACAGTAAGCAATAGGAAGGAATGGATGCATACATCTAGTTACCGTAATGGTGGAAACCTTGTGCACTGGGATGCCTTTTTCTGTTATATCTAGTCCCACAGTACCACAATGCAGGAACCTTACTCAATGGACTGCCTTTTCTATTTACACTCTTTGGTCTCAATTCTACTTATTTTCTTCCTTTTCCCTCTCCTTGGGCAATCAAATGAACATTTTCAAGAGTTTCTCACAGCCCATCACATTGATTGCCCTCTAGAAATATCTTCAGAAATTATGATTTTAAAAACTTTAAAAACAAAGGTTAATTGCATAGAACCCAATTCAAACACTCCCAATAATGTTAATTTGAACCTCATCAAAAATTTCTGACTACACAAACCATTTTTATCAACCAAAGAAGGAAATATGAATAGAATTTGTGAATTTTATTGATTCCCTAGGCTTAGATGCGTCATTAAAAGGGAAAAAGGCCACAAGCATCATGGCAAAAGGCAAACCATGTAATCTCACGTTAGACCCACATGCTTCCATCCATTACACATGCATTCAAGAAGAAAATTATAAGTAAGTGAACAGAAGAATACCAGTTTTGCAGTTGATTCTCAAAGAAATAAAACATTTCATCTGACGATGCAAAATTATCAGGCTAAAGCTCTAACTTCTCGAAGTTTTAGAACATCTCACTCATTCTTAAAAACTTCTCATTTTAAAATGGGAGGACACATTCAAACAAAAAAACAAATGCTGTGAACAATCAAATTTCTCTCAGGTATACATACCGTAAAAATTAAGGCATAAATGCATCTAACTTAGCATCCCTTGCTGCAGTGGAACTCTGAGCAGCTGCTAGTGACTCTCAAGATTTAATATCAATAATAACAATAACAAAAGATGTAACAACAATACAGCAACAATAACAGCGATGAACAAAAGAAAGAAAAGTAAGTAACATCAATAATTAAAAATAAAAACTTGATCTGAGGAGAATGTAACCAGTAATGCTTCATAAATGCTTTTTATAAAACAAAATTGAACTTATGCGGGTTAGAAACAGAAAGGTTCACATAAGGAAATAAAGGATTTCATAGAATAATATTCACAGAGACAATCAACTTGCAATAATAAATAAGACTTGGTCAATTTGAGATTTGTTCCTATAAATTTATGATCACGAACAGCCATAGATGAAGTTTCACGCTACTAGAATACTCTAAAACATATGCAAATAAATTGCAAACAACTTGCTATTACCATACTACCTTGGTATGTTTAGTTTTAATTTTGGACCTACATATTAAAAAGACAATGGCACACAATTAAATAAACATAGATTATACAGAGAGCACAGACCAAGTAAACTTAAATTCTGATTGGAGTTGCTTACTATCGTTGGTACCGGGGAATTCAATTAGAGAACCAGCAGTTCGGTCAACTTAATATTTATGGTCCCCAAATTAAAGAAACCGATTTCCTCTCATCTTCCTGTTAGCTCCTTGTAGGTACAAGAAATTGGGCAAAATAACTTATATGTACTGTGGAATTAGTCCAGTGTTGGATTTATAAGGTCTATGGACCTACATTCAAACAAGAAAAGACCCTCCAATACGAGCTACGACATTAGTGCTTGAAAAACTAATTCCAATCGATAAAAAATATAAAGTTCACAAACACACTGAAAACCAACCTCTAGGCGCCCAGGCGAAATCAGTTTGGAAAGGGATATCTAAGTCTACCACTCTTCAGCTCCCTTTCTATGTTATATAGTTCCACACAAAACCACTAGGAGGTGGCATTTCCGACAGAAATTCTGAATGTGAAACATATTTGATGACACTTATAACACGATTTTACTATGCACGCTTTCATCTACTAGTTCCATGGCCTTCAAATACAACATAAATCCATCACCAAGAATTTTAATTCTAACCTCGAATCACTCATGGCTCGAAGTTCTCAAAGGAAGAAAATTTCCAAACTACTCATGGGATGCAAGGTCAGGTCTCTAGTTCTTGTTGGAGGAGTATATGGGGAGCAAAGGAGATTGTTGAGGCGATGGCTAATAGGGATGGAACTAGTGTCGCATTGCAAATGACCATTAGATTCCCACTCCTACTTAGAAAAATTATGTCTCCACTCCCACTTCCTAAAGGAGAGCACAATCAATGCTTTAATTGATTCGCCCAAAGAACTTGAAAGGTGAATATTATTCAAGAATTCTTTATTACAAGCAAGGCTAATTTGATAATTAGTATTCCTCTTAGTTGGAGGTGCCCTTGTGATAGGAGAATATGGCATTATGATAGAAAGGGGTTGTTCACGGTAAGAGTGCACATTATGTTGCTAGAAGAATGAGAATGTTAGCGTAAAATCGACATGAGTCTTCTAGTAGTGGGGAAGAAGAAGGGCATGGAAATTTTTATGGAGTTCTAATATACCCAATAAAATCAAGTTTTTCGGTGGCTAATGCTAATGGAGATCCTCCCAACACGATATAGTCTTCTTAACCGAATTGAATTGTAGGATGTATCGCATTCCTTTTGCCATGACAACGAGAAGACAATTTTCCATCTTTTTTGCTCTTGTTCAGTTGCTAGAGAAGTTTGGTTCTGCTCTCCTCTTGGAATTGAGTTGACTCCTTACCTTTGCAATCAGAGTCGCTTGGTTTAATCATATGCATCAAGTTCTAGATGTCCAAAGTTTTGAAATTTTTCTAATGCTTGGGTGGGCAACTTGGTGAGCATGGAACAAAATGGTATTTTCCAATATCCCTCTTGATCCCATCAAAATTGTTGAGCTAGTGTTGACAATGCAAAAGGATTTTATTAAGGCCCAAGGGACATCCATTGTTGCACCTCCTGATCCCTCAAATAGCCATGGTATAATCACATGGAAACCTCTATCAACTGGGCACCGGATGAAATTGAATACAGATGCAATAATCTTTTCTAGGTTGTGTTGCTCAGGAGTAGGCATGGTCATTCAAAATTTTAAGGGCGAGATTATGATGGCAGGTTCAAGAAGAATGGAACCGTGATCTAATGCATTGTTTGTCAGCAATTAGCATGAGATAGAGTCCGGACATAGCCTTGTAGCGGGTTTCACTGAGATGGAAATTGAATCTGATTCTAGTCAACTCATTGAGCTCATAAAATCTAAAGATGTTAATGGGAAAATAGGCTTAATAGTGGGTGATATTCTAGAGCTTCTTAGCCATTTAATTTATTTTCTTTAGCTCACGTCCGTCGAGATGGCAACAAAGTTGCTCATGCTTTAGCTAAACTTGCTTACTACTTTGATGAACCATCTATATGGATGGAGGAAGTCCCACTTGTTGTGGCAGAAATTATCAACAATGATGTAAGTGGTTTAAATCAATAAACTTCTTATGTTTTTCCCCTCAAAAAAAAAAAAAAAATCTTTCTCTCTTCCTTCACGAAGCGCAATGCTTTGCCTTTGTTGCTACTAGAGTTTCTTCTTCTACATATGAATTCCTTTATTTCGGTGTGAAGTTTGGTTTAGGTCCAATCCATCTATTCATTTAATTAAACTCATCATCTTTACGTTTGGTATTGTTTGAATGAAGTGGGAATAGAATGATAATTCTCACTTCGATTCCTTCTTACCAAACACATCATTTTTTTGAAATTGAATGCTTATTCCCACTTCACACCAATTCCCACTTTATATAGAAATGAGCATTGCTAATGAAATGATAGGGAATGAGCATTCCTGCTTAAGTAGGAATTAATAAATAAATAATTTTCAAATGCGTCTATTCCCACTTTATTTTGTAAATTGCACCTAAACGTGAGAATAGAAATAAGCATTCCATTCTCATATTAAATCCATTCCATTTCTTTGTCCATTCCATCCTCACTTCACCCAAAAAGTGTAAGTTTTGAAGGCTCTACAATGCCAGTTTCTATATCTCTAGGGATGCAATTTCCCACCTATGGTTGCACCTACATACGCCCTCGATAACTGCTATTGTCTTTGTTTATTGAGCTTTTTCCTGATAGCACCATGTCAAAAGTCATTGCTAGTACATCAGAACTTCAAAGATATGGTGGAAGTTGAGGAATATAATTTTATATTCTAATACACGCTATAGACCATAACTATTCGGACAAGAGTAACCAATTGATGCAGAATAACAAAATGAAAACTTCATGTAAATAAAAAAATTGAAGATTTAGGAGATTGATGCAGTTACTAGCTTCATTCTCAAAATCCATAACAGAAATCTATCACAAAGTGCCTTATGATGTTTAATATTTGTTATTTATTGTGAAAATAAAAATCAAGGATAAACATTATAAAATACATCAAATATCAAGTATTTGTATCTAAATTTATAAATGGTTAAAAGACCAAATTGATCTCTGTACTAGGATTTAATTCCCAAGTTGGTCTCCATACTTTCTTTTTTTCTCAACTTAGTCCCTATACTCCATGTTAGAGATGAACTAAGTCCTATTTTAACTTTTTGTTAGAAAACCCGTTAAATAAAATTTAAAAAGACAATTCCACCCTGACCCAACTTTTCTCAAAAGACAATTATAATTCATGTTAAGTTTGCTTTAGTTCCTTAACAAACCGATACACAAAATACCTCGTTTCTTCATAAATTCAAGACGATGGTGACGATCTCCTTGAGCTTCAATACCCACTTCTTCCGTATGGAATGCGGGGACAAATGGCTGAGGATAATTTGTGCCCTCTTTAAGTCTAAGGTTGGAAATGTGAGTAAAAATTCGAAGGACGATTCTACCCCAAACACATCTTTGGGAATCAAGCCTTAGTACATGGACCAATTTCATCTTTTGGCCTTTATAAATACTAGTATTAAGCCCTCGCGTTGCTGCGGGTATTATTTACGGAGTTATATCTATCGGTAAATTGACAATATGGTTTTTATATATAACTATTTATAAAAACTTCAGCGATAATTTTTTTACTACTATTTATAGAGTGAATTTCTAAACCAGTTAACAAAATAATACACAAATTAGCAAATTTTATCAATTTTCTATAATAGAGCCGAAAAGATTTATATTTGTGAAATGTCCGATAAAGATTAAATTCATCATTTGCAAGAACTAATAAAAAGATATGAATAGTATTTTCAATATTAAAAAATATTTTAGCCCTGAATAGTGGATAAAGTGGCAAAATTAGTAGCATATAGAGCATGCTTAATATTCAAAAATTACATCAGAAGATAAACAATGTTTATGGGAAAAATCATTGCAGAGTGAACAAATATGGCTAAGATTGAAAATATTACAATAGCATGAACAATAATTTTAGTATTTTGAATCATGACGAGCAAAAATAGTGTTTTTTGTAGCATAAATAATATTTTAAGGTTTTGCTTTTAAGTTAGAAGTAGTAAATAACGCAAAACTAATCCACAACCTCAAAATTATAGCCAATTTGTAATTGAATAGTTGAAACACATCCAAACGATCCCGTTTGTATGTGTGCAGTATTTTAAAACTGAATATGAAATGGACCCATCTGATTCAGGGTATCATATCGAATGCATATGATATGAATATATCACTCTCAAAGAATGACTGATGCATCAATTTAAACATTGAAAATTATGTTCGGGTTCGGATCTAGTTATAAGCTGATCTGATCCGACTGTTCTCCATCCACAGCATAAAAAGTTAAAAACCAATAAACTTCATTCACCGAAACCCTAGAGCTCAGTGTTCACTTCAGAAAAACCTAGAGCTCACTCGTCACTACAAAAACGAATCAATGGCGATTTGGGGAGACGACAGCAGCATCAATCTCGACGATTTCTCACCCTCATCGACTCTCGTCCCCTTCGATACCCCGATTCCTTTGCTAAGAGGCCCGATTCCCGCCGCGCCCTCCGACGATCCAGGCGCTGGCCCCTTCGTCCTCGCCTTCAACAGCGCGTCCAGTTGGAGATCAGCGTTTGAATCGACGCAATCTAAGCTCATCGATCAGTGCATGGTATGAACCAAACTGTGATCTTTTTGGGGGTATTTTGACTATTTTCCCCCTTAAAAATCTGTTGATTTCTTTTGAGTATATCTTGATGCATTTGGATGAAACACGAGCAAGATGTAAGAACTTATGAAATAACTTAACAAATCCTGTTGATTAATACGAGAAATATGATCTTTTTTTCACGAGCAAGATTGCATTTTTATATGCTAAGTCAAATGTAGAATCAGGAAATTACATTTGTATATAAAGTTCAACTATCAGTTGGGCCCAAAAGAAAAAAAGGAACATTTTGGATGAGTTTATTGGCTCCTTCATCACGGGTTTATTTGTTTTGCTGAAGCACAACATCTATTTTTTGTGCGTAATCTTTTATTTGTACTATTGGTTTGTGAAGTTTAGTTTCTTTAAGCATGCACATTTTCATTTGTTTTTTATGTTGGGAATTCTTAAATAGACCATAAGGTTGGAATTTTGAATAGATAAATTGCTTTGCAGCTGGCCGAGCTGGCTGGCTCTAGTGTTTGCCAGGCAGTAAGTTACACAGCTGCATATATTGAAAATGAAGCACAAACCAGCTCTCGGCTACTGAGTTTTGAAGCCGGGATTGACAAGTACTTCACATTCAATAATTTATTAGGTTTTTTTGTTATGGGGTTTAATTGATTCGGCTCAAGTAGATTATTTATTGTTTTTTTTATTGTTTAATAACTGTAAAATATACTTAAAAGATACTATATTTCATGTTTTGATGTTCAAATTACTTAAACGGACCATAAGAATGGAACTGTCAAGAGAGAGCTTTTGCTGCAGCTGGCCGAGGTGACTGGCTTTAGTTTTTGCCAGTCAGTAAGTTAAACAGCTGCATATATTGAAAACGAAGCGCAAACCAGCTCTCAGCCACTGAGTTTTGTAGCTGGGATTGACAAGTGCTTCACAATCAATGACTCCTAAATTCTACATTGTACAACGACCCTAATTTCAAGTCAAGAAATTTTCTAGCGAATTTTTTTCAGACGGCAATTCATGAGTGTTACATCCTGTTTGTGCAACCTAGCGCGAGGAGATGGATTTTTTTGTTAGAAATCTCATTATTGTACTGCATGAGCAATTCACTGACTCTTTGCATGTTAATAAATAATAAGCATAATGATAAGGTGTTTAATAACTGGTTGTATTGGGTGACTTTCTCTGTTCACTTCCTGCAGGAGGTAGTCTGTTTTAAAAATGAAACTATTAAATATTTGAATGACTGACATCTCTTAACTGAAACTAAAGAGGACACTGAAACTTTGTGAGAAACAGTTATCTATTTAAAACCATAAGTTTATTTTATTCAATAGTTCTGAAATCTTTTAAGATCATTAGATTTGCTAGATTTATTGCCTTATTGCTTCAACATTTGAATACATAGTGACGGATATCTCTATGGAAGGCTGGAGCACGGTCGGCTGTTCTATCAGCGATCGAACAAATGCAAGCCACCATGGTGGAAGACCCTCTTTGGAGCCTCAGTGGCAGATTATGCTGAGAGAGAAGTGTGAAGAAATGGAGATAACCTCATGCCTTGAAGCATCTAAGGAGCAGTGCATTAAGTTTGCAAAAGAGAAATGCATCGCAGTCTTTCGAGATGCAAGGATAGCCTCTAGTGAATGGAAGGGAGCTTCACATCTTGTTTTCTCTGCCTCGAGGAATCCTAATGATGATTCTCTGGAAGCCAACATTGCAGAAATTGAGCAGTCGTGGTCCTGAAGTTACAAACTATAGAGGGGGTGCTTTACTGGAGACTGCTTCCAGTAATGCTAGTTGTAATATTTAGGCTATATCTGTGTTGTAGATCTTTTTGTATAATGTACATTGCTAAATGTTTTTGCCTTGTTCATGAATTTATTCTTTGTAAATTGCCATAATATGGAGAAAACCTCCTCCTTTTCCTCTGTCTGATCAGTATAATGCAATTTACTGGATCTCTAGATGTGAAGCTTCCTTGCAATGAAAGGAGGATATACATGGATATGAAGAATATCAAGAGATTGTTTCTCATTGGCCAACTTCGTTGCAGCTAAGGCAACAAATGTTGGGTAGAGAAGGAGGCCTGTCCAAATAAATTATTATTAAATCAGCATGCATATGCATATGGTGAAGGATCTAACTTGTATAATGTTTCTGACACTTCTTTTAATTTCTTTCGTCCCAGTCTCCAGATATACAGACAATCCTGAAGGTGCACACTAATGACCTGTAACAAAAAGTTTTTTTTCTCGGATCTCCAATGTCATTGGTTACTTTCTACAGAGAAAGTATCCGGTAAATCTGACCTACTGCCTTAATGATGCTTTAAAGAGATGTTTGTCAAGTTCACTAATTCACATAGATGTCCGTTTGGTGATTATTTGGAATACTTGGATAAATTTGTTTTTACCATTTATGAGTGTGCACTTGGTTCTCGACTTGATATGATCTGCACCCCAGAATAATAATGTGAAATCCATTTGGTAGATGTCAATTCTCGTTCTCTCTTGAACTCTAGGGCTCCGTTCGTACAATCGTCTCAAATCCACTATGATTTCATGTTCAAATTGTCATTTCCTATAAGCTTTTGGAACTTTTTTAATGGGTATTTTCTTTTGTGATTTTAGGTTGATATGAATCAAGGACGAGGCTGTTAAATTTGGCGAGTTGTAATTTGCACCAATGGGCGATGGAGTTTGATAACAGTGCGAGGAACATCAAGGGATCTATTACGAGGGTGAAAAAGGGCAGCCATTAGCATCAGCCTGGAGCTTGACATTACTGGTTATGGTTGTGTGGACTATTTCTTGAACCAGGATAACATTGCTCATTTGTAAGTTTCCGCATTCTAAGAAGCTTGTTTTGGCTGTTTTATTGATTAAATTGGTATCTTACAATGTTATTGTGCATTACTTTGATGAATTGCTGATCGACTAAAGCCTAATCCACTTCCTTAGGGTTGTTGCACTACTATAAACTATAAAGAGTTTTATATATGAACCTGACTGTGTCTTGATAACTTTGGGGTGGTTTTAGTACTCGAAGACTGCCCTTTGGACTTCAGATTTAACAAAGAATGTATCCTTTCATTAATTATTAAGCGCTTTCTTGATGTTGCTTGTTTTCATTTCCTTTCTTCCCTAGCAATGTTTCACCAATTGTTGCCACGCTGAGCATTAGCTACATAAGACTAACATGAGAAGTTATGAAAAGAATTTTACAAATTCCGTTTTAGGACTTCTGTTCATGTTAGCTAGATCTTCTCTGCTTCTCTTTCTTACCATTCATCACAAACTCGAGCCCCTTCAGCCTTGTCTTGCATCACATCAGTTACATGTTTTAATAGGATTGAGTTGTACCCCTCAGCATGTACATCTTGTGCTTATATGCATACCACATGGTCTTACTCATAGGATTTGGATTGTTTCGATGGTCATCCAAACTTATATCTTGTTTCAAATAATGATTTCTAGATAGTTTTAAAAGATTTTAAGGAGAATTTTTTTTTGAAGAGACAACTCCTATAGGAAAACACAAACGTCTTCTTAATGTACTATCATAGTTGAACACACACACTTCGCTTTTAGCAAGAAACTATCCACTCTCGTTCAAATTTATTGGTAGCTGATAAACTCTCTCTCTCCTTTTTAATAATGAGAGATAATATGTGCAATATTTGTGGGTATTTGATGCGGGAAACAGTGGAACCGATCGTATGGAATAGTGGCAATGGCTAGTGGCTATGATTATGCACATGTCAATTAAGGTGTTAGAGTCTCAGATTCGAATGGGGTAATGAATTCAAATTTGTATAGGTTTAAATATTTAATGCTAGAATTAACTAGGATAAATGTTACTCGAAAGAAATAAGAATTAATATTCAACCCATAGAATGAGCCTTTTAGTAGAAGGTAAGTAGAGTCACATTTATTCAGAGAAAATATTCTTCTAGATTTTTGTATTTATTCAATCTTCTGTGGGAAATTATGGCTAGATCAAATTGGAATAGTTTAAAATTACACATCCATTGTATATTCTCAAAGTTCTAATATGTGTGGGCTGTGTGCGTGTAGTTATTCCTGCATTGGAACTTTGTAAATAGTTATCTGGACAATACTGTGTTACTGCTATATAATGCACTCCCTTCTTGGAGATGCTTTTATAAAAGAAACTATACCTTGTTTTTATACATAATAAAAGAGACCTGAGAAGTTACATATATTTGAATAATTAAAATATGTTATTTCGAGCAAACTTTTAGCATATATTCTATATATGGATTTTAAATCCAACTGCCTTTAGGATTAGGAGATACTCTCCTTTCCTTGTTTGGGTATCTAAATTTTCTCTAAAATATTTTGACAAGTGAATTTAGTGAAATTCTCTTTCATGGAAATTAGGTTAGGAAGATGTAGCAGATGTCATTAACAAAGTTATAGAAAGCTAGATGGCCTAGGCGGTTTTCCTATTTTTATTTTTAATTACAATAATTGATAGTAAAAGCCAATGTTATAGAAAGTTTAGGCCGCAATGATGCCAAGGCTGATTTTTGTTCGCTTAAGTGGTGGTGGAGGAGGTTTTGTCAAGATTGGAGGAGGTAGAAAATGTGTTCATAGTTGGAGGCTAGAGGAGTTTGGAGGATGTGGAAACCTGAATGGAGGAAATCACGATCAAAACCTAAAGGGTGCGGTCCACATAAGCACCTAAAAGCCCCAAAACCTAGGTGAGTAGCCCAATACAGCCAGGTCTTTGGCACCTGGGTACCGACACAGGTAAGCTTACACCTAGTTGAGCTAGGCGGAGCCTTTTAAAACATTGGTCATTAAATTTATGCAAAAATTATTTTAAGAAACCAAGAGAAACCATAAACTAGCTGCCTTAAGAGAAATTTAGTCACAAACCACTATTACATGAAGAACAAGTTTTAACACCTGATGGCAGACTTCAAAGCCAACAATTGACAGTCTGAAGAAATACAAAAGTACGGAAACTAGTGAAAATATAACAATCATAAACAGAGTAACATTTTGTCTTCTCTTATCCCTCTCGGTGTTTCTCAGACAGTAGCTTGGCTCGTAGCTCTGTTGGATCTGCATCTTGGAACTGGTTCTCTGGGACCCAATAACCCGTTTTGGGGTCTCTCATCCAATATGCTGTTTCCTGCTTAGCAGATCCCCTGGATTGAGCACTCTTTGCAGCAGGCAAATTTCCTGTCGAGGGAACTCGTGCAATCTCAGCCGCAACAGTGTAGTTTCGGCGGCTATATAAAATAACACGAACAAAGAGAAGAAGAGTTAGTATCTAACAGGAAAAGGATACAAATATGTTGAAGCTTAATTGATTTTGGACTTATTATTACTATGTTAATTACCTGAGATATAGAAGAGTGTTAATGGCTACACGAGGCATTGCTGAGACTTGGGAGAGAGTGAGTGCAGAAGTATATTTGGTTGAAGAGAAGGGTGTGGTTTACATGTGGTTATATAGGGAGGATGAAGGAGGTTTGATTTTGGATCTGGATTCTCTGCAGTTGGAGAGACCTCTAATTTTAATCTTAACCGGCTTTTGTTTAATTGACGTTTGCGATTCATCGTGAGTGAAGCGAGAAATGAACGCAATACACAAGGATATTGTAAGTTCTAAAGTTGTAATGAATCACCACAATATACTAAATGATATATGATTGTGATTAAAAGTAGTGGTCTTTCTACTACTTTTTGGACGTGGAGGATCCAAATCAACTTGACTTCCAAGAAAAGTAGCTGAGGGGTTTCCTAATTTGATGCTTAACATAAATATAGTTGATTAGAATCAGGACTACACCTGGATTTTTTAATACAAATTCCTATTATTGTCGACATATTTCCATTTTGGTCTCCACGTCTCTTGATGATATAGCGTTTTTTAGTTCTTGTTTGTGTAGAAATTAGATACGAAATGAGTCTGTTACCTCTAACCCCTAAAATTGGATCGAAAATATAACATAAATATTTCTGAAGTTTGGTCCTATATGCCTCGGGTAACTACGAATATTTATATACTAACATTAATTTATCGTGCAGAAGTTAATTAAAGATCTTCTGGAAACAGATGCTTAATGTAACAAGAGACTTTCCATTGCCAAGGGGATGAGCTTCAATTAGTGTTTGCAGCTTGTTTAGTTTTAAATAGCCCAACCTTTCCTTGATAATATAGAAAAATACCGAAAGGCAAAGAATAAGATGCTCATGCTGCACAGAAAATACCAGTTGGCCGATGTAAAGTTTTATTCCAAATAAATGGCATGCAGTGATCAACTTTAGGCTATTCGCTAATCTGGGGCGCCAAATGTGGAAAATTAAGAATACTTAGCTAAATTCAGATGAACGCTCCACATGTTTCTCTCTAGATTCTTCACTTGGCTGCTATCTAAAAATAGATTAAACACTAAAGACAACCTTGTTAAAAAAGGTTGGGAAGGAGATCCTTCATGCACGTTCTGTGATGAATGGTTAGAGTCCAGAGAGCACCTATTTTTCTCTTGTCCACTGACAAAACAAGTATGGAGCTATTTTACTAATTTTTCGCTTCCATTCACTTGGCCAAGCTCTTTTGATGAGCTTATGAATGTCTTGGAGAACCTTCAGCTAACAGGTTCTAGGGGTTCTTTATGGCGCACACTATTTTCTTCTATCTGTTGGCACATTTGGAAAGCGAGGAATAACTATATTTTTGATGAAACCAATGTCTCACATATCACTATTGTCAACTCTGTCATCAAAGCTATTATTGAATGGGCAGGTGTGGCGAAGGGAACTGCAGCCACAAAAGTTTCAGATCTTCTCTCTACTAACATGTTTCCTTTGGCAATTAACACAGAGCAACGTGGGGAGCAAGGAGGTCGATACTCATGCACACAATTGAAGAAAGTTAGCTTGGTTCCAGTTCTGTTCATAGTTTTGTGGATTGTTTTTGTTCAGCTTTTATATATGTAATACTAGGGTTTGTTTTAGTTTTGATCAGTTAGACTTTAGAAATCTTAGAATCTGTTTTATATATACATGGCTGGCTTTGATTCTTTTCTATATCTATGCATGTGGTGAATGATGGCAAGGCCCACTCTTCACCCTCATGGATGTTTAAAAGAAGAAGGTCGTGTATCCCTAAAGACAGATTTAGGAATTTCTATTCTCTAACTGCGGGACACTGTTCGTGTCCTCTTTTGTACATATTCATATAGATCTTTTATAAATGAACGGGCTTGCCCTCTGTTTTTATTCTAAAAAAAAAAAAGTTTCTCTCTAGCTGTACCTCTTTGGGTTTTCATTTTTTTTGGTAACAAAACTTTATCGATTACAATTTCTAGATGGATTGTGGAAAATTCTGACCAAATAGAGAAACGAAAATGTGATGCATATGTCTCTCAAAGGCCTTCTGTTTCTATTAATGACATTGGTTTTATGTATATGTGTATTTACAGTTGGGGTGAAGTGTCCTACACATAAAACTCTTTAACTATAATAGGCTTACACAAATTTAATTAGTTTTATAGTTATAATGCATGCATATGACATATGACTAAGCCATACACTAAGCTATGATACAAACTACATCTCTGTTTCTAATAAATGATGGAGTTTGGTTTCAAATACATGAATTTATAACCAAGACTCAATAAGATCAATTGGTTTAAATTGATTCAATTTCTCTTCATCCAAGATTAAATAACTTTAGAAAATAAATAAACTGTTAGATGACAGAAACTGACAGAAAACCTTACATACCAAACCACCAATATAAATCTTTTATCATCATGTAATAGGTTAAGCTATTTTAGACATTTTGTCCTTATAGGTAACTCAATACATTCTTGAAACATTTGATATAGAAAACTGTTGACATGATTGACTCATGTATATTACTTATTCATGTTTGTGTCCATTTATGGTTAGAAAATAATAGAAGTTGGTTGAGAAAATATTTTGAAAGGAGAAAAGGTTGTCTAATTTATTCATGCAAAGGATTTGATGTTGAAAACTTCTGAAGGGGATTCACTCACACCTTCTTCGGCTTATTTCTATATCCATACATGCAATTGTTCTTTTTGAGACAAGCCGGTCAGGTTTTGTAGTAAACTCCAATTGACCCAGCAAACAGGGATATTTTTTGTTTTTCTAGTAGCAGCTCATCTCTGTTGGTAGCCCTTCTAAAGAAATCAAACTTATTCTCACCTTTTTCTAGTTATTTCAAGTTATTTATAGATTCTATGGAACCCGTCGACATCTTTCTTTTATCAAAGTTGAAGATATTACCCTGTTTCTTGTTTAAATTCAGTGCCAGTTGATGCATATGGCAACTTACCGGGTGCACGCTTTATAGGAACATTGTACAAATTGTATTTATTGAGTTTAAGCCGATGGCCAATTCTATCCGTAAATAAGGGTCACACAAATGGATGGAAATTTCACTGCATATGTTCATCGACTTTGTTTGCATTTGCATTCTGAACTAATTGCGTAATATTAGATATGAAGCCTTAAAATGTTGCTTGCAAAAGGGCAATTTCTTTAATTTTAACACCGAGGATCAATCTTGTCCTTTTTTATCGCTCGCTTTTCGCTTTGATTTCATCTTTTATTTGATTAACTTGCATGACCAGAGCGACGTGGTTAACCTAGTCCTGGAGCAATTTGCAGGCTGATGTACTCGATGAAACAAGTCTCTTAATGATCAAGTGCAAACTGGGAAGTGATGAGTTTCTCTATATCAATGTCGGAGTCATCACCTACAAGTGGATATCTTTGTCATCTATGAGCAGAAACTGAATAGGTCATACCTGGACCAAATTACCCTTATTTTCTTTTCTTCTACCCTTGCGCTCTATATGGTGCAATTATGTTGTTGATATGTTCATGAATTCATTCTCATATCTGTATTCTTTTACTATCTGAGTTATTTGTATTGAAGTGGTAATTGAAATGATTTAGGCCCTTGAGATATTGTAAGTTCAGAAGTAAGGACACCAATGCTTCTGAAAAGATTAGAAGGTTACTGTTCCCTAATCCAACGTTAAGCACTATGCCTCCTTGGTTCTCTGATTGAGCATTGGTCTTTCTAAGTTCTTCTGAATCCATTCATTATCTAATTGGAATGCTTACGTTGCCCTTTTCTTCCTGATTGGGCTCTAGTCTTCTTGTTTTCAAGTCCGAGTTCTCTCAGAATTGTCTGCATGCGAACGGATGTTATGAGCCTTACCTGGATCAGATAGTAGGACGTTTCTATCATTGTCCCCATGTAAGGCTCGAGTGTTTGCTTTCGCTTCGCATGGCTGTTACGAGGATTCCTATTCCTTGTTTTCATAGAAGACCCATGGAAATTGCAGTTAACACCAACATTAGGCTTTCAGAATCCAAAATCTTTTAGTCTATACCATTGACTCCTTTACTCAAACAGGTGTGTTTGGCAACTCTAAAGAACGAGTTTTAGTGGTTACAAGTTTGGCCAAAGAGTCTAGCCCTAGTTTGGCAAGTAAAAAAGTTGGGCAAAACTATAGTTTATGTTTAGCCCAATTTTATATGATAACTTGTTCTATTTCAAACCAAGACAATTAGCTTGCTTTGGCCCTAAAAAAGCATTCGGAAATGAAAAAGAAAGGTGACAGCTAGCATTAGGCTAATTTTGTTTAAAAAAATAGTCAAACTAGATTCAACTTAGAACTAATTCACGTAAAAACAAGTTTATTCTAATTTAAGTAAGTGTAGCTAGTCCAAAACTAAACCTGACTAGTTTTTTAGTTGCCAAACTGACCCCAATAATCCAAAACAATGACTTAGCAAATATCGTGCGATTATTGCTTTAGACTGGCCATAATTTAATGCTCTTACTGAAAATCCATAACGTTTTATTGTTTGACTCTTTCCTATCCAAAGAAGACTGTGGAGTACGCTTTATTCCCTCACGTGCGGCCCGCACGTGACCTACTAACTGGCACGTGAAGCTCACACTGCCATCTCTGCAGAGGAACAAGGGCAAAGATCCTCGAGATTCTGCTAATTCCCGCGAGGCCGAGAGATAAAAAACCCTAGTTTAGTTTAATCCCATTCCTCACAATCCCATGAATTCATTAGCAACTGTAGTACCAATGAATTCAAAATCCAAGAAAGGAAACAAAACCATCTCGAAACTTCGACGGATTCAAAATCCTAACTTGTTCATTGAATCCCCTTTGTTCAATGAACAGGATGAGAAGCAGCGGACGAAAAAAATAGGTAACTTGCTTTACGATTATTTTCCTTATTATCTTAATCTTTACTCGCCAATTAATGCTTCCCTCTTTTTGACTGAATTGTTTGCTTAATTACTCTGTGTTTTGTCTGAATTCGTAGACTTTTGTTTTGTCCGTGTGTTCCTCGCTCCTCTCTGACACCAAGCGCCGTTTCAGTTCCCAGTGTCTTCTTGCTTAAATTTGCTATCTTCTTCTCTTTTGTTCCTCATTTCTCATCTGGGTTCTCTTTGTTTTGCAAGTCTAGAGTGTTTTGAGGTGATTGGAAGTGAAAAGATAGTTTCTTTAGGAACTCCAGTCTTTTTCTTGAGGTGGCGCTTTGAGATTTAGTCTGGGTTGGGGTTTAGAAGAGTGTTCCATTAGAAAGAGTTTAGATTTTGTTTTAATTTTCTATCAAATATGTTTCACATTCAGAATTTCTCAAGTCGGAAATGCCACCTCCTAGTGGTTTTGTGTGGAAACTATGTTAACATAGAAAGGGAGCCGAAGAGTGGTAGACTTAGATATCCCTTTCCAAAACTGATTTCGTCTGGGCGCCTAGAGGTTGGTTTTCTTTCAGTGTGTTTGTGAACTTTATATTTTTTTTATCGATTGGAATTAGTTTTCTGCCATTGTAATGTCGAGCTCGTATTGAGGGTCTTTCTTGTTTGAATGTAGGTCCATAGACTTATAAATCCAACACTGGACGAATTCCACAGTACATATAAGTTATTTTGCCCCAATTTCTTGTACCTACAAGGAGCGCAACAGGAAGATGAAGAGGAAATCGGCTCTTTAATTTGGGGGACCATAAATATTGCTGACCCTGAACTGCTGGGTTCTCTAATTGGTCCTCGGGTACCAACGATAGTAAGCAACTCAATCAGAATTTAAGTTTACTTGGTTCGAGTTTCTGTATAATCTTATGTTTATTTAATGTGTGTGCCATTGTCTTTTTTAATATGTAGGTCCAAAATTAAACGAAACATGACCAAGTGTAGTATGGTAATAGCAAGCTGTTTGCAGTGTTATTTGCATATGTTTTTAGAGTATTCTAGTAGCGTGAAAACTTCATCTACGTGCTGTTCGTGGTCATAAATTTATAGGAACAAATCTCAAATTGACCAAGTCTTATTTATTATTGCAAGTTGATTGTCTCTGTGATATTATTCTATGAAATCCTTATTTCCCCTTATGTGAACCTTCTGTTTCTAACCTGCATAAGTTCGAATTTTGTTTTATAAAAAGCATTTATGAAGCATTACTGGTTACATTCTCCTCGTATCAAGTTTTTGTTATTTTTAATTATTGATGTTACTACTTTTCTTTCTTTTGTTCATCGTTGTTATTGCTGTTGTATTGTTGTTACATCTTTTGTTATTGTTATTATTGATATTAAATCTTGAGAGTCACTAGCAGCTGCTCAGAGCTCAATTGCAGCAAGGATGCTAAGTTAGATGCATTTGGCGCTTCCTTTTTACGGTATGCATACTGAGAGAAATCTCTGATTGCTCCGTTGCATTTGTTGTTTGAATGTACCCTCCCATTTTTAAAATGAGAAGTTTTAAGAATGAGTGAGATGTTCTTAGAAACTTCGAGAAGTTAGAGCTTGAAGCCTGATACTTTTTTGCATCGCTCTGATGAAAATGTTTATTTCTTGAGAAATCAACTGCAAAACTGGTATTCTTCTGTTCACTTACGTATAATTTTCTTCTTGAATGCATGTGTAATGGATGGAAGCATGTGGGTCTAACTGTGAGATTAACATGGCTTGCCTTTTGCCATGATGCTTGTGGCCTTTTTTCCTTTAATGACGATTCTAAGCCTAGGAATCAATAAAATTCCGCTTTTCAAATCTATTCATATTTCCTTCTTTGGTTGATAAAAAATGGTTTGTGTAGTCAGAAATTTTTTTGATGAGGTTCGAAATTAACGCACATTGGGAGTGTTTGAATTGGGTTCTATGCAATTAACCTTTTGCTTTTTAAAGTTTTAAAATCATAATTTCTGAAGATATTTCTAGGAGGGCAGTCAAGGTGATGGGCTGTGAGAAACTTGAAAATGTTCATTTGATTGCCTGGTGAGAGAGGGAAAAGGAAGAAAATAAGTAGAATTGAGACAAAAGAGTGTAAATAGAAAAGGCAGTCCATTGAGTAAGGTTCCCGGCATTGTGGTACTGTGGGACTAGATATAACAGAAAAAGGCATCCCAGTGCACAAGGTTTCCACCATTACGGTACTAGATGTATGCATCCATTCCTTCCTATTGCTTACTGTGGAGCTATCTTAAGTTTTCTCTCACTGGGTAAAATGTATGTGGAGCAAGTTATAAAGGAAGTTGATAACTGGTAGAAAGAAGAAGCAAAAGGACACGAGATATGAGAAGAAAAATGAACGAGAAACATAAGAATGGTAAGCAGAAAGAAATGGAAGAAAAGAGAAAGAGTAAAAGTACGAATTTTAATATCATTTAAATATTGAGCAACTAACAAAATGAACTATGAGCCAGACGGTTAAGGGGCTAGTCCTAATTCATTGATATGAAGCGTAGGCTTGGATCCATTTCACATGAGTTAAACATTCACGTTTAACTTATAGGTAACAGATCAGCTATGGATCTATCTTGTATAAGCTAAACCCTGATTTAACTTATATCAAGTGAACTGCTACCTGATACGCGTCATATTAAATGTGTTAGGGCTCAAAGTCCTAACCCATCTACAAAGTCCTAACCCATCTACAACCTCTCTTTTTCGGGGAGCGGAGGTGATAAACTGGCATCAAAGTTGAAATCAAGGCGGAGAATGATAATTGGTGCTTGACGAGTGGATTTCGAGGTTCAAATAATGACCTAAGGGGAAACAAGACAGCAATGTGATTTTTTATTTGGAAGCACTTGAAGGATTTGACCTTAATTGGGGTGGCACGAGTGTCGCCTACCCCTAGATCCTTACCATTATTCTTTCTTATGTGATTTATTTATTTTTCTCTTTGTTATTCCTTATCATATGGACTAATGAGTAATGTATAGGATTCATTGGTTAAACTTTTACCAAATACAAGAGGGATATTCTTTTGAAAAGCGGATAACGGAAGGCGACCGACAAAGTCATCTAGGGGAAGTGTGAAGGCCCCTCGAGGGTAGAGGGAGAAGAAGGCTTTCCACGATAAGAAGCTTATCTTCACTACAATGTGAAAAGAA
This sequence comes from Asparagus setaceus, assembly GCA_012295165.1. Lineage (NCBI taxonomy): Eukaryota > Viridiplantae > Streptophyta > Magnoliopsida > Asparagales > Asparagaceae > Asparagus > Asparagus setaceus. The sequence goes on along the minus strand of CM022706.1, from coordinate 12,539,128 downwards.
TAAACTACCATAGTTCTTTTTTTTTTCTTTTCCTTTCTTAATGTTCATTTGAAATCTTATTTATACAAGAACGACCATATCATCCCAACTCAGAGAGTCGATGTAGTTGAAGATAAAGAAGAAATGCGGGCAAACTTGTCGTCGAAATTGCTTTGGATAAATTCTCTATCAAATGTTCAAAAATCAAGTATCTGTGGGAGCAATGTACAGGGATAAAGAGGTAAAAGCGTCTTCTCGTGGTGGTTTGATAGACGAATGCCAAAACCGCTACTTAATCCCTGGGATAACCCAAGAGCAATCTGAGCAAGTAATAACCTCGAATCAATCTGTATATTATATTTGGGAGTTTACTAATGGAGGGAAAGGGAACGAAGGAAAAGGGAAACAAGGCAAAGGAAAGGAAGGAGAGGGGAAATGTAATAATCATGTTTGGGACTTTAGTCAAGAAAATAAAGGGGAAGCATTTTTTAACCGTTGGATTTGTGTCATGATGGTTCAAAATATTTTACTTCCTCTACACCTTTTTTGGGGGCGGGGTTGGGGATCAAATTATATAGAATGGAGGTTAAGGGATGTAAACTTTGTTACTTCCCTTTCCCCTCATTTCTTTTAATAAAAAACTCCCAAATAAGGTGAATCTATTTAACTTCCTTCGCTTACCCCTCGTTCACCCCCATCCAACAAAGCAATAATGAAGCCCCGATTGTGGATAAATATTCCAAATATAATGGTACAACAATGTCAACAAATCTAGGAGATACATTATTATAGCTAAAAATCATTATCATACTCAACGAAAAAATGGAAACAATATGATATCAACATGCATGAGAGCAATATAGGTTCAAATGCAAGGAGTATAATCCCTTAAATAATGTGTTTGAAGATTTGGCATTATGTATATGGCATGTGCTAGAGAATCTAATCTATTCAATAATGTAGTAACAAATGTGATATTCATAATCAAACTTTGTTATATTTTAATTGCTCCATCCAATTGTATATTATTACTGTCGGAAAAACCAAGAATATATTATTATAGATGTCTCACCTCTTTAAATAAAGGAAAGAAAACTTGGGGTACAAGTATACTTGGATGTAAGTAAACTTGAGGTTTAAGGTAAACAAAATTGCTAAACAAGAAGTATCATTAATAATTACTCAACTAGTCTAACACTTTTCTCGGCTTGGAGAATATATCTTAGATATGCCTAGCTTGTTGTAAATGGAAACAAAAAAGCTAGTTGCAAGAACATTAGTAGCATTCATCTTTGCCCTGAGAACTTGATGTCACAAGAATCAACAAAATGCATCCAAAAACCCTAGGCGTCGTCAAGAGAAACCCTATGGTCACCAACGAGACAATGTTAGAATTCAACTATTGAAAGAGGGCCGCTGCAAAATATCGAAGGAGATGTCATTGGAGTTACAGTTCATGATGAACAATAACTTAGGTTATGATTCACGAATGAATAGTAACTTCGGTTACTGTTGATGCGATAAAACCCCTTGACTCGAGGTTAAGTCTCTAGGATCAAGAAAGTTCGATATCATGTAGAAAAAAACCAAGATAATTTTATTATTGATATCTCACCTCTTTAAATAGAGGAAATTAAACTTGGGGTACAAGTAAATTTATGCATAAGGTGAAGGAAATTGTTAAACAAGAAATACCATATATATCTACTTACTATTCTAACAATTACATTCTAACCTTTTGATTACGTATCCCAACCTCTTGATTGTATCTCTTTCTATATAAGCTAGTGGAAGCATGAATAAAATTGATTGGCTCTAAACTATTTAAGATGATATCAAATTAAAATTTCTAACTTTAGAATCTCTCCTAAAGTCTAAAACTGGGGCCCATTAAGGGTGTTGCTGCCTCTAACACTATCTCCATGCTTTCCCACGGGCAACATCTAGCTAGTCCTCTAGAGCCCTCTGTCAACCTCCTAATCTCTCACGCTATACTCCCATCGACATATCCAACTCGATCAAATTCTTAGAGCTTCAGTCTCGTCTCGGCGTTGTCAATCCTCTCACAGGCAATCTCATACGCTTCCTCTTCTATTATGTAGTCTCACTGATCTCTTCTTCTATAGTGTCTCATTGGCCTCTTCTCGAATGCAGTCTTGTTGGTCTCATCTTCTTACGTCCACTCCGGTTTGTCTCTTCTTCTCACATGTAGTTTCATGGGCTTCCTTTTCTCACACGCAGTCTCATCAATCTTCCTTTCTTGCATGCAATCTTTTCAATCACATATACTCACATGTATTCATGTCAACCTCTTTTTCTTGCACGTACTTTATCGACCTCTTATGTGCAAAATTGTCGACCTTTTTCGTGTGTGGCCTCATCTGCTTTCTTTTCTCACCTTCAATCTTATTGGCCGCCTCTTCTCGCATGTCTGATGTTTGTTCTACAAAGTAACTTGCAAAAATTCTCACAAGTCACAAAGCCGTTGCATATGGAGCTCTTCCACACATTCATCGTCAAGCTTAGTTTCAACAATATCTACACTGCAGCTTGAGGGAGAGTGTTAAGAAATCTAATCTGTTCAACAATCTATAAACAAGCACGTTCTTCATAATCAAAGTTTGTTTATTCTAACTACTCCATCCAACCAAACCTCTGGATTATGTATCCCAACCTTATGATTGCAATTCTTTCTATATAAGCTACTAGAAATATGAATAAAATAGATTGACTCCAAATTATTTAGTAGTATGCTTTATTTTGTGGAATAAAAATACAGTTGTGAACGTATCATAAACTAATCGTGATCTAACCTCTGTACTATAGATGAAGGTCAACTCTCAACTCAAGTGATATACTATACCAGCTTCGATAAATGTCTGTAATATAAAACTCGTGAGGGTATTTACACTTTATTGTGATTACATTAACATTTGGATATATGTGCCGATCATCTAAATTTTAGGAAGGAAACCTTATAGTTGTTTGAATTAATTCATTACAAATATTTACCATGTTCAAAAATTTTAAATTGGAATATGAATGAATAAAGTCAATCAAAATCATATCGGTTTGTGCCTCTATTATGGTTTACTATATTGAAGAGGAGGCATGCATTACAAACTATAAGCTCTGTACTTTTGTGTTTAATTGTCTAATAATTTATTTAACACTACATTCAATCATCTTCCTATTTAATTTGAGACTAATTTTACTCCTTAATACCTCTCAATCATAGGAAATGACGCTTTTATGAAGCTTTCCGTAACGAGATAGGTTTTACATGTCGATCATCTTTTATTATTATTAGTAGAAAATGTCCCCAATCATGGAGATTTCCCGATATAGTGGCTGACATTTCAGGATTTTTCCAATATATCAGGTGATATTTTGGCACCAAAAAATCTCCGGAAATGGCACCGTATCTTGATCTAGGTTAAGATTTAATTTAAAAGTCAAGTTTCGATATAGAGCTCAACTAGACCCTAAACCCAAATTTAAACCTGCTTATATCAATCTCAAAATAAGAGAATTAGGTCTCACTTCTTTGCCTAACATTTCTCGAGTAGGGAGTCTCTTTACCCTTCTCTTTCTCGTTCCTTATCTGCCTCACTTTCAACTCCTCTTAGTTGCATTTCTCTCTGCCTCTCTGCCCTCCAAACATATCTTTATTTAAATGGTTTGACATTTTTATGTTTAAATTTAATTCAGGATATCTGTGGTATCTATATCTACCCAATATGACACTTTGAGATTTACTATAAGTCCCCAATATATTCCGGATATTCGCCATCTATTATTAATTTTTTTTCCTGTCAAACATGATTCTGATACATGGCATTTAGAATGCTGCTCTAAATCAAACTCATAAACTCAAATCCTCGTTGGGCAATTTTCCTAGATTTGCATGCATGCAAGTCACATATTCTATCAGCTTTCTATATTGGTCTGTCTCATGGGCATTAAGCTGCCTGAATATCCATGCGTTCAACAAGGAAAAATAATCAATACTCTACTCCCTTAGAAATTCATACAGCTGAAATCACCTTGGGTTATTTGCCTAATGAACCGAACCTACTGTTCCACGTGACAAATGAAATCTGACACATACCAATTGATTAGAGCAAAGCAAAGGTTTGGCTTTGCATTTTGGATACACACACGTAAATGACAATTTGAAGTGGTGAATTGATATTTAAAAAAGTCACGCTGAGGGGAAGGCATGGCATGCTTGAATAAGGTTATAGATGATACAAATTTCGACAAGAAATCAACATTCATGTCTGAAGCATGACATAAGGCAAAGAGCTGAATAGAAACACGTTGCTATATCCACTCAAAATATGTAAATGTTTCAAAATTTTTACGACTTTTGCATTTTGTATCATTGTCTAATCTTTTCAAAATTTTAGGCAACTTCTGAGTTATGACATTTTACTCTGTTTTCTGAATTACACAGGTTTATTTGGAGGTTCCGAGAAGTGAAAACCTTGCACGAACATTGCATGGGAAGGTAAATTGAGAAATACAACCATGCTTTTCTCCTCAACTTGCTGTATCTGCCATCTATTTTGTATTTTATATGGTGATTCTTGACCATATGTTGGGAAGCGAACGAATCAAAGTTTTGCAAGTGTGTATGAGTTGTGCGGCTCTTTTTGTTAAAAGAGCTGCCAAGAGATCATAAAGGTGTTGAGACCTACCCACTGATGTGATTAGCAAGGTGGGGGTCATCACATGTCCATCTCTTTGTAGCTCATTCAGCAAAATGAGCTGCCACCTCATACTGATTATTTCCACACACTGTGGTGTGTTGTGTGCTTGCGTATGTGTAGGAGGGAAGGGGAGGGGTTAGACTGCACACTTTCCATTACAAATAAAATGGTAGTGTAAACACTTAATGCAAAGTAGATTTACCTTTTGGCCGACCCTGATATTATTCCTTTGTCATTCATCCTTTGAAATTATGACAGATAATAAAGGACAGGAGATGTGCTAATTCTACTTTTGAGAATTTGATGGAAAATCCCTATTCTAACTCAATATATGCATATGTGCACTTGTCATGCTTGTGTTCTTTTTCATTCTTTAGATAGTCCAGTCTTTCTGACTATCAAGTTCTTAGTACTTATAAGAACCCGTTCTTCTACTCATTTATTTGTAGAATCTATGAGAGAATTGCCAATCTTAATTAAGGCGTGGAAATATGGTTTCTCTCTTGGAAGCTTCTTTTTTATGGTTTGAGGATGCTCATTTAAACACCTAACTAGAAATTTTTTTTTTTGCTCCAATTCTGTTTGATAGTTTTACTTTTGTTAATGTTTTCGTTCAACATCTCATAAAAATTCTTAGTTGAGAAATTTGGATTTTGTTATAATTTTTTTCCTTGCAGTATATTTGCTTATTAAACAACTTTTTTTTGCATGTAATTTTTTGTCTCCTAACAGGTTGGGAGAGGTGGGTGAGGTTCAGGGTGGGTGAAGTTTGAATTGTGTGAATATTTTTTTCTTTTTTGTGGTTAAATGTTACCAATATCATTGTATAATTTCCTCTTTTCTTTCTCTTTATCTTGGATGGGGAGTGAGACATTGTGGTTGTGTACATCAGATTTTTACCTCCGAGGAACTGATGACAGATTCTGTTAGTGTTTTGAAAAGAGATGACTTACTGATCAAAGACCCCTTTTTGGTATTTTTTTCAGGGGGTTCCATATGTAATTTATTGGAATTCAACATTTTCTTCCTATGCATCTTCCCACTTTCGGCAAGCACTGTTAGCTGTTATTCAAAGGTACTTGTCCTGCTTGCCTTATTGCAGTTCAATGAAATTAACAAAGTCTAATGCTTGGTTTTCTGTCTAAGCAGTTCTTTGAGCCACATATGGGATGCATTCCAACTAGCATTTGCATCTTTCCGCCTATATTGTATTAAGAATAGTTATGTTCTCCCTGTTAACTACCAAACTGTTGGGGACAACATTTGGCCTCTTTTGCTTGGAGATGAACCAAGGATAAACATCACTCCTCCAGAGAAACCTAAGGGTGAAGAAGGAACGGACCCATGTGACATTGTTCCTCATATAAAAATACATCATAAGGATGTGGACTTGAGGCTTCTTATTTGTGGCTTGCCTTGTTCTCTGGTGAGTTGGAGCTGTGAATACTGCTCTAGCCTTTTATTTTATTTTTCTTTTGCTATTTTTCCTTAATTCCTTAGGGTACAGTTGGTACCATGAAATGTTTCGAAGTTATGCCATGTAGTTTAATCATATTTATTTATTTACAGGATGCATTTTTGCTGGGTTCATTGGAGGATGGGCTCAGTGCGCTCTTGAACATTGAAGTAAGTTGAATAGTAAACTGTTGGGTTCTGTGTGTACCCTTCAAATTTTGGTAGTCCATAAATTACCCCTCAAATCTTGCTATTTCCAGTTAAACCCATTAGAGAGGGGAAAAAAATGAGGGCAAATTCTTATTATACTTTCTTCTTTTCGTCTCTCCTTCAACCAAAAACATTGGGGGAAAAAACACCCTAACATCTCTTGTTTCTCCTTCAGTTAAACCCATTAGAGAGGTAAAAAAAATATTCATCTTCCTCTTTCATGTCCTTCAACTAAAATCAATGAAAAAGATGTTAGGTCTACTTTGTTTCGTCTGCAATACAAATTGACAACAAGAAAAGTAGGATTCTAAGTGTTTCTTCTACTTTTTCTCTGCATGACTTGAGGGGGGAAAATAGAATACTTCTGGTGCAGGTATTTATATCAATAAATCCATCATAATAAGCTGAATATGCGGAAAGTGGTGTTAACATCTTGCATCTAGATATTATCAATAATGCTCACCTTCTAGTTGCATCATCTCCGAACTGCATTCTGATTTTAGAGAAGTGATGTGACTGAGATATTATTAGCTTAAATTACTTTACTTTCAATCAATATAGCCAAGAAAACTCTAATCTGCTTTCTTAAAGATCAATCTACTTGCATGTTTTATTCTCTTTTCCTATGCATGAGGTACTTTTAAACACATTGTTTTGACATTCTTTTCCTGCTTCTCCAGATTCGTGGAAGTAATCTTCAAGATACACTCAGGTACCGTGACAATTTTATCCTAAGAAATTTTCTGAAGCAGTTCAAAAACAAATCATATATCATTCAAACTTATTATTCTCATTGTTATTAACCTGATCTCATTTTAGTTCATTGAATTCTCAGTAATTAAGTTTTAACGCTTCTCTTCCTCTATCAACTGTTTATTATATTGATTAATTATTTACTATATTGCCCTGTTATTGCTTACAGTTCTAATGACAAGTAATAATTAGTTTGTGGATGGTCTGAAAATGTCTAACAGTGAAGCTGAGACTGATTCGAATGGTACAATGATGGTCAAATGTTATTTCACCACCGGTAGTCATGCTTATTTTTCAGTTCTCGTGTCTGGTACTGCAGCTACATGTTCTGATTACCAAGTAAAAAAATATCTTCTATTTTTCTTTTAACTTGGGAATTTGAATTCCTTAAACGCTAAATCGGTATCTGACTTGATGCAGCTTCTTGAATCCCTTATCAAGAAAGAGCTGGTTGAGAATTGTCATAGATTCATCAAGGCCCTACCAAATAGTGAAGAGAAATCCCGTGAACATTGGAATACTCTTTCTATAGCAGCAGGGGCACCTGTCTTTGAAATCTTTGTGAAAGTCCCTGCTTGGGCTTCTGAGGTTACTATCTATATATTTTTTTACGATTAACTATGTCAGGTATTCATTGAAATACTTATCTCAAAATTTGTTTTCCCCTTTTTTCCCTCCTTCCCTCGAATTTTCAGATGTTGAAATATTTGGCAAGGGAACTTTGTTATCGGAGTCTCGTGGCCTTAGGAGTCGGAGCCATTGCTGGTGCCCCCGTTACATCATTTGATAAAGAAGATGCTGATCGCCTTCTTTTCTTTTGTAAAAGAGGAAAGAAAGTCCGGGATATCCAAGACTCGATAGTTTTTAGACCACCTAAATGGCATGCTCCTCTTGTGAGTACGAGGAAAGCCAAACCAGTGAATATTGCATTATTGAGGCCAGTTCCTCATATTAGGCCGCTACCAAAGAACCCTTTCTTAGATGATGGAGTTAAGCATGTTGCAGAGTTTATACCTTCAGTATCTGCAGTGGGAAATACCGATCTGCCCCCTGCTCCTTCTAGACAAAGTGAATTTACATTGAGATTCCTCAAAGCACTGCAGTTTTCTACGAGCCCCTTGCCCCTACAGAAACATGGTTGCAAGAGAAGCCACATAGAGCTATGCTCAGAAGTAAGTACTAATATCTCAATTTTGTCAATAATATGATAATTGATACATCGAAACATATTATTAACCTCTATTTCTCATTATTTAGGAGGAATTTCTTCAAGATCTTAAACAGTATATAATTCATCGGGGGCAGAGCTGGCTCGTTCCTAAGGGAGGAATTTCAGAATTCCCTGATGCTGTACTTAATGGGTCACAACTAGACGTATTCAATCTCTATAAGGAGGTATGTGTTCTACAAATGCATATATAAACTAAAGATTTTGTTGAGTCAAAATGGTTGTGGGTACCATAAATGTACCCCAATAACCTACATAGTTTAAAGAGTAATCATTCGTCAGTTAGTTTAGATGCTTCCAGAACATAAATCTTGGGTAGTATTGCTCTCGCTGTTATGATATTTATCTCAAATGCCCTATATTTGTGGGCAATGAACTTCCGTTGGCATTTTACTTTTTAAGATATGTTTTTCATGTAGATTCTATAGATCAATATTTTATATTTTAGTTTAGGTGTCACTTTCTAAATTTTTAGAGTTGGATTCAAATGCCACCAAAAATACCAAATTATATGAAACATAACGTCAGATGCATTTCTCTTGCTCTAGGTTGTTTCCAGAGGAGGCTTCTCACAAGCCAAAGGAATCAACTGGAAAGGCCAGATTTTCATTAATATGCGCAATTATACGGGGACCCATAGACTGACTGTACGTTGATACTGTTTTTTCTACATTTGAAATTCTTGAATATATAGTAATAGTGTAATACCATGGGCTGGTTCTGATTTGAAACAGATGTGTGTAAGATCTGGACCCAATATGAATCTGAATCCGAAAGGAGTCAGTAGATCCAAATTCAAAATCAGCTTGTCCAAAAACTCAGATTTGCATTCAAATTCTTGTTCAGATTATTTTTCGTACAAGTTAATTTTATTAAAATGTGTATTAATAAAGAAAAACAAAAGATTTTCAACATACAAGTACATTTGAAAACTTCATAATTCCCAAAAGAGAAGAGGTGTACTTACACCTAAACAAATCAAATACATAGATGACATCAATCGAGTTTGGGATGTTTGGATTTGGGTCCAACGCTATCTTAAATCTCCCAAATCGCATTCTGATCCAGTATTGTACATCTAAGCAGACTGGAACGTGATTCTACTCAAGAAATTCAGACCCCAATCCAATTTTATCCCTAAAATCAAGTCGAGTCATCACTTGGTTTCATGATATCATTTTGATGTTTTTGTTCAAGCATTGAATCTGTATATTTCATTTTAAAAACTGTTTCTTGTCCTGCGAACTAATAATTTCAGAGCATTGGAACTATATTAAAAGACCATTACATGACGTACCTGCTGGAGTATGAGTTAGCTCATGATGATGTGGAAGCAGAGTGCTGCATCTTGTGTGAAAGGTAATAGCTACTAATTTTCTCTTTTATTATTATTATTATTATTATTATTATTGCTTTTTCCTTCTCTATTTTGTTCACTTCCAGAAATTAATACCTTTAGTGGGGGGTGTTTGAATTCTTTCGCAGTGGTGATCCAGGGAATTGGGTAAATTGTAGTGTATGTAGTGAATGGGCCCATTATGACTGCGATCAGCGGCCAAATATTGCTTCTTTCAAGGTTTGCAAGCTCAATATCACACATTTACTTTTCTCCCAAATTATAATTTTCTGATATGACCGAAATTATTTCTCTCATTTATCATCATGCATTTACTTCCATTCCAATTTGTAGGTTGCAAGTTTAACCAAAATGAGGGAATATTTATTTTCTTGATCTATTTTTAAACTTTTAAACAAGAAAGTTTTCCGTAAAATTGCTTTCTTCTTTTCCTTTCCTGAAAAGAGTAGCCAGTCAGTTGTCATATTCTTGTGTGTGCATGTTTGTGTCTACCTCGCTCAGTACTTTGCTTCCTAAGCCATATTGAGAACTGTCTTCCTTAAAACTCTTTCTAATTTTGAACTTTAAAAGCAAAGAGTTCTCTTCCACATTTATTTACTTTTTTATTTTTGTTTTCGCCCAAAAGGACCTGGGGTTCAGTTATCATGTGTGGATGGATTCACATGGTTGTTTGGTATAATACTTGGTTCTTACCTTATTACTGAAGCATGATGTTTGTAATAGGTTACCAAATACTATATTTACTTGCAATTAATTTCTTAACTGATGATATGCCTAATGCTCGTCCAACCGCTGTCATTACAAGTTATAATAGCCATGAAAACTGCATGCATGTTGTAGTGTATGCATCTGTTTAGGAGATTGTAAACAACTGTTTTGTATCTGAAACGTCACAGTTTATCGTTAACTTATAATCTCTGTTAAATGTAATTGAAGAATGATGATCCTACTGGCATCTCATTTGTTATGTCATGTAACGCAGGATTATGCGAAGAGTGGCGGGTTGGAATACATATGCCCAAATTGTACGTAAAGCCGGAGCGATGAAGGATTTTTCCTTAAGAATATCTATTGTTGAATGAAACAGTTATTTTTTATTATTATTGAAGCATAATGTAAGCCAGAATGCTATCTCATCTATTTAATCTTCTTTGTGTATATTCTTTGTTTTTGCTCACTGCCTGTGAGCAGCCCTCTTGTTTTCTTTTTCTATCTTCATAAAATTTTAACTTACCAAAGTATATAATAAAATAAAATAAAAAAGAAAAGAAAAAAAAAAGAAAGAAAAAGAAAAGAAACATAAGGGCAACCTAATTAAATGTTTTTATGCAGGAAATAAAATCAGATTCTGTCTGTGCATAAACAAGTCTCTCGTGAGTTAACCAAAAATCAATATTAAGTCGAAATTTAAATCCTAATTAAATGTTTGTGATGAGTTATAATATTAGGCATGGAAAGCCGACACGTCTCAGTGGCTAAATTCTGGAGTCCGTTCTCTATATTCTCTGCCAGAAAATTTGATGTAAAATATTGCAACAAGGCCAATAATCAAAATAGCGAAGGTACGTAGCATAAATCTTAAAATATTAATACAAGATACGAATACGAGGGTCCTGAGTAGGGGTGGAAACGAACCAAATAATTAATAAACAGTTCGGTTATTATTCGTCCAGATATTTGGTCATATTCAATTCAGTAGTTCATTTAATAATAAATGAATATTTTTTAGTATTCGGTGCATAAACGAATAGAATTTGACCAGAGGTATATTCGATTCGTTTGATTATTAAATATTCGTTTATGTTTTTCTACTTCTAGATTATTATATTGTGTTATCTTTTACGTGTGCATAATTTTATAAATATTGCTATTTATAAGTATTATATTATATTAATAATTTTATAAACGTACACTATAATAATTCTTATATTGAAATATCATAATAACAATTAAGTAAAACATTATAGAAAATAAATAAGAAAAGACAACAAACATAGAGTTTGAAGTCAACACCTCATGGTTGAGGATATTGTGACTTAACAAGTGTGCTATTGAGATATTCGTGAACATTTGACAAATATTCGTCTAATTAACGAACTAAATCTGAACACCCTTTTCCTATTCGACTTCGAATTCGTAAAAATTAACCGAATACGAATATGAATACCATGGTATTCGATTCTATTCGGTTCGTTTCCACCCCTAGTCCTGAGCTCGTTCAATGAATTTGAGCATGATTAACTGGCAACGCTCAAGATCCCATGCTGTGACTTTTCACATTAAAACACTGGTCTTCAGATGGTCCTTTACCTGAAATAATATTGAAAGTATAGGAAGAAGAATAGCACACGTGTTCATTATTAATTTTAAAATAATTCAACCAGTATGCACTCTAAAAACCCTCAAGAAAATCGCGGAGAATATATATATGAAGGAACATAAACATGTCTTCATTACTAATTTTAGATCAATTCATTCAATATACAAATTAGTATGAACAATAGAAACAGTATAAATAAGCTACTAAATCAGTGCAATCATCTCCGAAATTGATAATGAAACACGTACTTCATTTTGCTATTCCTCTCTATGTTATTGTCTATAGAGGGTGTTTTAAATGATTTTTCCTCATTATTGTTTCAGCTTGTCATTTTTGTATATGTTTATAATGTTTTGGACATTCATTGTGATATACATGGCCAATAGCATAATCATAACTTGTTAAATGTTTTGCACGTCAATTCTTGAGGTAGAGGCATATATGACACGTATTAGGTAGAGTCCACTGAGATCAACTTGGAGTTAATGACTTAATGTCGACTTTGTATTTGATCTACAGGAGAAAGACTAAAGAAATATTTGAGCCTCATCTATGTGATTTCTCTTCATTATACTCAGACTGTAAAATTGGATTAAGAAATTAGCTAATTGTTATACCCTGTGTAGAAAAATAAGTTGTGTAGCATTTTTGTTTATTTATTTTTGTTGGGCGCGCGGATCGCGGAACCGTCGAGAGAAACCACCACAAACGGAAAGCCAAAACACAATAAAAGAGTAAAGACACGAGATTTACGTGGTTCGCAAGTTGCCTACGCCCACGGGTAAGGAGGGGATTTTCACTAATAGAAAGAGAGAATACAAATTAGGATTACAAGTTCTCACAAAGAAACCCTAAAACAAACCTCTCAATCTCTCAAAAGATCTCCTCTCCAAAGATGCACAAAACTCTCTCAAAGGTCGCTCCAAAACGTGCTTGAAACTTACCCTAACAATCGGGTTAGGGTTATTAATAGCCTCTAAACGAATTGGGTTTAAAACCAATTCCTAATTAGACCCGCTGAATGCCTGCATTAGTCGACTACAACTCATATTAGTCGACTAATGCATCAGATTAGTCGACTACAATACGCATTAGTCGACTACAACTCATATTAGTCGACTAATGCATCAGATTAGTCGACTACAATACGCATTAGTCGACTACAATACGCATTAGTCGACTACAACTCATATTAGTCGACTAATGCATCATATTAGTCGACTACAACTCATATTAGTCGACTAATGCATCAGATTAGTCGACTACAATGCCTAGTAGTCGACTCTTGAACCCAGCTGTCTTGTGCATGTTTTGTGCATGTTCTACAATTCTCCACCTCGCACATCATTTGATTCACCTCAAATTTTGGACTAACACCGTAAGAACACCAAGAACATCTAGAGATCACCATTAGCCAATCCAGCCAATCCAAGGCCACTACACCGCTGACGCCTACGCACTTCCACCGGGATCAAGCTCACCGTAGTTCACCTTTAATCATCTCCACCTTACCCATTACCAAGGCCATGCCCTCTTGGGCAAATCAACAAGAGTCGATATGAAGCAAGTCTAAGCAATGCTTAAACTTACTACCGTGACCACCTTGGTTAACATGTCCGGGATTCTCATTCGTGTGCACCTTCATGAGAGAAATATCACCTCCCTCTATGACATCCCGCACAAAATGATACCGACATCAATATGCTTGGTACGAGCATGATGAACCTGATTCTTCGCCAAGTGAATTGCACTCGACCGTCACACCACAAGTTCACGCTTTCTGCTCAATCCCCAAATCGCCTAGAAGACCCCACAACCACAATGCTTCCTTCACTCCCTCGCCATGGCCATGTACTCGGCCTCGTAGTAGAAAGTGCCATCAGAGCTCGTAACATCGATCGCCAACTAACCGGAGCTCCATGTATCTTAAATACATAACCAGTAGTAGATCGCCGCCTATCTAGATCGCCGCATAATCGAGTCCACAAACCCGTCAATCGACATGTTTCTCCACCAAAACACGCACTGTATCAACTGTACCTTTAAGTACTGAGGACCCACTTCACTCTATGTTATTGTCTATAGAGGGTGTTTTAAATGATTTTTCCTCATTATTGTTTCAGCTTGTCATTTTGTATATGTTTATAATGTTTTTGGACATTCATTGTGATATACATGGCCAATAGCATAATCATAACTTGTTAAATGTTTTGCACGTCAATTCTTGAGGTAGAGGCATATATGACACGTATTAGGTAGAGTCCACTGAGATCAACTTGGAGTTAATGACTTAATGTCGACTTTGTATTTGATCTACAGGAGAAAGACTAAAGAAATATTTGAGCCTCATCTATGTGATTTTCTCTTCATTATACTCAGACTGTAAAATTGGATTAAGAAATTAGCTAATTGTTATACCCTGTGTAGAAAAATAAGTTGTGTAGCATTTTTGTTTATTTATTTTTGTTGGGCGCGCGGATCGCGGAACCGTCGAGAGAAACCACCACAAACGGAAAGCCAAAACACAATAAAAGAGTAAAGACACGAGATTTACGTGGTTCGGCAAGTTGCCTACGTCCACGGGGTAAGGAGGGGGGATTTTCACTAATAGAAAGAGAGAATACAAATTAGGATTACAAGTTCTCACAAAGAAACCCTAAAAACAAACCTCTCAATCTCTCAAAAGATCTCCTCTCCAAAGATGCACAAAACTCTCTCAAAGGCTGCTCCAAAACGTGCTTGAAACTTACCCTAACAATCAGGTTAGGGGTTATTAATAGCCTCTAAACGAATTGGGTTTAAAACCAATTCCTAATTAGACCCGTTTTCGGAATCTGCCCAGATTAGTCGACTACAACTCATATTAGTCGACTAATGCACTGTAGATTAGTCGACTACAATACAGATTAGTCGACTACTCAGACCCAACGCAGAAATACACCTTTCTGTCATTTACAGTGTAGTCGACTACAACTCATATTAGTCGACTACTCGCTCCCACCAAAACTTGCTTTCATGCGCTCTGATGTAGTCGACTACAATGCCTAGTAGTCGACTCTTGAACCGTCTTGTGCATGTTTTGTGCATGTTCTACAATTCTCCACCTCGTACATCATTTGATTCACCTCAAATTTTGGGCCGAACACCGAAGAACACCAAGAACATCTAGAGATCACCATTAGCCAATCCAGCCAATCCAACAAGGCCACTACACGCTGACGCCCTCATTGCCCTCCCCAGGGATCAAGCTCACCGTAGTTCACCTTTAATCATCTCCACCTTACCCATTACCGCCAAGGGCCATGCCCTCTTGGGCAAATCAACAAGAGGCGATATGAAGCAAGTCTAAGCAATGCTTAAACTTACTACCGTGACCACCTTGGTTAACATGTCCGGGATTCTCATTCGTGTGCACCTTCATGAGAGAAATATCACCTCCCTCTATGACATCCGCACAAAATGATACGACATCAATATGCTTGGTACGAGCATGATGAACCTGATTCTTCGCCAAGTGAATTGCACTCTGACTGTCACACCACAAGTTCACGTTTTCCTGCTCAATCCCCAAATCGTCTAGAAGACCCCACAACCACAATGCTTCCTTCACTCCCTCTGCCATGGCCATGTACTCAGCCTCTGTAGTAGAAAGTGCCACTGTAGCCTGTAACATCGATCGCCAACTAACCGGAGCTCCATGTATCTTAAATACATAACCAGTAGTAGATCGCCGTCTATCTAGATCGCCCATAATCAGAGTCCACAAACCCGTCAATCTGACATGTTTCTCCACCAAAACCGACCGTTATCAACTGTACCCTTTAAGTACTGAGGACCCACTTCACTTTGCTTCCCGGTCGCCTTTCCGGATTCGCCATGAATCTATCGACCACACTAACCGCCAGGAAATATCTCGGGCGTACACACCATTGCATACATTAAACCGCCAACCGCACTAGCATAGGAACACGCTCCATGTGCGCCTTCTCTTCATTGTAGTGGGAGATTGATTACCGAAGCCTAAAGTGTGGAGCCAATGGAGTCACCACCGACTTAGCACTTTGCATCCCGAACCTCGCGATCACCCGCTCTATGTAGCCCTTCCGACTCAAGAACAAGAGTCGATATGAAGCAAGTCTAAGCAATGCTTAAACTTACTACCGTGACCACCTTGGTTAACATGTCCGGGATTCTCATTCGTGTGCACCTTCATGAGAGAAATATCACCTCCTCTATGACATCCCGCACAAAATGATACCGACATCAATATGCTTGGTACGAGCATGATGAACTGATTCTTCGCCAAGTGAATTGCACTCGACCGTCACACCACAAGTTCACGTTTTCTGCTCAATCCCCAAATCGTCTAGAAGACCCCACAACCACAATGCTTCCTTCACTCCCTCGCCATGGCCATGTACTCACCTCGTAGTAGAAAGTGCCATCAGAGCTCGTAACATCGACGCCAACTAACCGGAGCTCCATGTATCTTAAATACATAACCAGTAGTAGATCGCCGTCTATCTAGATCGCCGCATAATCGAGTCCACAAACCCGTCAATCGACATGTTTCTCCACCAAAACACGACCAGTATCAAGCGTACCCTTTAAGTACCGAGGACCCACTTCACGCTTCCCGGTCGCCTTTCCCGGATTCGCCATGAATCTATCGACCACACTAACCGCCAGGAAATATCTCGGGCGTACACACCATTGCATACATTAAACCGCCAACCGCACTAGCATAGGAACACGCTCCATGTGCGCCTTCTCTTCATTGTAGTGGGAGATTGATTACCGAAGCCTAAAGTGTGGAGCCAATGGAGTCACCACCGACTTAGCACTTTGCATCCCGAACCTCGCGATCACCCGCTCTATGTAGCCCTTCCGACTCAAGAACAATCGTCGATTCGCGCTCTCTTCTAATCTCCATACCCGGTATTTTCCTAGCGGCACCCATGTCCTTCATCTCGAACTCTTCACCAAGTTGAGATTTCAACCTATCTATCTCCACCCCGCTCTTAGAAGCAATAAGCATGTCATCCACATACAAAAGAAGATAGATAAAATTACCTCCGCGAAGCTTCGAATGTAAACACAACAATCATGATCGCCGGAAAACCCATGCTTCAAAGATGAAGGAGTCAAATCGCTTGTACCATCGCCGGAGATTGCTTTAATCCATACAGTGACTTCCTCAAACGACACACATGATTCTCCTTATCCTCAACCTTGTAGCCCTCAGGTTGATGCATGTAGATCTCTTCATCCAAGTCTCCGTGTAAGAAGGCTGTTTTAACATCGAGTTGATCCAGTTCAAAATCACCATGAGCAACAATACTCAATAGCACCCGAATAGAAGTATGTTTCACCACCGGAGAAAATATCTCATTGTAATCCACACCCTCTTTCTGTGCAAAACCCTTAGCCACTAGCCTCGCCTTGTATCTTACACCACCGAGCTCTGAAAGATCTTCCTTTCTTTTATACACCCATTTACAACCAATAGCTTTTCTTCCTACGGGCAATGGGACCACCTCCCATGTTTGGTTCTTCCGAAGAGATTCCATCTCTTCCTCCATCGCAGCCAACCAACTCTCACTATCCTTGTCCCGAATAGCTTCCTTGAAGGAGACCGGCTCGTCCTCCTCCACCGAGAGTGCGTATTCAACCATATTAGCCCGCCCATAGTGCTTTAGGGGTTGATCATGCCTTCGATGCACCTTGTATGCTCGCTTTGGCCTAGTGGAAGCCAAATTATCCTCGAGCTGCTGTTGTTGTAGTGCCTGTGTATTTTCCTGCTGAACCTCCTCCTGCTCAAGCTCATCATCTACCTGACTTCCCACTTGAGCACGATTAGAACCTAGTTGGTCTTTAGGTTCTATTTCAATAACCTGAGACTTAGAAGTCTCACCAGTCATAACACCATCATCCTTGGACCCCCTAGCAATCATGGATTTCTCATCAAAGGTAACATCCTGTGACCACGAACTTTGAATCTTCCAGACACCAAAGGCGATAGCCTTTACGCCTTTGCATATCCCAAGAATATTGCCTTCTTGGCCCTCGCGTCAAGCTTTCCCTCGTTGGCGTGATAGTAGGCGGTACATCCGAAAATTCGAGCCTATCATAATCGATGTTCTCGACCACACCCTATAGGGTGTATCACCATCCAATGTCGAATGTGGTGAACGGTTCACAATGTAACAAGTCAGAGCCACCGCTTCGCCCACCATTCGCTTTCCCAATCCCGCATAAGATCGCATACTCCTTTGTCTTTTCGCGGTGTTGGTTCGATCTCTCCGCGACCCCATTCTGCTGTGGTGTAGACCTACATCGGTGTCGAACAATTCGTCCGATCACAGAACTCCTTGAAAGCACCATCGTATACTGTACCCGTTATCGGATCTCGGCGTCTTCAATTTCTTTCTGTCTGTTCTCAACCATTGTTCTCCACTTCTTGAATGTCTCGAACACCTCATTCTTATGCTTGAAAGTAAATCCAAGCATACCTAGAATAATCATCTATAAATGAGACATAATACACGGAACCACCCTTGAAGTTGTCTCGAGCCGGACCCCAAACGCCCGTGTGCACATAATCTAGTATCCCTCGCTCTTAGACTTGCTTCTCGAACCGAACCTCGTGTGACTTTCCATACACACAATCCTCGCAAAAATCCATGCCGGGTTCCTTCGATTCTTCGCCAGACCCTCTTTACCAAGCGAACTAGACCCTTCGACATATGCCCAAGCCGCCTATGCCATAACCGTGTGCTCACATGGGTCTCCACCACTTCCCAGTTCCAACCGCATGCATCTCCTGTCACCGTCATTCACGAGAGTATATAGATTACCGTGGCGAACACCCTTCATCACTACTAAGGAACCACGAACAACCTTCTTCACTCCGTTTTCCGTCACAATCCGCAACCACCGAGTCCAAAGCACCAACGAGATAAGATTCTTCCGCAAGTCGGGAACATGCCTCACATCCGTCAAGGTTCGAACCACTCCATCATGCATCTTGATTTTGATATTACCTAGCCCCACTGTTTTACAAGCATGGTTATTCCCCATCAATACAGTTCCCCATCAATGCCTCAGAGGTAGTAAACCACTTCCTATTTGGACACATATGGTAAGAGCAACGAATCAAGTATCCACTTTCCGGAGATCTCCTCGCCACCGCGGACTACATAGCATTCCTTATCGCTCCCTTCCTCAAACGTAGCTCGCTTCTTCCTTGCCCTCTCTCCTCTCAGTCTTGTTATTGTTCTTCTTTCCACCTACTCTCTTATTTGGACAGTCGACTTTGAAATGCCCAGCTTCACCGCACTTGAAACATCCTTTTCCCGCAAGAGGTCTTGATTTAGATCTAGACTTTCCTCCCTTGCCTTTTCCTCGCTCATTGCTCCTTCCTCTTGCAAACAATCCTGCGCTTGTTCCTGTTACGCCGATGGCCATGTCACTAGTTGCGTCTTCCGAATATCGTCCGCTAGAAGTGCCGTTCTAGTCTCATCCATCTTCGATTTTCTCCCACAAGCCTCGGTGTTTGCACAGGTTCTCATAAGACTTCGCGAGACAGTAGTAGAAGCGCCTGATCCTCGTCTCCTACTTTAACATCTATGTCTTTCAAATCTGATATGATCCTATCAAACTTGTTGATGTGTTCCCGGATTGATGAGCCCTCCTCCATCTTGCAAGTATACAATTTGGATTTTAAGTAGATCCGGTTAGTTAGACTCTTCGTCATGAAGGTACCCTCTAACTTCTTCCACAGCATGACCGTTTCCTCTCCATCTACCAAAGCTACATCCCTCTCGAGGCATAGGATAATCGGCCTGTGCTTCCAGATCCAACTCCTCCCAATCCTCATCGGACATATCCTTGTTATTGTTCTTCTTTCCACCTACTCTCTTATTTGACAATGACTTTGAAATGCCCAGCTTCACCGCACTTGAAACATCCTTTTCCCGCAAGAGGTCTTGATTTAGATCTAGACTTTCCTCCCTTGCCTTTTCCTCGCTCATTGCTCCTTCCTCTTGCAAACAATCCTCGCTTGTTCCTGTTACGCCGATGGCCATGTCACTAGTTGCGTCTTCCGAATATCGTCCGCTAGAAGTGCCGTTCTAGTCTCATCCATCTTCGATTTTCTCCCACAAGCCTCGGTGTTTGCACAGGTTCTCATAAGACTTGGCAGAGACAGTAGTAGAAGCGCCGATCCTCGCCTCCTACTTTAACATCTATGTCTTTCAACTGATATGATCCTATCAAACTTGTTGATGTGTTCCTGATTGATGAGCCCTCCTCTATCTTGCAAGTATACAATTTGGATTTTAAGTAGATCCGTTAGTTAGACTCTTCGTCATGAAGGTACCTCTAACTTCTTCCACACGCTGTACCGCTTTCCTCTCCATCTACCAAGAAAGCTACATCCCTCTCGAGGCATAGGATAATCGACGCCGTGCTTCCGGATCCAACTCCTCCCAATCCTCATCGGACATATCCTTGTTCTTCTTCTCCTTTCCATCCAAAGTCTTGTGCAATTTTTGCTAAATTAGAAAGTTTTTCATCTCGCATCCTCCAATAAGAAAAATCGTTCTTCCCATTGAACTTTTCAATCTCAATTTTCCCACTTTGGTGATTCTTGGTTGACGCCATCCTCTCGCTTGTCTTCGTGAATCCGCTTCTCGTGAATCACCAACACCCCTCAAATTAGAAATTACACCACTTCCAATCAACAATAGCTGCACAATTGTTACAGCGGACCGCTGAACCGCCGAGAGAAACCACCACAAACGAAAGCCAAAACACAATAAAAGAGTAAAGACGAGATTTACGTGGTTCGCAAGTTGCCTACGCCCACGGGTAAGGAGGGGATTTTCACTAATAGAAAGAGAGAATACAAATTAGGATTACAAGTTCTCACAAAGAAACCCTAAAACAAACCTCTCAATCTCTCAAAAGATCTCCTCTCCAAAGATGCACAAAACTCTCTCAAAGGTCGCTCCAAAACGTGCTTGAAACTTACCCTAACAATCGGGTTAGGGGTTATTAATAGACTCTAAACGAATTGGGTTTAAAACCAATTCCTAATTAGACCCGCTGAATCGCCTGCATTAGTCGACTACAACTCATATTAGTCGACTAATGCATCAGAGATTAGTCGACTACAACTCATATTAGTCGACTAATGCATCATAGATTAGTCGACTACAACTCATATTAGTCGACTAATGCATCAGAGATTAGTCGACTACAACTCATATTAGTCGACTAATGCATCATAGATTAGTCGACTACAATACGATTAGTCGACTACAACTCATATTAGTCGACTAATGCATCATAGATTAGTCGACTACAATGCCTAGTAGTCACTCATCAACCCAAAACCTGCCTTGTGCATGTTTTTGTGCATGTTCTACAATTTTTCATAGAGCATTTTGTGGTCTAAAAGTCATGAAATATTTAACTATGAGATAAGAGAACGCGTGTCCATCATTCTTCTCCATAGGATTGAAAAGAAAATGATTCATTTATTATATAATAGACTCATAGTTCTGCATCCAAAAAAAGAAATTCATCTTTAACTTTGACTTAATGGTATACTTAAAAATCACTTCAAGTTAGGTCTTGACTTTACGCATTCAATGCATGAAAATTGGATCTATGAATTTTTTATGCTGAACAGTCAAAATAATTTAATTAACGAATTTATCTCTCTTATCTCATTCAATTCTGATCATGAGGTTTGTCAAAGTAGTTATATTCTCCTACAAACATAACCATAGGATTTTAGTTATATAAAAAAATGCAGCGTATAAAGCAATAACATGATGGCAATATATTGTCAGTTTAATTTGGATCAGTGTTGTCCTGACTCAAACTTTCTGATTCAAAACCATGTGAAGATTGTATAGCAGGTGACCTCAATCGCACCTAATAATACCCTTTGAGTCTAGGTTAAGTATTTTTCTTGAATTTTCTATTAAGTTTTTTTTTTTGGTGACGGGGAAACCTTGGTCAGCTGGAGCTGCAGCTAGGTAATTGGCCCGAGTTTGAACCACCAATCCCCTGAGTATTAAGGCCACATGGGACTCGTTCCTTCAGTGATGGGGCACCCGCTCATATACCGTTCCGCCAGCAAGGATCTCCAGCTGACCAAGTAAAACCCCGGTCCTCCACTAATCACCATACTTACTAATAGGGACGGTTGAGTGCGTGAATGAGGCTTCGACCTCGGGTATTCAAGAGGGAATTTCCGCCTTTCCACACCTAACACCCCACTGGTGGTGTTTTCTATTAAGTTTACCTAGCTCCCATGGTTACTTTTGTTGACCACTTAAGGTGCACAGTGATGCTATCATTTAGAAAGTCAAGATTTCTGAAACCTTTTTAGGGAAACTCTATACTGTAACTGGATATTTTAACTAATAATTCTGTCATTGTTCTGTCTCAGAGTATATTATGATGGTGTTGAGACTACTACTGGGAGTAGGACTGTCAATGTTTGGGATAAAAAAGTAAGTGCAGATTATCTATCTCGTTTGAGACCAAAAAATATTTGAGGAGAAAATACTAACAACACAAATCAATACTATACTAATAAAACAACAACCTCAAGCTCCATTATTTGCTAAGTATTGGCATCTTGATGTGCCACGTGGCGTTTTCTCAATCCATTTTCTTTGATAAACAATCCAACCTAACCAAACATGCCACATATTTGTTATCTCTCTCTGTTAAAGAGTAGTAGTAAATGCATATATAATCCTTATCATCATTAAATCCTGCCGACACCCAAGTTTAATTAATCTCACCGCCTAATTATGTTTTTCCCCTTAGTTATAGCTCAATAGTCAACACACATATCAAGTAGTCCAATTAAATCCTACGCCTATATTTTCTTTTTCTCCTCTTTTTTTAATATCATAAATCCATTTGGCCCTTTCATCATCTCCATTCTACAGAGAGCATTTTGTATCCTTTCATATCCTCCATAAGAAAATGATTCATTTATTATATAATAGACTCATAGTTCTGCATCCAAAAAGAAATTCATCTTTAACTTTGACTTAATGGTATACTTAAAAATCACTTCAAGTTAGGTCTTGACTTTACGCATTCAATGCATGAAAATTGGATCTATGAATTTTTATGCTGAACAGTCAAAATAATTTAATTAACGAATTTATCTCTTATCTCATTCAATTCTGATCATGAGGTTTGTCAAAGTAGTTATATTCTCCTACAAACATAACCATAGGATTTTAGTTATATAAAAAATGCAGCGTATAAAGCAATAACATGATGGCAATATATTGTCAGTTTAATTTGGATCAGTGTTGTCCTGACTCAAACTTTCTGATTCAAAACCATGTGAAGATTGTATAGCAGGTGACCTCAATCGCACCTAATAATACCCTTTGAGTCTAGGTTAAGTATTTTTCTTGAATTTTCTATTAAGTTTTTTTTTTTGGTGACGGGGAAACCTTGGTCAGCTGGAGCTGCAGCTAGGTAATTGGCCCGAGTTTGAACCACCAATCCCCTGAGTATTAAGGCCACATGGGACTCGTTCCTTCAGTGATGGGGCACCCGCTCATATACCGTTCCGCCAGCAAGGATCTCCAGCTGACCAAGTAAAACCCCGGTCCTCCACTAATCACCATACTTACTAATAGGGGACGGTTGAGTGCGTGAATGAGGCTTCGACCTCGGGGTATTCAGTAGGGAATTTCCTGCCTTTCCACACGAACACCCCACTGGTGGTGTTTTCTATTAAGTTTACCTAGCTCCCATGGTTACTTTTGTTGACCACTTAAGGTGCACAGTGATGCTATCATTTAGAAAGTCAAGATTTCTGAAACCTTTTTAGGGAAACTCTATACTGTAACTGGATATTTTAACTAATAATTCTGTCATTGTTCTGTCTCAGAGTATATTATGATGGTGTTGAGACTACTACTGGGAGTAGGACTGTCAATGTTTGGGATAAAAAAGTAAGTGCAGATTATCTATCT
Organism: Asparagus setaceus; assembly: GCA_012295165.1. Taxonomy (NCBI): domain Eukaryota; kingdom Viridiplantae; phylum Streptophyta; class Magnoliopsida; order Asparagales; family Asparagaceae; genus Asparagus; species Asparagus setaceus. Next base: position 12,515,085 of record CM022706.1, on the reverse strand, counting down.
CGTTTGAGACCAAAAAATATTTGAGGAGAAAATACTAACAACACAAATCAATACTATACTAATAAAACAACAACCTCAAGCTCCATTATTTGCTAAGTATTGGCATCTTGATGTGCCACGTGGCGTTTTCTCAATCCATTTTCTTTGATAAACAATCCAACCTAACCAAACATGCCACATATTTGTTATCTCTCTCTGTTAAAGAGTAGTAGTAAATGCATATATAATCCTTATCATCATTAAATCCTGCCGACACCCAAGTTTAATTAATCTCACCGCCTAATTATGTTTTTCCCCTTAGTTATAGCTCAATAGTCAACACACATATCAAGTAGTCCAATTAAATCCTACGCCTATATTTTCTTTTTTCTCCTCTTTTTTTTTAATATCATAAATCCATTTGGCCCTTTCATCATCTCCATTCTACAGAGAGCATTTTGTATCCTTTCATATCCTCCATAACAAAATGCTTATTTGTTCCCATCATTACGAATTACAATTATGGTTCAAATCCTCTATTACCAAATGTTTTTGAAAGCTAATGGTGCAATCTTCTGCTATCTATAGCATCAATCCATTTCACAACTGCCATGTCATACATGCAACTATATTTAGGAATACATTAGTGATTGATTCAAGCCATCAATCTCCTAAAGATCAAATGATAGGCTTCCAAACTCAATAATCAAAGAACTAGGCAAATAGTCACTTTGCATACTGGCTAAAGTATCTTAAATCATGAATATAAAGAAAGAGACTTGAATATTTCCAAGTTCATGAAAATTTATTATTCTTCAATGTCAATTGGATGCTAAATTTTACATCAAGCCTATTTCTTCAGATATATTTGTTGCTTTTATATGCTTCTGTTAACCATATGCAGTTTGCAATGTTGATGCCATATATCTCTTTTGCCAAAAGAAGTAACACCATATATCACTTATTCAAAAATATTGATTCAATAAAATGCTACAATAATGTCTTGCATATGTCATGCTTTTGCTTAAAAAAAGTGTTTTAATAATATCTCCAATTTATAGCACAATTTTAGAGGAAAAATAAAAAGATAAACTTTTAGAATCATAATATTACAATATTATGAGCATAAGAATATTATAATATCAAGTCCCGCGCATTGCACGGGTTAAAGACTAGTTACTTAGTGTATTCATTCCTTTTTTTTTTAATAAAAAAAAACTGTATTCTCCCTATTTATCTCGTGGGGTCCTAGCATATGCAAGGATGAACTCGTGCATCGCATAGGCCATAGTCTCGCATACGGAAGGTATAATTAACGAAAAAAATCTCATAACATCCAGCTTGTTTCATTCTTCTATGTTTCACTAGCACATCCAAGTACATAATGCACTTCTAATGATTTTGTCAGAGGATGAGACCATGAAAATTCCTTTACAAGCCATTATCGCATGCAGCAAAATTTTCATTTTAATGTGTTATATCCAAACTGATGTGTAAAGCTAAGTTGAATTAGATAGACTAAAGACTATATTGAGGTTAATCATGTTAAGCATTGTTTGCTCTATAACCACCATGGTACTTCGCTTCGAAAATGATATTTATTTATATTCGGATAGTATTTCTTTTAAATGTATTTTCCATTAAGACAAAATTGGATAACACTTACTTGATTTAATTGGGTTCATAATAGAATGTATTTTACTCTAGCAATATGTATATTTCACACCTTCAGGGTCTGTTAAAGTGAACCGACAAGGCATAATGAAACCGTTCCATCTTCTGAACAACTCAGAGAAGAGTTACCGCCAAAAAAGAAATTTGTTTTTGTCTACTAAGAAGCAAAAACGTTACAATTTTTAGTTTGGAAAGTGCCAACAAAAAATTAAGAATCAATGCATTAATAGCGGTTTTTTGTCAAATAGAATAAAAATCGTGACTGCTTTTACAAGTTCAAGGTCATGTGTCACATTTTAATGCAGTAAATACACCTAGTTGATATACTGACATGTAACTAATCATATTAAACTCTTATACAAAATTAATATTATAAAATCAAGAATTATCTTGAATTTGCAAATTCTAATCTATTTAGGAAGTTATCAGATCAAAAGCCAACAAGAAAAAGATAAATAAAATATCAAAAAAGAAAAAAGAAAAAAAGGGAAAATTGTGTCAATGCCCCAAATGTTGAAACATCACACGCAGCCCTCCACTTTTTCCCATGTGGTTCAAATTTCAAAAGCATCCCAAAATACATCTGACTCCCTTTTTGTCATGATTACATGCCAACTAAGCATGGAGAGAGAAAAAGAAATAAAAGACCCCAAAATACCCTTATCTCTTTCATTCTAGATCTAATGGTCATGACTCCTTCTTCCTCCTCTCTCCTAACCCATCTCCTTCCTTCTCTCCCCATCTTTCTTCTTTTTCTCTAAGACACCGACATCCTCCCCTCCGCCACCGCCGATCTTTAGTGCACACTCCGGCCATATTTTTCGACACTAAAGGCGAAGAGATGGCAAAGAACACGGCGGATGAGGCGGAGAGCCCAGTTCGAAGTTCGTTGGCGATGACGGGCCTCTTCCCGCGCCGCTAGAAGGGGGCCCACAAGCAAATTAGCGGGCTATTGGACCCTCCGGTGTCACCGCCGATCTTGAGTGCACACTCCGGCTATATTTTTCGACACTAAAGGCTAAGAGATGACAAAGAACACGGCGGACGAGGTGGAGAGCCCAGTTCGAAGTTCGTTGGCGATGACGGGCCTATTTTGGTTCATGTTAAGTCTATTTTAGTTCATGTTAAGTCTAACTTGGTTCACGTTAAGTCTATTTTAGTTCATGTTAAGTCTAACCGGTTCATGTTAAGTCTATTTTGGTTCATGTTAAGTCTAACCCGGTTCATGTTAAGTCTAACTTGGTTCATGTTAAGTCTATTTTGATTCATGTTAAGTCAAACTTGGTTCATGTTAAGTCTATTTTGATTTAAAATGAATCAAGATGGACTTAACATGATCCAAGTTAGACTTAAGATGAACCAAAATTGACTTAACATGAACCAAGTTTGAATTAATATGAACCAAGTTGGATTTAACATGAATGAAAATAGACTTAACATGAACCAAGTTAGAATTAACATGAACTGGGTTGCACTTAACATGAACCAAGTTTGAATTAATATGAATCAAGTTGGATTTAACATGAATGAAAATAGACTTAACATGAACCAAGTTAGAATAAACATGAACCGGGTTGCACTTAACATGAACCAAATTAGACTTAACATGAACCAAAAATAGACTTAACATGAACCAAAATAGACTTAACATGAACCGGGTTAGACTTAACATGAACCAAAAATAGACTTAACATGAACCAAAATAGACTTAGCATGAACCAAGTTAGACTTAACATGAACCAAAATAGACTTAACATGAACCAAAATAGGCCCGTCATCGCCAACTTGATTCATGTTAAGTCTAACGTGGTTTATGTTAAGTCTATTTTGATTCAATTAAAGACGCCAAAATGCCCTTATCTCTTCTATATTTTTTTCATGTTAAGTCTAAAAAATTAGACTTAACATGAAACATGTTAAGTCTATCTCAACTTATTTTTAAGTCTAATTCATGTTAAATTTAATTTAATTCATGTTAAGTTAATTTAATTCAATTAAAGACGCCAAAATGCCCTTATCTCCTCTATATTTTTTCATGTTAAGTCTAAAAATTAGACTTAACATGAAACATGTTAAGTCTATTTTAACTTTTTTTGTTTCATAAATTAATTTAATTCATGTTAAGTCTAATTTAATTCAATTAAAGGCGTAAAATGCTCTTATCTCCTCTATATTTTTTCATGTTAAGTCTAAAAATTAGACTTAACATGAAACATGTTAAGTCTATTTCAACAATTTTAAGTCTAGTTTCATGTTAAATTCAATTTAATTCATGTTAAGTCTAATTTAATTCAATTAAAGGCGTAAAATGCCTTATCTCCTCTATATTTTTTCATGTTAAGTCTAAAAGTAGACTTAACATGAACATGTTAAGTCTATTTCAACTTATTTTTAAGTCTAGTTTCATGTTAAATTAGACTTAACATGAATTAAATTGAATTTAACATGAAATTAGACTTAAAAATAAGTTGAAATAGACTTAACATGTTTCATGTTAAGTCTAATTTTTAGACTTAACATGAAAAATATAGAGGAGATAAGGACATTTTGTCGCTTTTAATTGAATTAAATTAAACTTAACATGAATTAAATTGAATTTAACATGAAATTAGACTTAAAATTAAGTTGAAATAGACTTAACATGTTTCATGTTAAGTCTAATTTTTAGACTTAACATGAAAAATATAGAGGAGATAAGGGCATTTTACGCTTTTAATTGAATTAAATTAAACTTAACATGAATTAAATTGAATTTAACATGAAATTAGACTTAAAATTAAGTTGAAATAGACTTAACATGTTTCATGTTAAGTCTAATTTTTAGACTTAACATGAAAAATATAGAGGAGATAAGGGCATTTTACGCCTTTAATTGAATTAAATTAGACTTAACATGAATTAAATTAATTTAACATGAAATTAGACTTAAAAATAAGTTGAAATAGACTTAACATGTTTCATGTTAAGTCTAATTTTTAGACTTAACATGAAAAAATATAGAAGAGATAAGGGCATTTTGGCGTCTTTAATTGAATCAAAATAGACTTAATATAAACCACGTTGGACTTAACATGAATCAAATTTGGACTTGACATGAACCAAGTTGGACTTGACATGAACCAAGTTGGACTTGACATAAACAAAGTTGGACTTAACTTGATTCATGTTAAGTCTAATTCATGATAAGTCTAATGTTAAGTCTAATTTGGGCTCGAGCTCCTCCTCGTCCTCCTCCAGCACTGCCTGCTTCACCTCGTTTTTCGCCACCTCTTCGCCTTTAGTATCGGACATCGATCTATTATTTGACGGATCCTCCGACGAGAACGCCAATGAATTCGAGGTTTTGACCGTTGCCATTGTCGTCCAAATTTGAGTTTTTTTTTATTTTGGGGGAAAAGATGGGTTAGGAGAGAGGAGGAGAGGAGAGGAGGAAGGGGGAACCATAGCCATTAGAGCTAGAGAAAAAAAAAGTGAATAGTATGTCTGAGCGTGCACAAAAAGTCTCGCATGCATGAGGGAATGCCTGTCCGAGAGAAAGAGGAGGAAGAGAGAGAGGATGAAGGGAATGAGTTAGAGAGGAGGAGAGGAGAGCAGAGGAGGAAGAGGAGACATAGCATCGATCTAAAGAATTAGAGAGAAGGCTATTTTGGGATTTTTATTTCTTTTTTCTCTATACCGACTTCTAGATGAATGATGATTAAAAGGCTACAAGACATACGCATATTTCTTATAGTGAACCACATGGGAAAAAAATAGAGGGGCTGCAGCACATGATGTTTCAATATTTGGAGCCTTGACACAATTTTCCAAAAAAAAAAAAGATAATTTAGATTCTCAAAATTTCCTCAACTAATTTCAGCGTGTTTTCTCTCTCATTCCCACCAACCTCTCTCTCTCCAAGTGTAACTCCTCTCCTCCTCTCACCAACTATTAAAAACCCTTTCCTTCAACAATCTCCCAACTCCTCTCAAGGCCTTTGCCTTTTTTCCTCTCTAATTTGTGCAATTCTAGCCAAAAAGGAAGCACCTTTCTCCAAAATTCCATCAAGATGTGCGGTGGCGCCATCATCTCCGGCTGCATCTCTGCATCTAACGGGCCGAGGAGGGTCACCGCCGGCGACCTGTGGCCTCATTTGAGCAAGGGACAGCTGTACGGCTCTCAGAAGAAGTTTGTCAAGGATCGGACGGTCGAGATTGAAGATGACGATGATGATGTTGATTTTGAAGCTGATTTCCAAAAGTTTACGGATCGTGAGCAGGAGGAGTTTGATGAGTTTAAGCCCTTGTCTTTCCCCTCAAAACCAGCTGCTGCTAAAGGTATTATAGATTTTAATTGGTTAATTTCTGTCAAAGTTTTAATTTTTACTGGGTTTCTCGTTGATTTTGGGGTTCTGGAAATGGGTTTATGATAATTTGGGAATTTGATGGGGCTTTTTGTTCTTTGTAATTGATGCTAATTTTAGTTATTTATTGGATTTTGTTTGTTGGGGGTATTGTATAGATTGAACATTCTGTTTGTATAATTATTCTTTCTGTTTCATTTGGGTTTTATTCTCGTTTAGGATTTGAAGTTTATATGCTTATAAAAGGTCTCAAGAGCATTAGAGTAGAGAAAGTTTATTAGATCAAAGTAACCAGGATATAATTTAATTACAGAGAAAGTTTCCTTTTCACCTACCTTTGTTATTAGTATTGTTTAGTTACTGTAATAGAGATATAAACTGCAAAATATGTTATCTATGCTCTGATGTTGGATATCTGGAGGTTGGGTTTTGATTTCTGGATCTTTATGAGTATAGGAACTTAATAGGGCAACAGCAAGAATGAGATTATTGCGATAGGTGAATTGATAAATAGCTGATTATTGTTGTCAGGCTATGTAGGAATGAATTGGTACCCCTGATGAGGAAAGGATTCTAGAAGATTTATTTTCCTATACTTTCCCTCACGATTAGATTGGTACCATAAGGAGATGCATGATTGGAATTAGTTTTGGACATTCCTCCTTTTGTTTGATCTTTCGAGAATGGGTTGTAATGCTTGGCCTTGAAGTTTATAGAGTTTGGAACATTTGAAAGCAAGATGATAAGTTGTCTTTTCTCTATTTGCGTGTTATGATTGTTAGGCCCTTAGTTGCTTACCATGATCCAAATTGGCATTAGCTTTGAGTATTGATATCCTTGTCAGAGTTTACAAAAGTCTAGAGATTGAACTTAGTTATTTTTAGGCCCTTGTCAGAGTTTACAGCAGTTGGCATTAGCTTCAATTTTTATCCCGATATAAAATTAGTTCTTTTTAGGCCCTTGTCAGAGTTTACAAAAGTCTAGAGATTGAACTAGAGGCCGAACCTGAGATTTTCTTAACATTTTGATGACATTGTTTGGTGGATTTATCCTTTAATTGTTCTAATATCCTAGGATTTTCATGGAGGGACAAGGATAAGACATGATGCTTCAATATTTGGACCTTGACACAATTTTCCAAAAAAAAAAAAGATAATTTAGATTCTCAAAATTTCCTCAACTAATTTCAGCGTGTTTTCTCTCTCATTCCCACCAACCTCTCTCTCTCCAAGTGTAACTCCTCTCCTCCTCTCACCAACTATTAAAAACCCTTTCCTTCAACAATCTCCCAACTCCTCTCAAGGCCTTTGCCTTTTTTCCTCTCTAATTTGTGCAATTCTAGCCAAAAAGGAAGCACCTTTCTCCAAAATTCCATCAAGATGTGCGGTGGCGCCATCATCTCCGGCTGCATCTCTGCATCTAACGGGCCGAGGAGGGTCACCGCCGGCGACCTGTGGCCTCATTTGAGCAAGGGACAGCTGTACGGCTCTCAGAAGAAGTTTGTCAAGGATCGGACGGTCGAGATTGAAGATGACGATGATGATGTTGATTTTGAAGCTGATTTCCAAAAGTTTACGGATCGTGAGCAGGAGGAGTTTGATGAGTTTAAGCCCTTGTCTTTCCCTCAAAACCAGCTGCTGCTAAAGGTATTATAGATTTTAATTGGTTAATTTCTGTCAAAGTTTTAATTTTTACTGGGTTTCTCGTTGATTTTGGGGGTTCTGGAAATGGGTTTATGATAATTTGGGAATTTGATGGGGCTTTTTTGTTCTTTGTAATTGATGCTAATTTTAGTTATTTATTGGATTTTGTTTGTTGGGGGTATTGTATAGATTGAACATTCTGTTTGTATAATTATTCTTTCTGTTTCATTTGGGTTTTATTCTCGTTTAGGATTTGAAGTTTATATGCTTATAAAAGGTCTCAAGAGCATTAGAGTAGAGAAAGTTTATTAGATCAAAGTAACCAGGATATAATTTAATTACAGAGAAAGTTTCCTTTTCACCTACCTTTGTTATTAGTATTGTTTAGTTACTGTAATAGAGATATAAACTGCAAAATATGTTATCTATGCTCTGATGTTGGATATCTGGAGGTTGGGTTTTGATTTCTGGATCTTTATGAGTATAGGAACTTAATAGGGCAACAGCAAGAATGAGATTATTGCGATAGGTGAATTGATAAATAGCTGATTATTGTTGTCAGGCTATGTAGGAATGAATTGGTACCCCTGATGAGGAAAGGATTCTAGAAGATTTATTTTCCTATACTTTCCCTCACGATTAGATTGGTACCATAAGGAGATGCATGATTGGAATTAGTTTTGGACATTCCTCCTTTGTTTGATCTTTCGAGAATGGGTTGTAATGCTTGGCCTTGAAGTTTATAGAGTTTGGAACATTTGAAAGCAAGATGATAAGTTGTCTTTTCTCTATTTGCGTGTTATGATTGTTAGGCCCTTAGTTGCTTACCATGATCCAAATTGGCATTAGCTTTGAGTATTGATATCCTTGTCAGAGTTTACAAAAGTCTAGAGATTGAACTTAGTTATTTTTAGGCCCTTGTCAGAGTTTACAGCAGTTGGCATTAGCTTCAATTTTTATCCCGATATAAAATTAGTTCTTTTTAGGCCCTTGTCAGAGTTTACAAAAGTCTAGAGATTGAACTAGAGGCCGAACCTGAGATTTTCTTAACATTTTGATGACATTGTTTGGTGGATTTATCCTTTAATTGTTCTAATATCCTAGGATTTTCATGGAGGGGACAAGGATAAGAAAATGATAGGTAAAGCAGATTTGTGTTTAGTTCTGCACCGAAACATTCTTTAAACTTGATATCATTCTCCAATTGGTATTCCATTTTGTTTCCTTGTCTTCCTTGCAACGTAAGGAAATGGTAGAGGTCACCTTTCAATTTCATCAAACGGAACAAATTTGCTTATAATCTCTTTGAGGTGGATCCAACAAGTAACCACTGATCAATATATATTCCCACCTCCCCTATTTATCAAATAAGAAAATGTAGACTCGAAGTCATATCCTTTCTTCTTCATTTACTGTATGAGCTGCCGGAGATGTTTTGAAGAATTCATGAGCCCAAGTTTTCCCTGAAGATTGTTTTTGCCAACTGTTCTAGGTTTCATGGCAACACATTCTCTTACTCTTGTTGCAGGAAGAAATTGATCACTTCTTTTGTGTACACTGGTCATTTTAAAAGTATGCTTTTTTAAAACCGACCCACCTAGTTTGATGAAAAAAGGTTTAGATAATCTTGATTATGATGATGACAATCATGTGCATTATACACCCTGGGTCTCTGGTTGATATCTCTTTCTATCCATGAAAGAAATTATATATATCTCTAAGGAATTTAAGAAAGATTATTTAGTTGGAGCTCTCCTTTCTTTCTTTTTGTACAGGCTCTTTGAAACCTGTTGAGTCAAAGGAACCTACTGAGAAATCTAGCAAGAGGAAGAGAAAAAATCAATACAGGGGCATTCGTCAGCGTCCATGGGGAAAATGGGCAGCAGAGATAAGAGACCCTCAAAAAGGAGTTCGAGTTTGGCTCGGCACATTCAACACCGCTGAAGAAGCTGCACGGGCTTATGATGCTGAAGCCCGTAGAATCCGAGGCAAGAAAGCTAAGGTGAATTTTCCCGAGGATGCTCCAAAACCAAAACCAACTTCCTTTAAAGCACCAAAACCCGATCTCTCCAAGAATCTAGACTTCAAACCCGACCCTGAGTTCTACTCTACTTTTGGATTCTTCGAGCAGAAGAACCCTGTTAAACCCGAGTATGCAAATTCCTTCACTTTCCAGTCTGAACAAGGGAGCAACTCTTTGGATTGTTCTGATTTTGGTTGGGGAAATGAGACTAATAAGACACCAGAGATCACTTCATTTGCTAACCCTACCATAATTGAAGGAAATGAATCTGAGATTACTGAATATGGCAATGCTAATCCAGTGAAGAAGCTGAAGAATAATTCGGGAGAGGCAGTTTGTGCTAATCAAGATGCAGTGATGAAACTCTCAGAGGAGCTTTCTGAGCTTGATTCCTTTGTGAAGTTTCTGCAGGTCCCTGATTGCTCATTTGAGACATTTGATGGCGTCTTTGCTCAGGACGGTTCTGATGCTGTTGACCTCTGGAGCTTTGATGACATGCCAATTGCGGGCTGCTTTTAAAGTCTCAGCTGTAAAGAAGTGCAACAATGTAAGCTCTACCCACTTTTTTAGGGTTAATTGCAGGTAGACCCCTTGTACTATCGCCAAAGTTACTACCCAGGTAGTTCTATTGTTTCAGATATATAAACCTCCTGAGTGAAATTTTTTTTTGCCCTTTTTGGGTTGTCTATCTGCAATAATAGATCTTCGCTCAGGGGTTCTATCTGCAACAACAGAACTTTTTTTTTTTTTTTTGCGGTGGGGGGCGCTAATAGGGTGGTAAGTTCAATTTGGCGATAGTACAGGTGGTCTGTGCAGTAACCCTTTGTTTTAATAATTATTTTTGCTGGTAATGGTGTGATCTCTCTTATGTTTCAGGAGTTTCATTCATGGGAGTGTTGGGAACAAGAAATGTTAGCTGCCTTCAGTAGAGTTTATGAAAATATCAGTTTATCGAACTATGTCGAGTTATTTGTTGTCCATTTATGTAATGTGTCGTCCTGTTATTAGTGTTTCTGTTTCCGTTTCTAGACCTGTGTCGTATTTTGTAACTGTTGTTTATCAGTAGTAATTTGGGGAACTGACTAAATTATGGTTTTATTGTGTAATTCTGACTGTTGTTTGTAATGTGAACAGATGTTGGTAATCTAAATAATTTTGTGAAATTTCTGTGTTACACATTGAATTATACATTCTGGATATCACAGGGATCATTTTGGCTGTCACAGGTGCATTTGTTCATATTTATCAATGTTTCAATCATCAGGTTGATTTCTTCATATTATTTCACCCTTTGTATGATGATGGTAATTGAAATCCATGGGTTTTGTTTTGCTTTGGAATGATGCAATAATTGTGGTTGATTTTGAAAGACTTGGACACTCTATGGTGATGTTGATGGGGTCTTATTATGTATGTCAAGCTATTATAATGCTTTGAATAAATTCATCATGCTTTTCAAGGATCACAAGCTGTACAAGGCACCAAATATGTGGGGGGGCCTCTTCTTGCCAAATTTAGAGAGAGAACGAGTGCCAATTGCTTTGGCCTTTTTTTAGAGCAAGCAAAGTGGATGAATGTGGACTTATTAGCTTTGTGTACATTTTTGTCATTCATGAAGTGGACCTATTAAAGGGTACAAGTGGAGAAATTATAAGGTATGTAAAGTATTAATTGCTTTCAGTTATGATGATAATATTGTGCAGATTTGGTAGAAGGTTTTGACCCGCAAACCCGCAGCAAAGTTTTATCGTGACGAAAACCACATAATGTACTGCAAATGCAGTACATGTTGAAATCAAGGTGGTGCCAATTGTGCAGTACAATTTATTCAGAGGAAGGCAGAAGGCTGCTTACTTTTTTCAAAAGTTTTTTTGGAAAAAGAGTTCGCGGTAGAATCAGTGATACTCCAGTCGAGACTACAAGATTAAAATTTCCTTCAGAAGTTCAGAAGATAATACATGGAAAAATTGGTTGGTATTTATTTGAGTTGTGTCACGCCTCGGGCCCGCGGGCCAGTTGGCACAGTGGCGGATCCAGAAAGTTTTGTCAGTGGGGGCAAGATCACTAATATAACCAGTATATGAAACTTTAACTAAGTATTAACACACCAAAACAAAGCAGACATATGCACATGAACAAAAATAGTCAATAGAAGTATTTAGTTAAAAAGTTTTACAATTGTTCCCTTCGCGTTCTCATGTTTTGATAATATTGTATGATTTTCTCATTGTCAATATTATCAAATATATCTCTCTCAATATAAGTGACTAAACAATCATTCAACCAGTCATCACCCATGCGATTGCGCATTCGATTCTTCACTATATTCATTGCAGAGAATGATCTTTCCACTGTCGCAGTAGCAACTGGTAATATCAAAGATAACTTCAAAAGAAGATATACTAAATGATATACAACATGTTTTTTTGTCTCTACCAACTTTGCAGAAAGATCACCAATTCCTTTTAGATTTTCAAATCTATCATCTAATTGCACATCTATAATGTAATTCTCAAGTTGCCCATCAAGTGCCATAATATCAACTGAGGAGAATTCTGAAGGATAGAAGTGAGCAAGCCGGATAAGTTTTTGTTTATCAAAAGCAACAAATGAATCTTGTGGGCTCAAGCATGCTATACAAAGGAGCAATTCGGTATTTGACACTGTGAACCGATTGTTTAGTTCTTGGAGTTGCATGTCGATGACTTGATAGAATAGCTGAACTTGAAAATGGTGCAAGTTTGTAACTTGCTCAACTCTTCGCCTCGACCTTCCTTGAGGAACAAATATCTCATCCATTCTAACGACAATGATATTGTTCTTCTCACAAAATAAGCAAACTTCCTCAAATAAAGAACTCCATCCATCATCTCTCATTAATTGTAGTCGACGCTTTGACACTTTAACTAATGTCATAGCATATACAATGTCTTGATCCTTTCTTTGTAGTGCTTGAGACAACTCATTAGTAACTCCAAGTATGGTCTTCATCAAATGCAAGTTGAAGACAAATTCAAAAGTTTGGATAGAACTCAACAATGCACAAGCTTCACCTCTTTGCTCTAAACTTGTACCATCTTCCTCAATGATCTCAAGAATATCAACCACAGAAGAAAACATGACGATTAGATTAAGCAATGTACCATAATGCGAGCCCCAACGAGTGTCCCCGGTCCTTTTAAGAGTAGTTTCTTGATTCAAGCCACGTCCGCTAGGTATTTCACCCATTTCTAATGCCTCTTTTATCTTCCTAAGTTGTTTTTCTTAAAGAATATCTCGACGCTTACAAGAGGCACCGGCAACATTACACAAACTAGTGACCAAATTGAATAGCAAAGCAATTTCAACTTGCTTTTTGGCAACAGCAACAAGTGCTAATTGAAGTTGATGCGCAAAACAGTGCACGTAAAAGGCGGATCCATTCTCATTCAATATCAAACTTTTGAGTCCATTGAACTCCCCTTGCATATTACTAGCTCCATCGTAGCCTTGACCCTTAATCTTGACAAGCTCAAACCATATTTCGCAAATTCCGACTCCAAAGCTTCTTTAAGCGATAGAGCATTCGTGTTAGAAACATGTACAAGACTTAAAAAACACTCAACGATGCATCCTTTTTCATTCACATAGCGCAAAGCAATGGCCATTTGCTCCTTGATAGATATATCACGAGATTCATCAATTAAAAGCGCAAATAAGTCATCTCCAAGATCATTGATAATCACACTAGTGGTCAAACTAGTCTGCGGCATTTACAATATCTTTTGAATACTAGGTGCTACTAGTTTCAAATTCCCACGAGCACCTTTTAAGACCTTGTCAATGGTCTCATTGTGATCTGCAAGAAAATGAACAAGTTCAAGAAAGTTTCCTTGATTAGTTGAATCTTGAGTTTCATCATGACCACGGAATGCCAACCCTTGACGAAGAAACCGAACACAATCTATTATCGCCGTTAAATGAATGCGATAATCTCTTTTAGCTTGATCCGATTGTATGGCAATGGCAACCTCAATATGTTGATTTTGATTCATTAGTGCTTCACACTTCCTCCAAGCTTCATTATGAGAACTATTTGGACCACCGACATGAACTTGTAACCTCTCTTTTTTTCCAATTTGAAAATCCTTCGACAACAAATGCATCACCACCCCTTGTTCTCCAAGTTCGGCCTCATAAGATAGCAACATAAACAATATACAAGATCTTTTGAGATACTATATTCTAACCAATTCCCAAATTCATCAAACCAACTAGAATTGAAACCGTAAAACTTTTCCATGTTTCTTTTGTGGGAAATTATGTTCCGTGGTTGACATGGTCCTTTTGCAAGTATGCTCTACGGATTTCATCTCGACGATTAGGATGATAGGCTAAAATTCTAGGCCTTTGTCCAGATCCAGGAAGATCCTTCAAGTCAACTTCTAAACATAAATTACTTGAAGAAGATGGTTGAGGAATAGATGGTTGCTCCTCACGACACTTTCTTTTAAAAACTTCTCCATGACTAGAATCTATAATGCAAACAATAACATTATAACATAAGTATCTAAGTTATTAACAAGCACACAACTACTCAAATTCATTAAAATTAACTAAATTAAATAAAATTCACTAAAAATAACTAAAATTAACTAAATTTGAACAAGATTAAACTAAAATTAACTTAATTAACTAAAATTCACTAAATTAAATAAAATTCACTCAAATTAACTAAATTTGAAGAAGATTAAACTAAAATTAACTAAATTAAATAAAATTAACTAAAATTGAACAAGATTAAACTAAATTTAACTTAATTAACTAAAATTCACTAAAATTAACTAAATTAACTAAAATTAACTCAAATTAACTCAATGTGAACAAGATTAAACTAAAATCAACTAAAATTAACTAAAATTAACTTAACTAAACTAATTACACTAAATTGAACAAATTAACTATTTAAAGATTAAAAATAGTTTATAAGTTCTAAAACAAGAAATTAATTAATTAAGTGGTTTAAAATTAAAAAGCCAAAATTACCTTCGTGATGACTCCATACCGGCGCGAAAAGGCTACGGAGATGACCGTCGACTCAACTGCCAGCGGGCGGCGGCGGCGGGAAAGCGAGGCGACGGCGGCGAGTTCGACCGTCGACTCAACTGCCGAAGCCGGCCCGGTCCCAACGCCGGGACTCGGCCGGGTCCTGGGAGCCTGTCAAGGCGAGGAGGGCGTCAGCATCACAGGCACGGATTTGGAATTGGTGAGGAGAGTGTCGGCGGGATCTGAGGCTGAGAGAGAGAGAGAGAGAGAGAGAGAGAGAGAGAGAGAGAGAGAGTCGGCTGAAAGTGAAAGTGAGAAGGAAGAGAAAGTTTGAGATTTAGGGTTTGGGTTGGGTATTGGGTTTGCGGTTTGGGTAATGGGTTCAACCCGTTTGGGTTTAAACATTTTGATAAATTACAATTTCATGGACCTAATACTAAAAAAAAAAGTTTGGCGTCAGTGGGGGCAATTGCCCCCACTGCCCCCAAGCTAAATCCGCCTCTGAGTTGGCACGTGCAAGTCATGGGACCCACTGAGGGTAACACGTTGTTTGGCTCAAATCACTGTCAAAATCGACTAGCCGATGTTGGCAGTGGTTTGAACTAAACAACACGTTACACTCGGTGGTTCCCAAGGCTTGCACAAGCCAATGGGCCCACAGGCCCAGCGAGTGACAAATGGTATCAGACTAGTTACCAGTCAGAAGTGTGGAGCTAAGTGCTATGCGAACCTAAGTGCTACATCACGTGAGCGCGGTGGGAGCTGCCTCTAGGGCCCTTATGAGCCACCTCCAGAGTCCACATAGCCTGGTGATACTGGGATGTGTCAATTGTCATGTCGTGATGAGGACGTCACTGATGTAAGGTGGGGTGATTGTGAGACCCACATTTAATCCCACATCGAGAAATGAGTGAAAAGTTAAGTGGCTTAAATAGGTAAGCTCAAGACTCAAGTGCCACGGCTTGCACATAGGCCCGCAGGCCCGGGGCGTGACAAGTCGTGTACCATAATTGTGGCTTTAGGGGGTGTTTGGCAACTTGAAAGTCAATTGAAATGGTGGAAGTCACTTTTTTTGAAAGTGACAAAATGTATCCACGTCAGCATACAAGTGAAATACATTGTTTGTTTGCAAAACAAATTATTGTTGAAACTAGAAAAATAAAAGATGATGTGGCAATATCCTTTTATTTTTGGGTAGAGGCGGTAGCAAATAAAGAATATCCGATTAAACAGGCTTGAAAATATTAATAAATACGGTATTTTAATTAGAGCGGTCCCCACTTTTCTCACTTTCACCTGACTTCGGAACTTTTTTTGGGCAACTAAAATATGTATTAAATCTGACGTGGATTCAATTTAGCATTTCACTTTCAAAATCACTTTCAATTAAACAAACGCCTAAAGTGCTAAATACATCTCACTTTCACACTTTCACCTTTCACTTTCGTAGAAACAAACACCCCCCTTAACATGGTAAGATTCTTTGTTTTTCGTTCATAAAATTATCCGAGTTCTCTTTGATTATCCATCTAGTCCCTCCAACACTCTAGTAAAGAAAAGTTTCTCTGCAAAGCTTTTGAGGTGCCATCAGATGAATTGCAGGCGAGGGCTACGAATTTCTGCATGATTTTTGAAGTATTTTCAAAGATATGAATATTATACATGGTTGTCTTATCAGATAAAGTTGATCATTTGATTGGTAAGAGATCACCTCTTGTTAGTAATCAGTGCAAAAGGTGCCCTACCATTGAATTCGAAACGGGGCATTTGAATACATGTATGCAAAAGCTAAAGAGTGAAGCATCATTTCTAGATGATAGTTGGGAATTACTGGAGGCGACGTTTCTAATTACTTATATGGAGTTTATGAGAAGAGACTTCTATTCGTAAACTTGGAATGGATTTTTTTCACCATTCAAAAACTCTTTATTCGATGCTCCATCTACAGTTCTTATACGTATAGTGCAGAGGAAATAGAAGCAGATTTGGTCTTCGTTCACTAATTCATGTCCGCGACTGTAGAGAGCAACATTCCAGCATCATAATCATTTATGGTCATAATCATTTATGGTTAACTCTTATTGTTTGGCAGAAACAAAAATAGAAGAATCAAGAAATTCCTAATTTCCATTTTTATTTTATTTTATTTTTTTAAATTTTTTAATTTTTTGAAAAAGACAAATCTGAAAAGAATCTCTTTCCATGTCAAGGTTCAATCAATAGCACCTTTTACTGTAGGAAAGCTCAGCAACTAGAATATGTAACAGTAACAGTTCTAGTTCCTTTCCTCAAATACACCAATGGTTCCAATGATTAATCAGAATATATCCCACCATTCATAACAGCAATGGTAAACGCATTTTCCTTTGAATATATGCATGTACAATGTTATTATCCAAAGTAACTCTACTCTGTACAAGCAATTTATAATAACTGTACAATTGTAAGTATATTTGACAATATTCCAATCAACAGATGTTCATTGGTGGTTGACTTTTCAAAGAGAAGTGGAAGCAAGAATTATATACAAGAGTATCCTTTCAGCAAAGGCTAACATCCGAGATTGAAATAAAGGTTATCAAGAGCAGAATACAGTGGCTGCGCAGCAATAGGTCTCTGCACCGTACCCAAGAGAATGTCCGCAGTCGTCATATAAGGATCGCCATAAAACCTCAAATTAGTATCCATCCTTGTCGCAACAATACTTCCCTCGAGGGAGACCCCAATAAAAGCACCTGTTTCAAATTTCAATAAGCGCTCAGAAATGATGGACTTGAAATGAATAATAGGAGGCAAGGGACTCTAAGCCCAGAGACGATCAGCATGCATGCACTTGTATCATAGTATTCGTGATTAAAAACTAGAATTGATGGACTTGAAATGAATAATAGAAGGCAAGGGACTCTTAAGTCCAAAGACGATCAGCATGCATACACTTGTATCATAGTATTCGTGATCAAAAACTAGAATTGATGGACTTTGAAATGAATAATAGAAGGCAAAGGACTCTTAAGCCCGAAGACGATCAGCATGCATGCACTTGTATCAGTTTTTGTGATTAAAAACTAGAATTGATGGAGTTGAAATGAATAATAGAAGGCAAGGAACTCTAAGCCCCGAGACGATCAGCATGCATGCACTTGTATCATAGTTTTCGTGATTAAAAGGCATTATACCATATTAGAATATTGGCACGTGCAAATGCACATGCAAATTATATTGAACTTCTATCTAAATAGTGCTTGGTCCTGCATGCTAATTATGTTATAATTATTTAATTTGTATCTACAGTATTTCTGGGGGGAAAACACGTGCATAATGCACGCGTTCAAAATAATAAGAATTTATTTTTTTTTTAAAACATTTACCTTTTATGCATCTAAAAATTATTATTGTATCCTCCATTTTAATAAGAGTGAAGAAATTAAGCTTGAAATTCACATAGTAGTTTACTGAGCATTATTTATAATATGCCACTACCTAACTTACATTGTGTTGCATTTTTTATTTTCTTTAACTATATGATTTTTGAAAAAGGCCATGCATGAAATTTTAAATTTGAGAATAAAGTTTAAATTTGAGATGGAAAAAGAAAGTAATGAAACCTTCTAGAAAGAGGGAATGGAGTTTAAATTTGAAATAGAGAAGAAGGATATGTAATTTGAAAGCAAGGGAATCTTCTAGAAAGGAGGGGGAGAGAGGAAGGGAGGGATGAAACCCACATTAACAAGATGTTGACAAATGACCAAATTGCTCTCTACCCTTTACTAAACTCACCCTCTATTCTTTGACAAATTGAAGGAATAATTATCCATTCCTTCACTTTTGCCTACCCTCACAAAGATTTTTATAGACTAGAACAGATTTTCAGTTGGTAATATCCTATAATGATAACAACCTTTTGCGAAGATAGATTACTGCAAGAATTTCTTTAGTGAAACCGTTGACTCCTTTGATGTTAAAACACATAAGACAATTGGTCAGACTAATGCAAGAAATTGAGCTGATGCCTGTTGCAAGTATGATGAGTCCATTTGAACTCGTGATTGCTGAGCCCCAAGTATCAGGAAAGACTGAAGTAATGATGAAGGGAAGGGGAAAAAATGCAAGAAGATAACTGCAGGATGAATTGCAGCGTAAATTTTCTTTTTGGAGGTGCAACTTGATATGGTTATGATTAGGAAATGGATCTATGTTGTATCATGCGATCTTAATCTGTAAATTTTAAGATTGAGCATTTAGATCCATAGACTCCCTACTAACAATCAACAAAGCACTTCCTTCAAATGATCTGAATCAACAAAGCACTTCCTTCAAATGATCTCAATCCCATTATGCAGCTGATAACACGTGTCTGGTGCACTAATTAAAACTAGGCAAATTGGAGAAGATTTAGACAATTTGTAAATGTCAAAAAGCGCAGATGTGACCTTAAAAGAATTATACCTTTGCTGCAACTGTAAGTATAACACAAGCCAGAACCTCTATCCCCAGAACGGAAATCCGCTTCAAAAACCCTGCCAACTGGTCCTGCTGCAGCACTCAAACCAGCTCCAAGGGAGAAGTGCATTCGGCTGCAAAATGTTTTAACAGTCTCATATCCATGAAGCACAATGATAAAGTCCATCAGCTCACCACCAATCTGTAAACAAGAGACAAATAGAAAGTTAACAAAAGATAAATACACTTTCTAAACATGTAACCAGGGCCACCTCGGTTATTCTAACTTGCCTACAAGCAAAGACCTGAGAGAGCGTGACTGCTGAAAACATTGGTTTCATGTTCAAGGAGAATTTGAAAAAATGAAAAATTTAGCGTATCACAAATAGCTTTGTAATGTTGCTTACTCTATGCAATTAGAAGAGTTATTGGAGACAAAAGAATTTGAGAATTTACTCCTAGACAACAAATACAAAATTAAAAGGTCTTAACAGGGAAAATACAAGAAGCATGAACTTGCATACCTGTGCTCCCCATCCCAAACCAGCTGAGAGAATAGCAGATGGAGCTGACCACGAACCATCTGATCTTCGATATACTACTAGACCAGTCCCAAGCTTGTATGTAAGAAGGGCACCAACTTTTGCAACTGTTAGAATAGCAAGCCCGCTTGCTCCTTTGAGAACTGCCTGAGGAATTGACTTTTCAGGATTTAGTCTAGCAACCTGCAGTGAACAAGATGATATAGGAAATCAAAAGGAGCCAGAACCTCTTAGTCAACATTGTCACTCATTAGATTTTCTATTATTTTTAAAAAGATGAATCTGCAGTTTTTCAAAGGCTTCACCTGGCAGTAGCTCGTCAAAGTATTCGCTGCCTTATATATTTCATGCTCCATAGACAATCCTATAGGCAAATTTAACCACCCCCTAGTGCATGTCCAATCCATAACATCATGTTTTGCTGACTGTGCTGCATTGCTTATGAAGTGTTTTAGTGTTTCTTGCACTGGTTGGAGCCTATCATAGCAAGCATCACACACTCTTTGAGGATCTCGCAACCGGAATTTGACAGGCAACAAGCACCTTCCTTTACTGCATGTTCGACAGAATATATGTCCACAAAATCTACAGTGATGTCTCCCACGAGTAAGAGCAGTAAATGGAGAATTACACTGCATGCAGACTTTAGTGCAGCTATCAGGCAGCCATTCTGGTGGATCTGCTACCAACAAATCTCGATATACAGTATAGTTAATAGCATCTTCCTCAGCTAGTGGTGGGGCACTTGGTGCACATACTGATGAATGTAAAGAACTAACCCCATTTACTTCAGGTCCTAAAAATTCCACAGTTGAGTCAGAATCTTGCTCACGTAAAATGGTGCCAAGACCTTTGTTACTACCAGTCAAAATTGCAACTATCCCACTCAACACATTTTTAAGGTTCACTTCAGGCTTCACTGGAGGTTGAGCTGAGATATAAAGATCCTCAGCTGTATCAGAATCATCATAAAGGTTGGAGTTGCATGGTAACTGATAGAGATGATCCTGTTTCCATGTTCTTTGCCCTGATGAGCAACTGCTTTGAGCCAAGTCACTCTGGAATGCTATAAAGTTGTCACCATTATAGCCTTGGCTGCCAAGTCTAGCCAGTGAAGAATATGAAGACATTCCCTCAGACTCTGCTACTCATTCACTCAACATTAAGCACAATTATTACCAGAACAGACCCCCACTGCAAAATGTAACATAATTTATTAAGAAATGTAAAGCAATGATGAAATTACATCTGTAGTTCCTCATGGTGTCACTATAATAGAAGCAAAGCATAAGAAAAGAAGTTGCACTTTACGGCACATGGTGAAAAGCTAAAAATAGATGAAGAAAATGCAACGCATTAAGCAAGAGAGAAGCATTCCCATTCAAAACGAAAATATCTGGCTAAAAAGCAATAGGAGTCAGGTTTATGTGATTATAAAGCATCCTGAATATGCTTAAAATCTTCTGGAGGTATATAATGATCAGCTATAGCTGATTATTATAAAAGAAAATTGTAACAGATCTAACAAGATTTTTTTTTTTTTTTTGCTTATTTAATCAACGAAAAGTTGATATAAAAGGTAATCCAACCAGATATATTGGCCGAGCATTTTGAATTATTAAGAAGTCACAACATAAGCAAAGGATAATATAGATAATTGTCAGGGGAATGATGTTCTATGGAAACTGCAGGGCATTTAAGAGTGCAAAATAGATCAAAATCTATAATATTGAATACCTCAGTACCAAACATAAACAACAACAACAGCAAGGACGAGTATGACAACAAAGAAGCCTTTAACTAAACATCTGGGATCAGTCCATGAATCATTTTTCTCAACTATCTCAGTTAAATTAGCATGTAACACATCTTACAATGCGGCATCAGTCAATGTCATCATGATCTGACCATAATCCAAACTTGTTTTGACTATCACTCCTTCTAAGTGGCATGGCCATAGATGATAGATCATCATTGCACAACCTGAATCATCTAAACTACTCTACCAAAACTATTGCTGCATTGCAACTACTTCAAGATTGATTCAATAATACATTATCCTACTTTTAGGTATATACCAGTATCAATCTCAAAGTTCTCATATTATCTAAACTCTCTTTCCTGATACATTTTGGTGGTCCAATATTCTATCCATAGGGCATCCCTCACATACATGCATCTAAAAATTCTTCTTTCAACATCATTTGCATCTTACGCCAACATAGTACTCCATACCACTTTTCCACTTTAACTATTTTGCTTTGATTCTATTATACCATATTCAGAATGTCACCAATATGAAGAATGATTGATCTTATGAAATGAAAATGACACTCCTCAATGTTCTGCAGCCATCAATCTTAAAAATCTGCTGTACCCTTTCCGAAGTTTGAAGTGCTAACCAACATCCACATTTTACAATTCTCTTCTTATTATCATTCACAAAGAATATGATTGATCAATCAAATGACAAAAAACATGCCTTAAATTTCGTGGGTATTCTATAGTTAGATGGAACTTCCACAGCGCAATAATTTAACTGCAAGTTCAGGAATCAGTAAGAAATATATGGAATTCTTTTCTTTCCAAACAGGTACTTCAGGACAACTGATCTAGGAGATGCGTGTTACAAAATCTTTATGGCATTATAATGAAACCTTGCACTTTCCTGACAATAGAAAATTCAGCACTCCACCTTGAAGTACGATAGATATTCAATGAACTCTAATATCAAAACACCTCACCATCACCCATAGAAAGAACCTCACCTGCCCCAATATCTTCTCTCTCTAATTAGGCAAGTTGGATCCCCTCCAATTAGTAAGAAGCTGAATTGGAGTATCAAGTATTTGTTTAATAGTTCAACCAGAAAAGATGTTGGAATAATTTCTATATAACTCAATATATCCCTTTATGGATTGGGTGTTATCTATGGTATTACATTAGGTGCACTACGCTGATATAGACATTTATCAAAATTAAAACCACTCCTCATCTCCACATAATCAAACTCCCGGTTCATTTAATTTAAATATTCCCTCAACTTAAAACAGCATGATGTTTGATCCTCAAACAGTATTATCTTGCCCATCTAGTTGAGCATCTAGTCCTAAAATTTAATCATAGACCTTCAGGAGTCCCCAGATGTACCAAATCATCTACCTTTTGACCAAGCAGTTTCTTCAACACAATATCAATTATATATTCGTAAAGTTAATCAATTCCATCAGAAACTACAGGAAAGCCACAGAAAATTATTAAAATCATCACATAGTTCCCTTCTGGGGATAAATAACTTCAATTAAGTCTTCAACACAATGTCAATTAGAGATTGATTAAAGGGGAAAGCATAAAAATACAAGTTTTTTAAAGAAAAATCCAATAAATTAGATAGGGAAACAAATGTATAGCTAAGCAGTTGAAAATTCATCAAAATACAATCTTTAAATCACATCCTACTCAGATTAACACAGAAACTACTCGATGTTTGAACTCCCATGCAAAGAATCAAACAACGAATACAACTATCCAAATACAAATACAGAAACCCTAGAAAGTTGGGGCATAATACAAGTGATCAATTGAATGTATAAGTACTGAGAATTCGACGAGTTACCTTTTCGATCAAGAAGGGAGAAGGTGAGAATTCGAGGTTTGGAAGAAATGAGAGAGAGAATTCGTGTAGAAAAAGGAAAGGTTTTTTTTTTTTTTATTTAGGGTTAAGTTTTACGCGGAAGAAATCGACAAAGGGATACAAAAGCAAACTTCTGAGGTTTATATATTAAAGAAGTCACGCGCCAAAATTGCAAAAAGCACCCTTAAAGTTTTGTAATTGACAAATACATTCTTGATTAGCCCCTTATGATAAGCTGTCCTCTTAATTTATAATGTTTATTAAATCAAACGGTCAAGAATCAAGCAAATCATACTCAGATAGGCATAAGAATTCCATTTTAATACTAATACGCATTACGTACAAACCTTTATTAGCAATATGATTAAAATAGTTGCTCAAATGGCATACAAATAAGGGTGTAAATTGTAGGATTGTCTGAATAGATGGGTACGGATCGGGGCAAGGGTCGCCAAATACAAATAGATTGCATTAGGTGGTAATTAGAGAGGGTCCAATTACACAAATTCTTAATCTCTATTTTATTTTTAGTGGTTGAGATGAAGCCACATGGGATTTGAATATTATTTTGAAAATCACTATTATCTATAAAACAACTATTTTAAAAAGTGATACTGTGATAGGTGGAAATCTTACATGGCTTCATTTTAGCCTTTGAAATTGGAATGGAGGGCAAAGATTACGGTAATTGGATCATTTCCAATTACCACCCAATCGGAGAGTATCCGAATCCACATATATAACATAGTAGACAGAAGTTCTAGTAACTTATATTTTGAATTTTTATCTATATCTATATCCTATAACAGTTCTTATATATTTTGATATTAGATATCACATTTTGTATATCAATATTTATATCCAAGAAGATTGCCGATGTAGGTTTGGTTTGAATGTAATCCAAACCCGTGATAGATACGTATCCTGGGCTCACGCGAAAACATATTTAGGGAATCTAACATTGACCTGTAACAAGTTGTAGTGCAAAAAACTCAATGTAAAAAGAAGACAAATATCTGCTGCACAATCTAGACTCTAGAGAAAAGACATAGCAAACAAACATTGCTCTCTTTCATAATTCCGGATCCAAAAGTGAACCTCTCTGTATAGTTCCGAGTATCCATAAGCCGGATTATATTTGGAAATATTTTAGCAAAAAAGATCTAAATTAAGGAGTAAACATCAGTTGGCCGACAGTGATCATATGCCGCAAATTGCTCAGTATCATCAAGTAGAGAATAATGGCCGACATTACATAATGCATTACTGTAAAAACATAATCATGTTAGAGTTATCTCTCCATTTAACATTATTTTAACAAAATCTCGATCAATAAAACTCTCCATACATGAGTCCATCACTCAAGGTTAATGGGGGTATTTGTGTGTCTCTCTGTGTCTGTGGGCGGGTGGGGCACGTCGAAATGGCAAGAAACTTTTATCGTCTCGACAAAAAAAAGAAAACCATGTGTAGCTCGTTATTTGTTGCTTTTGCTTCGAGGTTCTAAGAGGATCTGGGTGGAAATTTCAGATATTAGATTACAAAACAACACAGGATGTCAAATTTCCTTTTTCTTTTTTTTCCCCCTTCAGGAATTAACTTATCTATTTATGCATCAGTAAACACGCCGGGTTTGTTTAAGAAGATGCACCATGAAATAAAGTTGCGAAAACGAATAGTATTACAAGGCCTCAAGATGTCATCTCCGAAAAAAATTATTATTAGTAAATTGAACATGTATAGAACGGTGAAGTTCTATTAACAGAAGATGTCTAAACATAAGTGGAAATACATTGCTGAAGCCCTCCAAATTCTTTAAAGTGGCAACACCTAAATATCATGAGAAGTGGAGTTGAGAAACTGCATCCTAACAAATCTAGATATCATGAAACTCATATCCAATACAGTACAACCTCATCATGGAAAATATAACCTTACCTCCACGAGAGCTCTCCCATAGATAGATAAGCCCACAAGGCACTGACCCAAATTGCCCCGAATCCCTCGAGTTATAAACATTGTCGCCTCGCACCCAGACATGTCCTTTTGGAACCTAACAAGTTCATCGAAAAGAGAAGCATACCTTTTAAGTTAAAACTTAAAAATAAGAACGAGATGAATTCCAACCATGACCTCTATCAAAAACAGGATTCAAAAAAGAAATTATGAACCCGAACAAGATAGCTAAGGTGTCACCTAAAAAACGAGCCGAGTATTGCGAACAAAAGTAAAAATTACCGAGAGTGTCGAAAGTTAAAGGGGTTTACTTATACTAAGACCTTACATTATGCTTAATTTGATTTTAAAAAAATAAAACTCCAAACCATACGTTTGCCCACAATTACATCAAAAGTTTACAGATTTTTTGAAAACAAGAGCAGTATTCATGTAGGAGGTAATTTGGGTATTTCACTGCCATCAACACCTGTCAAATTGCCTGAGGTGTGCGGGGTGCTAATAGGATTTATATTCATGGGGGGAGGGAACCTGAGGCTTGTATTTTAAGAGTGAAATGAATGAGTTTTATTTTTGATAGGGTTTTCTTGAAAAAAACACTACTAGCCATTAAATTTAATTAGATAGGCTGGATGCGTGGCACTGCCACATTAGCGTCACTCTAGCCAAGAGACTGGTGACGGCAGCCCCGCGTTTCCCATATATTATTATTATTGTTATTACTATTATTATTTGTATAGACAATCTTGTAATGAAGAAAGGTAACTTTATTTAAAAAATTACAGAAAACATAGTTGACTTAGTTATCTCATTGTGGATAGAAGGGCACCATGGACATTACTTAAAAGCATGGTTGATAGGCAGAAAGTCATTATGATCATTGGCGCAACATGGGTGGTAGGCATAAAGGCATTATGTACATTCGTTGTTGTGTACTAATTTTATACCACCTTATAACGACAAGTACCCAAACATAATATAGATATTAAAGATGTTAATGATAAATTGAACCAAACATATTATTAATAATTTAACGCACTATAGCTGTTAGATTATTATACTCCAAGACTATAATAAATTAAATTAATCTCATGACAAAATAAGTCCTCAGTCCAAACATGACCTTAGAGTCTTGATCGCCGGGACAAGGTCAGGCTTAGGCTTCAGCTTAGTCTCGATCTTAGCGCAGATGCCAAACACAGGCGTAGTCTCCATCTCCTTCTTCTTAATGCGGAGTAGAGGCTGAGTGAGAAAACTGACAGTCCCCCTCGAGTCCGAGCGCTCGCTTACAAAGAGTCTCTACCAGATTCTCCGACGAGCGGACCATTATGACTTCTCCGACCTTGCTCTTTTCGACCGGGCGGTGATCAGCTCCATGAGCAACACGTCATCGTCGATCGTAGGCAGCATACTGGCACCACGCGTCTAAAGAGAGAGGGGGGGAGAGAGAGGGAGTCAGGGTTTTAGTTAAAAAGAGGAAAGGGGTATAAATTTAGGGTATAGAAGTACAGAGCCGATACGGTAGCTGCAGGCGCGGTCCACTTCGGATACGGTTTTCAACCATGGGTGCTGCCGGAAACGGGCGGCAATGTCACCCGCCAAGTTTCTCACTAATAACACAAGCTCAAAAATAGTTAGAGACGTTTAACTCTCTAAGGGATTTTTACTATGGTTTATGATCCATAGATATCAGTATTTTGGTTTGGTAGGGGGTTTGAGGAGGGAAGGTGAGGTGAGGGGAACTGAAATGAGGTGGATGTCGGTGAAGTGTAATGAGGTGGAGGGATGGACATCCTTTTTAAGCCTTTATATTTCGTTGGAAGGGAGTGGAGGAATACATGCTTTTATAGTTCATTTTCTCTCTCCTCCTGAATCCTCCTAATTTGGAGGATTTTTCTCTCTTTAACTTTTCATTTTATGGTGTCTCCTCCCTCCCTACCCTCGCTCTACCTCCCCCTCTAAAAACTCCCGACCAAAGACAAATCGAAATTTTATCCCTCGAGCCCCCTCACCTTCCCTCCTACCAAACCAAACCTAAGGGTTAAAATTGTCCCGCGGAAGGATTAGAATTACTTTGGGTCTATTATACCCATGTCTTATCTTCTATTACAAAAGGTTGTTTCCACTACTCGAACTTGTGACCTCCGTATCAAGAAAGCTCCCTTCTGTTGGCCTTACAACATGTGTAGTAAATTGTATGACAATCTTCCCTCAAAAGAAATAAATTGTAATGCAAACACAAGCGAACGCAAAGGCCGACCCAAAAAACTACGCAACAAGCAACGTCACAAAATATTTGATCCCTGCACCAAATCATGATCCAAGCAACAGACAAACAAAGAGACCATCTTACCCTGTTCCATAACTCTGGACCCAAGTTGCCCCTCTCTTTATATATAGTTTTGAGTATCCATCTCTGACTAATAATTTTCACAATAAAAATCTAATTTAACAAATAAACTGCTGGTGCTAGATTGAAATCATATCATATCAGGCAAATTGCTCGGTTATTATCAAGTAGAGAATAATAACCAACATTATATAATGCATTATTGCAAAAGCAAACCCTTGCAAAAACCCTCTATTTAACAATATTTGACAAATCTTGAACAAAATTGCCATACATGGCTCCATCATTCACAACTAACCCAAAAAATAAATGGGAAGTGGCGGGAGCTTTTTATCATCGCGTTAACTTCTGCCAAGAATCTCAACAAAAAGAGAATAGGAACCATATCTTCTTATTTGTTGTTGACTTCAGCCACAAAATCAATCAGAGATCACATTCTGCTCCATTTCACCACTGGTAACTGTACACCAGAAGCCAGTATGAGACATCCCATGACAAAATGATAGAACAACAACGAGCATTTATGATATCAACCTTAGTGAATATATTTATGCTATCTTCATATCATTTAAAGAAAATATTGGATAATCCAATAACGGCAGAGTACTATGAGGGAAGTGAATAAGTAGTGTGAATTTATTAGCAGATAGGGTCTTGATAATAAGTAAAACAGATTTTATTCAAAATTATTAGGACCTTATCTGGTGAAGGACCAACTACAATAAAATGAGACAGTTCTAGGAGATTGTAGAAGACAATTTGTATGGAATGTGGTGAAGGTCTGGACTCAAACAAGACTTGCTAATTTCCACAGGTAAGATTAGTTTGCCTTCAAGATGCCGGAGGATCTAAAGATCCCAAACAGCGTAGGATGTCCTTTTCTTTTCCAAGGATCTGCTTAGCTATTTGTTCGTCAGTAAACAAAGTTTTCCCCTTGAGATGCATCAGGAAATAAAGTTGCATCAATGAATTATATTACAAGGCCTTAAGATGTCATGTCCTAAAATTATTAGCATAGCGATGAGCACAAAATGGCCAACCAAAGTTATATAATAGAAGACGTGTAAACATCAGAGAGAGTACCTTGCTGAAGTGGCACATTGTGTTCAATGAATCCAAATCGTTCAGGTGGCCACACCTAAATATCATGAGAAGTAGAATTCAGAAACGCCCTCATAAATAACACATCACAAAAAGAAATAGCAGATATCATGAAATATGCAAATTGTATCCATACACTTCAGCATCATCCTCATCATCTATTCTTTTAACGTCAAATGGATCTGTGATGAAGTTGATCAGACTTATTCATTCTCACCTATGAAATGAATTTGCTGGAAAATCACCTCAACCAAAAAGCTTAAGTTAATGGGTTATGGGCCAATGACGTATATCAAGTATATTAACAATAAAAATCCCGTCATGTTTGACTTCAAGCCATGTTGAATGGCTACCACTGTAAACACAACTCATTTGGAAAGATAAAAATCAACAAATGTGACGTGTGCGCGCCTGTGAGAATGAGGTTTGAACCCAAAATTTGTAAAATTGGAGCTTGACGTCAGAAAATACTTTACTTGAAGCTTAAGAAGGTTAACATTTAACAATGTATACAAAGTAAGAACAACAAGATAAGCTAGGAGGAACATTAGTGAGACAGAAAGTAGTATTCATTATTTCAGATAGACAGATGCAATTGTGTCCACCTAAGTAGTCCATGTTCCATAAGGCTTTCCATTGAAGCATGGGATAAGCACACACTGTTTTTTGTGTCGTCAAATAAAAATACGCCATTCACAACCAGTTGTTTCCAATGTGCAAAAAGATGATGGCTTAATCCACAAGATCATGAAAGTCGTCTCATGTGATCAGTTCTTATATATATCATACAATTAGAGAAAAATCCTATGTCATGTGAATGTAGTGGACTAGCATACTCTTCTACAGATGGTAGTCATACGTTTAGTGCTTTAATATTATGCTCCTTATATTTTCGGGAATCTTCCCATTGTTTTAAACGAGTTCAGGATAGTCATTGCCTACATCACCTTCTACAGCTTCAGAGTATATGTTGAAGGTCTGACTTTAAAAGGGTAGTATATCAGGAGTATATGTAATAAAGTGCAGTGTATGCTTGTGAAGGGTTGTATGGTATCATATCAGTTACAAGAAGAAAGATGTGATCACAAGTAACAAAATTCATTTTGATAGCGAGTAACTTGTAAATTCTGCTCCTTGTATGATATCATGAACTACCTTAAGTTTCCTAAAATTTCCCATGTTCACATTCAACAGCACATACAAGCTTGCACGTAAGCATTTTCTACCTGTCCAATTTGAACCAGAGATTTGAAAGAGGAAGAGACAGCGAAAAGGGGTAAAGGAAAGTATGACCTTATACTTTTCTTTCTTTGCCTTCAAGTTTTTTGTTGTTGCAAAATACAGTAACATTCATTCATCACCATCAGACTTTAATTGAGGGTTGGATGGGTGCCACATCGCATCCCTCTAAGACAAGGACCTGATGTGACACATCAGCCCCCTTTCTCCACACGTGTGTGTACATTATATATAGGGTGCAGGACAAATACGTATGTAACAGATGGGAGAGATATTCTTACCCTCAAGAGAACTCTACCATTGATAAGCCCGTAAGGCACTGGCCCAAATGTCCTTGAATCCCTTGAATCATAAATATTATCTCCCTGCACCCAAACATGTCCTTTCGGAACCTACAAAGTCCATAAAATGGAAAACAAACAATTTCAAGTCAAACTATCAGAAAATCAAGACCAAAATAAGTCGCAACCTTGAACTAAATAAAAAAAGATTCAAAAAAGAAATAAAGAAGCCAGACACATAACAATCAAAAGGAGGCACAAGATCCTTTACTGTCAACTAAAACACCAACAAGTATACTAAGGAAACTACGTACCAACAATAAATTAACAAGAGGATAAAACCTACAGGTTTTCGTCCTACTGATTCTGCAGTTACTCTTAATTTAAAAAAAGCAAATCCTTCAACTACAAATCACACGAACGGCCCAGACATGCATCAAATTATATAGGTATATTTGAAATCAGACCCGCTGTCATATTTCTGTCAATAAATTAACTAGAATCTGGTTAAATCTTAACTATAACCAAGTTATATGAAATCATCACATCTAAAACTCCGACAAATCTGGAGAAATCTGATTTGTGTTTGTGGTTTTTTTGGATTTGGACTTACTGAGGGCTAGGGTTCACTCAATTTGGTTGGTTTTTATTCCCCCCCTCAAAACAAAAATCAAAATCAAGATAAGATGAAGTTTGAATGGTAGGGCAAAATGTTGGAGAATTAGGTTCCTATTTACGCGTTTGAATCTCTTCTTCTTCTTCTTTTTTAAATACTCATATCCAAGGTAAGCAGAAAAAAGATTAAATGCAGAAATAACAATAAGGATTTTGGGATCATTTTGGGTTTTTCTAATACAAAAAGAAGACAAAAGAATACTCTGCCCTAGTTCAAACGCATATCTACTTTCTCGAGTTACTTTAACTAGATTTATTTATTTCAAACAACGTGAAATTTCTAGAGGACTTATGGGAAAATCATAAGATTTGGAGGGTTTGTTTTTTTTAACTAGGGAGGCCAATATTAGAAAACCCCAAACCTAGAATTGGACGGAACCTAAATGATATTCTGACTCAGAACAAGAAACAAAAACTTCAATGTATGAAATAAAATTAACTACCTTGATGGTTCATGCATGCGTTCAGCTACTTTATTTTACGTTGGAGAATCAATTTTTAGCTTTTACTGACCCAATTATTTGTTCAACTTTCCCAATTCACATGCATGATGCATTTTTGTTCAAACCCCTCCTGCCGGTTTTGTGAGATATTTTTTGAGGATGATGAGGGAGGGTGAAGCACAACAAGTTTATCTTTATCTCACTTGATATCCGTGTTAAGTGGGTTTGTTAGTCCTGACTCCTGAAGGCTGCATTTTAATACTTTGCAGCATATACATAAATTATAAGTGAAAAACTAATTAAAATTGTCCTGTCCTTTAAAAAATAATCTTTCAAAGGGTCTCCATAATAAGGTAACAGAGTACATGCTATTCTTGTTATTCTACTTTCTCTACTGTTGTATTATTTGGTGCTAAAGCTTTTAATAAATGAACGGACAAAAACTAAACAAAGAGAGGTCAATGATCAAAGATAGATGAGGTACTCTGTTTAAAATATATACGTAGAATGAGAAGAAGAAGAAAAATCAGAGAGATCAGCTAGATTGTCTAGAAACCTAAACAGTAAGAGTTGACTAACTCAAGGCAGTTTGCATAATAAAATAGGACAGTCCACCCAGCAGATGGTGTATGGCATAGGCTACTGGATATCATATTTCATATAATACTAAAATGCTAATATGTCAGCACAATAATGCATCATTTTTGGACTTTCTGCCAGGGAAAGAGAATTCAGTTCTGCTAATAATATAACAGTCCCGTATTCGATTTTCTTGATCCTGTACCTGCTGAATTCTCATTGATTCTCAAGGTTATGAGATCTGAAGAATAAATTAGATTTCCGAATGACTACGATTTAAACACTGTTAACCAAGTTCGCAAGAGCTTCTATCGTGCATGCTACGTTTTTGGGCTCCAAGATGACATTGACTACAAATTAGAAAATGTATCATGCTACGGTGTGGACAAAAGACCCATAAGAGCATGGTTAAACTCTTCGCATCAAAACCTAATGTCTCTAGCTACCAATGGGTTTTAAGCCCCTCATCATCTTACTACAACCTATAGAGTCCTCCCAGAAAACATAAAGATGATAACTTACAAGTGGGACATTGCGCACAAAGTTTCTATCATGAAGCTTATCCACGGATCCACAAACAGTGTAGGCACTAACCCCATACTTTGAGTTATATCTCAGGGAA
Organism: Asparagus setaceus; assembly: GCA_012295165.1. Lineage (NCBI taxonomy): Eukaryota > Viridiplantae > Streptophyta > Magnoliopsida > Asparagales > Asparagaceae > Asparagus > Asparagus setaceus. The sequence continues at coordinate 12,482,537 of CM022706.1, read as the reverse complement.
AAGCATTCAAGCACTAACCAATACATTTTTCAAATCCCTGGTTTCAGTGGTTGAATATAATTGCTACCACATAAGCCCAAATAAGCGTTCCTTGATTATTATAAGCAATACTGCCAACAGATAATTGTTTCCCATGCCTCTTCAAGCAAAAGATTGAAAGACAAGGGTGAAGTGGGCAGACCAAATAACTTCAATTGTGCGATATAAAGACCCAATAGTAGTTCCAGTTATACGCTATTTGCGCTATACTTAAGCCTGAAGCACAATTTAAACCCATAAAATCGGAGAGGAAAGCTTCAATTGAGTATCATGTCTGAGATGATGGTTAGCAATTACCCAGTTTTCATTTTTCATCTCGTGTCGGTTAAATGAATAAGCAGGAGTGCAGTGTTCTGAGATAATCTTTTTGCCTATGCAAATGGTATAATTTCTTTTGGATACGAGAGGTCTTATTAAATTAAACTAATAGAATACGAGATAAAAGTGAAAAAAGATAAAATCTTTAACACAAAAAGCAAGAACAAAACGCACCACCACAGTCTCGATCTCAGTGCTGACCGCAGGCTGGGTCAAAAAACTGACAGAGTCCCCCTCGAGTCCGAGCACACGCTTAGCCACAACCTTCGTCGGTTTCTCCGGCGATCGAACGATCACGATATCGCCAACCCTAACCTTATCCCACCGGTGGGTGACCAGATCCAACAGCACCAGCTCGCCGCTCGGATTGATCGTTGGCATCATGCTGGGACCACGCAACTACAAGAGAGAGAGAGAGAGAGGCTTATTAGGGTTAGGGTTTTAGTAGAGGGGAGGTAAGTGGGGTCCAGTACGTAGTAGTAGTTACCAGGCCGAAGCCGGTGAGGTGGTGGCTGACGACGTGGACGAAGCAGACGGCTTTTCCGATGAGGAGAGCGCGGTCGAAGGTGTCGGAGACGATGCTCCGCCATGGGATTTGACGGAGGCGAGCGGTGAACGACATTGAGTACGAAGGTCGATGATAGCGATTTTGTTCCCACTTTGGCTAATTAACATTTTAAGTACCTTATAATAGTTTGGGTTTTTTATGAGAAACCACATTTAAAGTGAATTTATAATTCAAACTACTTTCTAGAGAAAGTTTCACTAAAAAAATAATTAAAAAATTCATACACCTACTCTAAAATAATTTATGATTCAAACCACATTTAAATTGAATATGAGTTTTTAAGGGTGTTTTAGGTCTTTAGTGGAAATTTTAATTGGGAGGCGGTTTATTGCAACATATACATATTTTAAAGGTGGTTTATATATAAATTGACATTTCAATATGGTTTGTGTATAATGATCTTATTTTAAAGGTTTCTAGGGAAAAATTCTCAATTTTGAAATTATGTACCTTGAGATGTTTTTAACAGCATTTATATGCTCTGAAATTCCTAAAATATGCACTTTAAAATCTTATGTTATGCTACTGTGACAATCTTCCCATGAACTTTCTCACGTGATATTTAAAGGCTAATCTAAAAATTTATTCTATTGAATTCATTGTTAAAACAGCCATGAATGCATGCTAAATTTTTATTTTTTCAGAGTTGATGGGTATCGTAGCTTTTTAAGTCACGTGACATGTTAAACTTAAAGGTTTAGTTATGAGGGTTAGGCCGCCCCTAGCCCGGCTCGTCCGGTGTTATGCGTGCTATTATACTGAAACCTTCTCCTCTTGCGTTGTTTTCTATAGATGTTTAACAAAAGCTAGAAGTAATTTTCTTGTAGAAAAATGTGAGATCCTGGGCTTTGATTGCAGCAGCTCAATCAATGTCACACAACTGGATCTCACAAATCCTATATTACAAACAATAGAGAAAGATAACCTAAAACCCAGGTAAAACTTGCATTTATTTTATGCAAGTTTGCCTTCAAGACTCAATGGAGCAAGATCAAACCTGACCCGGACTCATACGGGTCATTGGCCAGGCCAGGTTGTCTCCCAGACCCATTAACACAGTCTTAACTTCGGCCCTTCGAGGCCCTGCTGAGTCCAGGTCCGGCCCAACCTGGCTAGAAACCTGACCGAACCGGTTCACGGTTCAGGCCCAACCGGGGCCACGCCCACCCCAATGATGTCATTTATTGAGTCATATCCTCCTTTATATAGTAAAGAGAAATTGGTAAACTATCCCTAGATGCACCATAAAACGCCATGTGTACAAAAACGTGCCACATGTTAAATCCCTAATAAAAAAATATCATATATCCCTTTAACCTACTAGAAAATGACATGTGTACAACTAATTCTATCTTTCAAAGAATTCTTATCAAATTAAAATTATTCATGTTCATAATTAGAAAATTTTACCCATAAAAATTAGAAAACTCTAATTATCAAATCTTTGTTCCAAAAAAATTGTCATAGAGCTCTCCTTAATTTTTTAAAGAGTGAATTCAATAAACCACACATATCTTTGCGGATTTAGCACTAAACCCCCAAAATATTTGAAACTCACAAAAAACCCCCAAAATATTTATTTTATGCTTAACCTCCATAAATGGGGTTATCTTATATTTTACATTGACAAAATTAACCCTCAAGGCCATCATATACCCCTCAAATTATTTGAATTTGCATGCTAACCCATAAAAGTACAAATAATTATTAAAAATATAAAAATTACAAATAGCTTCCTAGAAAATCTAAAATCACAAACAATATGTAGAAAAATTTAAAAGATATAAGCAATTTGAAATCATTAGAAAGATTTCTAAAGAATTCTTATCAAATTAAAATTATTCATGTTCATAATTAGAAAATTTTACCCATAAAAATTAGAAAACTCTAATTATCAAATCTTTGTTCAAAAAATTATCATAGAGCCCTCCTTAATTTTTTAAAGAGTGAATTCAATAAACCACACATATCTTTATGGATTTAGCACTAAACCCCAAAATATTTAAAACTCATAGAAAACCCCAAAATATTTTTTGCACTTAACCTCCATAAATGGGGTTATCTTATATTTTACATTGACAAAATTAACCCTCAAGGCCATTATATACCCCTCAAATTATTTGAATTTGCATGCTAACCCATTAAAGTACAAATAATTATTAAAAATATAAAAATTACAAATAGCTTCCTAGAAAATCTAAAATCACAAACAATATGTAGAAAATTTTGAAGGATACAAACAATTTCAAATACATAGAAAAATTTTGAAGGATACAAACAATTTCCTTTGAATTACTAAAATTATAGAAAACTCCCTAACAAACTAGGATATCACAAACAAACCCTTGCAACTTTAAAATTATATATAGCCCCTGAACAATCTGAAATTAAAACGAAACCCTTAAATATATAAATATTGCGAAAAGACCCTAAAATTCTAAAATTATACATGACCCCAAAAATTTATAAATTACAAACAACTCCTAGAAAAAATGAAAACTACAAACACCCTTAGAAAACTCTAAAATTATAAACGACTCCCAAAAATTGAAAAGCTAAAAGAAACACCTGAAAAATATGATAATTACAAAACCCATAAAAATAACAAATAACAAATAGCATAATGAAAAATCTAAAGTTATAAACAGTCACCTAAAAATTTTTGCAAATAGATGCTTTAAATTAAAGAAAATACAAAGAACCCCAAAAACCTAAAAATTTTAAAAGTTACAAGCAACCCCTAAAAATATAAATTACAAACAAACCCCTTTAAAATTTAAAAATTATAAACAACCACTTAAAAATCTAAATATTACAAACAAAGCTCTCAATAATTTTCAAAATTATAAACATTCATTATTTGGAGTTTTCGCCAAAAGTTATTGGGGATTAAGTGACAAAGCATAAAACTTATTGAAATTTCCTCCAAAATGTATTGGGGATATTTGGTCATTTAACTGTACATGAACTAACAATGTTAATTTTGAGGGTGCCAAAATATATTGGGGTTTATTCAAAGTTTCAAAGATATTGGGGATTTAGTACCAAACACCAAAACTGATTTGGGATTTACTGAAATTTTCCCATAGTTTAGTTTTGAATTATTCCGATACATAACCCACAAATTGTATGTATTTTTAAATTTACCTGCAAGTCATGATAATTATAAATTTTCCTCCAAATTATTTTAATTTCTCAACTTTATCCCTCACTACACTTTAGTCAAAAAAAAAAAGCCCCACCCGTGCGAGCACAGGCTTAACACTTGTAAGGGGAGAAAGAGAAAAGAAGAAGTGAAAGCTTAGATCAGAACCTTCCTAGGGTTTCTTGAAGCTTGTTGGGGGCTGAATTGGAGCAGCACTCTTTAGAGGAGAGGCAACCTCTAGAGGTGTTTATGTTGTGCACGTCTTTTCCGAAGGTTAGACATTTGTGGAGCCTGTATTTGTAATTTCCACATCCATAGTGAAATACTTCTTTTTTTTTTCCTTTTTTTTTTTTTTTGGTGTGGATTGTTTTCCAATCGTCTTATACTAGTGTTTTAGCCCGTGCTAAGCACGGTCTTACCGCAATTCATCTATATTTCATCGCGTTTCAATCACTCTCATCCGAATATAATTTTTAATATCTAACGACTCAACCTCTTTCGAAACACGTGAACCCCACTCTCACTCACCCCCATTGAGGTCAGATAACATGTATCCGCCTGAAAATAATAATATTAAACAACTTATATAAAGCTATTATTAAAATTATGATCATTTAAACTAAATTTTTATAAGAAATGAATAAAATGAAGATAATCAAAATATACTAAATGCAACTTAAAAGAAATTAAGATATAAGACAGTTTAATGTTCAAAAAATATTATTCACAAATGATGCGACACCAAAAAAAAGTTCTCAATCAATCAAACAGTCATAGATGTAATAAGCAAAATATAAAGAAGAGCTCTAATAATTTGTAATTATTTTTCTCCGTATTAATCCTCTCCTTGAAAGTTAAAAGAGCTGGTTCTTTGTCCATTTCGCAAAATAAAAACATGTTTATTTAGTAAATTTAACATTAAAAACTATATATTAAAATCAGTTAATGTATAAATAAGCCAACCTAATTGTATCATTATTTTTCCACTGGTTGTAGGTGCGGTTTTAAATGCAGAAGAGTCAAGTGTAGCAACAAGTGAAACATCTAAAATCTTTTTTTTGCATTTGCCGTTAGTGGTGGATATCAGTGTGGATAAGTCTGGAGTTAATTCAATAGATTGATTATCAACGGTATCATCCTGATTCAATTCAATTGGTTTCTCATCCTGTGATAATACATTAGTCTTAGAACAACATGTTAATAATTTAATTTTTGAAATAATGAAACTAATATTATATTTAGCAAACACCTTCTTCTTCGAATTTTTATCAGTACTATTTCCAGGTGTCGATAAGTCTAGAGTATATTGAATTGATTGACTGTCATCGCCATCAACCAGCGTCATATCGAGTGATTTTTTATCCTTTGATAAAAATAAATTTAGTATTACAATAATGAATACATTGCATACAATTGAGGAATATAATTTTATTAATAAGATTATGGAAATGTTACCTTTCCGTCGGTTAGTAGTAACAGCCCAATGAGTTTTTCATCGTCCACATCATCATTAATGATTTTAATAACCGTGTAGTCTTCAATGCATTTACTTGTGTTAAACTCTATAACCTTAACATGGAAACACATATTTCTACCGATTAATCTCTTGATTGCAAGTGGAATCTCCTTGTTGTGCGTATCCTATTTAAGCAAATATATATTAATTTTAATTTCATATATTAAATTAAAAATTTATTAAAAATTAAATATAATTTCAATATAAATTACCAAACCCAGCGAAGATGCTAATTCTGAAGGACCAATTTTCATCAAACGAAGAACGTCGTGATGGAATATTACAAATGTAGTGATGCATATTCCATCTGTCACTTGTAAGGTAAGTTTGTACTTAAAGTTAAATACATATTCACGTTATATATTGGTTATTCAATTTAAATTTTTAAACTGTAAATAATTTATATTTATAAAAATTATAATATCATGTTTACCTTTCTTCTACATATTTGATTTCTTTTTTATGACGATTGCAGTAAATAACCACATTGATCTCTTTCAACTGGTTATTGCAATCAGCATGAGAAGGATATAGCCAACCGGACAGCTCCTCAATTCCCATGATTTGAGCGTTGCAAAAGAAATATATCTCCTAAAAATAGTATAGATAAACAATATATTCATCATCAATTGAATTATAAAAACCAACAAAATAATAAAGTGCATGATAAATCAATTAAAGTATTAATATTTCAAGTATATTTTGTCATAATAAGATAACTTTTATCATTGTATCATGTTTCTTATATTTGTATAGTGTTAAAACTATAATTGAATATATATAAATTTTAGAAAATAATTCAATACAAAGATAAATTAAAATTCACTTACATGCCAAAGGTTAATTCTTTTACTTCAAAAATGTCATATCTCATCATTTCAATTAGTGCTAAACACAATCATAACTTATTGATACAATAACTCTCTAAAAAGAATATTAAATATTGGTGATATGTTAATTATTATGTTTAAATAAATGAACTTATAAAATCATATTTTTGCTAAAGCATTAAATTCCAACAAATTAGACTTAAACATTTATTATTTTAAAATTTAAATAATATGACCATCTCTATCATACACAATATTTTTAAAAATGAATTTATAATTTATAATTAGTCATAATAGCACGATCCAATGTAATCCATTGGTAGATAAAATAATTGAATGTTAAGAAAGTAACTTTATATTCCAAAAAGCTAACTTTAAGTGCGACAACGACATTGCATGATGTACATTGGATACTATGCAACTATTAATGGGTCACTCACAACATAAACTATTAATGAGTTACTCACAACATAAACGACAAAATATTTCTCTTGCAGATATATTTGTTGCTTACAAAATTTCTCTATATTTAGTTTAGAATTCCAACTAATTAGTAATAATTTGGTCTACCCTTCTGAATGATGTACTGAGGTTATTGCATGGATTACGTACTCATTATATGATCTAAAGAAGCATATATGAGAAAAGAAAATAGAGTGAAGGCAAAAAAAAGTTAAGAGGTGCGAGCAAAATTCTTGAAAGAGGAGAGGCACCACCCAGATTAATTAGACATAAGTTTTAGGAAGGTCTCATGCTAGAAGAGGGATTGGCCTTGGCCTGATCCAACCTATTTCTAAGAAAATTACCGAGCCCAATCAGAGAACTAAGCTTATTAGAATTAATTCGCCTAAGTTATGAATCACTTAACTTAAATTACTGAACAGATATTACCCAAATAATAGCTAAGCACTTAAGGTTTCTTAGTTAGTAAGCTTAATGATGCAAAAAGAACTTGAAACAATGGATGAATAAGCTTGTCCTACAATCAATGAATCGGCTTGTCTTTTAGTTGCATGCATAGAGTTTTTTTTCCTGTGCATAAACATATGCATTCGAGCTCAAGGATATCATGAATCATTTCGGATTTGCTTAGGAAGGAGGAAAGAGAGAACTCTATAAATAGGTAAATGAAATACTCAATAACAACAACTCTTTTTCTTCAAATCATCACTTTTTTAAAGCTCCAACCATGTGAATTTGATTTTCCTATAGAATTCCATGTTATGACTAAAATATGGTTATAATTGAATAATATGAGGCGCCTTAACATCATAGGGAAATAATTATATTTGAAGATATATGCAATCATGCTAACTAACTAATGGAAGACAATCGAAGACCGGTACTACAAAGAATTACACTTACAGGTTTCAAGAATATAACGATTCAAATTTAAAGTTCTAGCAAATTAAGTCATTACGGAGGATTATGTGGATCATGCAAATGAATTTTGTTTAGGGCCAAAAAAATAAAAACACCTTTTATATTCAAAATTTTAAAAATAAACCCAAAGATTAATTCATTGCATAAAGTTCTAGGAGAAAAATATGAAACATGACAAAAAGTAACAAACTTATTTTTTGAATACAAACCTTAGACATAGCAGACTGACTTAGCTTTTTAGGTGTCATTATCCTGGGTCGCTCTCCAGGTTCTTCGTCTACATCATCCTTTTGACCTGTAGATAAGAAGTTCAAACAAATACATCATAATCTGCTTCTGGATTGATTATATTTTTGAGTTGATTTTTAGCTTCTAGAAATCTTCAAGTATATGAGTTTCCTAGTAATTCAGATTGCTTAACATCATTTGTTTTTCTTCAGATAACTTTAAAAATAGTAATTGAATAAAAATCTAATTTATTTAAAATTATCAGTAATAATTTCTAAGATCTCAAAAACATAAAAACTCAGCATAAAACATTGATAACTAAGATGCCCAATTAAAAAAACATATGCAAAGAATTCGATAACATGGGTTTAAGTTCTAACCAAGGACTCTTCAAGGGCCTTTGAATTGAGCACAATCTTGTAATCTTGGAATATATATAGGCATGTTCTGTGAATCTTTATTTGTGACCACCTCGCAATAGTACACTTCTTCCACTCTAGCAAATTAGCAACTTAAAGATAAGCACTAAGGCAAACTATCTACCGTCAATAGTATAAAGCAACTTAAAGATAAGCACTAAGGCAAACTATCTACCGTCAACAGTATAATTTTAACAAAATAAGAAAAGTAAAACCAAAAATAAAAATAAAAACAAATTAAAAATCTAAAATACTTACCTGTGACTGCATGAATGCCATAATGAGCTAAAGAAATAGTTAATATGTTATATGAGAGAAAAAATATTTTTATCTGTTACAAAGAATGGTGAAATAAATTTCCTCAGTAATCAACATATGGATGCCACTATAAGATTTTGTTGATGGAGTCTTATTTGAAATCAAAGATCCTTGAAATAGTTCAAAAATCTTTGTAAAGGAACACCAATATGCTGCATTGATGAAATAATACGGAGCTAAATTTCACATAAATTTGCCTACATTATATTGAAAAAATGAACCTGTTAATTATTTAAATAAAGCTTTCAGAAATTTTAATGACACACAAAGATATATAAAGACATTCAATAATATATCATTGTTGATAGCTTGCACAAAGTAGTTTCTTATAAGCAACTGTATAAACCTATGCTTATGCAATTCCAAGAACATATACTGGCAATTTCTTCTTTCCTATAAGCAAGAATAGCGTAGTTGGTGGCCTAAAACTTAAACCCATATGTTTTGATAATAATTTATGAATATTTAGTTCCTGGGAAATTGCACTTCTTTGCTCATATTAGGGACTAAAACAGTACAAAATCAAGCATATAAAAATAGAATATCTAGTGGACACAAAACATAATTGTGTAGATTCCTCTGCTAAGATTTCAAATTTTCAATTTGCTTCTTCATTTATTTAGAAGGTTTGACCATATGCACACTACAACATACTCTACAAAGTTGATAACTGAAATAAAACTTAAGAAGAAAACAACTTAATGATTCCCGTGAAGATTTCCTAATCAATAGTCACCTAAAGAAAAAGATCAAAAGGTTAAGAAATAATTCAATATAAATATTTTTAAGAATGATTATGGAATTGAATGGATTAAAAATAAATAATGGTAAAATAAAGGGTTTATAAATAAAACCCATAATAAAATCCCTTGATAAAATGTGCAACGTAAACAAAATCTCAGTTCATGTGCTGAACGAATTGATTTACCTACGAAGTCTGTTGATTTGGACATCCTTCTCGAGGCTCTTTCTACAATGAATGAAAGAGAAAAAGAAACTATATCAGAAAAAAAAGAATAAGTAGTGAGATTTAGATTTAAATTTATTGTCTAAATTCAAACTAAAGATATCAATAACAGCTGAAACAAAATAACATCATCAACAAACATAAAAGAAATTTGCTTGAAAAAAAAGTAAGAGAAATTTAGCAAGGATTATAGAGAAATAAATTAGACTGATGAAAATGAATGGATTTTTTGTTTTGGAGCAATTATACTTACTGTCCTTTTGGAGATTGAAGAATGAATAAAACCGACTGGTAAGTTTTTCTATTTCTCTGCATCGGAAGATAAAAAATCTAAATAATTATAATACTGCTCGTGAATCAAAACAATTTTAATACTGCTCGCGATTTAGTTCAATGATGTGTCAGTTTTACCTTTCAATTCCCATTGGAAAGATATGCTCAAATAAATTTCTATATAAATTGAATGAAATTTCAATTTTAGGATGAGCACAAACATTGTTTACTATTAAATTCCATTTTTTTGGTGCTGAATATATTATAAATGAAGAACGAAGAGAATACCCAAGTTAAATATTATATACAGAATATATTTATAAACATATTTTGCTCCTTCCCTCAATCATCTCCACAAAATTAAAAATTAAAAATTGATCCCTCTAACTTGCTATTGGGATTCTGGTGAACACAAAAGACAAAGGAATTCCTTAATTCTTATATTTATAAAATGGAGATTTAACATCAACTCAAATATTACCAACCAAAGATAACCCCTCTTCATGAAAATTTTGAAATAAATGAGAAAGAAGAAGCGCTGACCTTGGACCGCGAGAGTATCTCCATCTATTCAGTAAAACCACATGAGATCGCAAAGATATTAATGGACAACACCTGTTTAGTAGATGGAAAGGTTGTTCTCTTTTTGTTATATCGGTTTTATATGGTAACTGAATATCAATTGGTTAACATTTTTGTTAATTACGCTATCTAATATGCATATTCCTTATAAATCTACATTTGAAATTCAAAATTCAAATGCTTGAGTCGCATTGTGGCTGAGATAGAGGTGGGCCCATCTGAAATTTATTATTGATAAAATTCTCTTCTCTTCTACGATTTCCGTATATATGATGATATATATGACGATATATACTATGATGATGATGATTCAGTTTGTAAAAGATTCGGTTTTTTCTTTTGGACGGCTAATACATAATTTGGTTTTTTCTTTTAGAAATGTACGGCTTAGATCAACGTCCACGTGTCAAATATTTTTGTGAAGGAGGAATCCTATGTGGCAATCTCTTGTGAGTTTGAAGTCTTTTGGTTTTGCTTTAATGTATACCCTAGTAAAAGATTTGGCCTAACCATGTAAATCCTTCTCTCTCTTTTGGGGCTTGCTATTGTTCTTGTTGTTTGCCTTTTTCACGAGAAACATAAGCATGTAGACTTCGCATCCAAGTAGGAAGCTAAGTGATTTTACACAACCCTCAGTTTTCAATCCAGCATATAGTAAAGGAAGTACTTTGAGTGATTACGCTCATGTGAAATACATTACGTAGAAGTTCAATGGATGTAACTCTTAGGTGGAACTCGAAACGCAGATATCAAAGTATTGGAAGAGTTCCATGTATTTTCATATGATCGTGCATTTGCAATTGCGCTTGTTGCGCCCCGTTCAACCCTTAAATCTTACAGTTCAGATATTGATCTCACAAGCATTTCTTCAACACACACCATAAACTCTGAGATCATGTCGAAAATAAGAACTAATGCATTGTATCTTGATACAACCTGAAAAAACTTGACAAACAGCATATTGCACCAAAAATCCGCAGAGGATACTGATGCAGAGGAGAGAAATAAGGAATTTCCAGAAGAAAAATGCATTCACCACTAATTAGAAGTGCTTCCAGAATAACGCACATATTGCGAACATAAAACTTAAATTTTTACCAGATATTTATGAAAATAAACTGACAGCATTGTTCAGAAGCATAAACTGGCATTTGAGCCTTATGCATAAACCTTACATTCAGAAAACAAACCCACGAATCTCGGATTGCTTATCCAAGAAGACTTAAAAACAGAAGATTTCCGCACAATGTTATTTATTTGCTTTACTCCAATTTCCTTCAAAATTTACTTTTTGGCACCGTTGGCGGCAACTTCTCCATCAACAGCTAAAGGAACGGATTTTGCCTGAAATAAAACATGTATCACATTGACTGTAACCATTAACTAACAAGCATGCTTCACAAGGGAGGTAACTCACCAAATTGCGGTAATTAAGTGCATAAAACATCTCAAGGTAGCGCTTAGTCTCACGGCGTTCCAAGTTAGAGACAAACTTCCAGAAGCCATAGACACCAGATAAAGTCATCAGACTCTCAGAGTACTTCTTCCAGGTGTACCTAAATACACGCAGTAGTATGTTAGTAACAAAGCCTCCAACTCTGAAAAAAAGTTGAAGTTTGATTACCCTCCATTCTTTTTCGATATTCATTTAGAGAGTTTGTTAATGATACAGTTAAAAAACTTCAAAAATATAGATATTTATGATGCAACGTTTTTCGCCCTTGTCATTAGGTTCTATTTTGACTATTATTCGTGTAATTTCACTGGTAAGTTTCGAAACAAACGATTTAACATCAGCAAGTCAAATAATTAAAAACTATCCCTAGCATTAATTTATATAAAATTACTGGTCAAACATTGAGCTATAATTTCAGTTATTGTATTTAAAATGAGGTAATGTATCTCTAGGATATCGAGACATATTAGTGCAACTGCAAGACGAATTTTTTAGTTTTCTACCTAAATATAATTCACAAAGAGGAGAGTGCTAAGATTAATCATAAATAAGATAATATTGTTAACTTACTTCTCTTCAATTCTCCTTAATCCTCCGTTAGAGAGCTTGTCCCAGTGGGTAGGGTCTCGATTGCACTTCTCGAAGAAATTCACAATCAGCTCAGAAGCTTTGTCCCCCTGATAAGGATCAATATGGTAGCCAGAAACTCCATTCACTATAATCTCTGCTGGCCCTCCATAGACAGTTGCAAACATTGGCAGACCGCAGGTCATAGCTTCAATCACGGTAAGCCCGAAAGCTTCATATAGAGCAGGCTGAAAATAAAGAATTACAAGTAAATCACCAACTTGAAAAAAAATTCCTAAAGGCTATGATGTTATCTGTCTGCAATAATATGCTTGCTATAAATCATTACTAGTTATCGTATTAGGAGCGCCTCACATCCATTCAGTTCAGGAGTGAGTTCAGTTTAGCAAAGAAAAAACATGAGGTGGAATTTAGCCGCGCATTGGAAAAACAATTAAATGGGCATATGGTTTAGTATGCTTATGATTCAAGGAGAGGGTTTATCTTTTTCGAGTCAATATGGAGACAGTATTAACTTGTTATCAGGACATCTATAGACAATGATTTAGAAACTGGTAATACCTGAACAAAAGCCCCCTTAGTATCAGCAATGCATCGGTAAAGCTCCCCGTTACGGACCCGGTTCATCTGTGCAGAGATCCAACGGATGTGACCTTCCAACTTATGCTCCTCAATGAGCCTATACATTTTCTTTTTCTCCTCTAGCTCCTCGAGATCCTTAGATTCCTTCTTATGATCTCCAGCCACCACAACAAGGTTAACGAGCTCCTGCAAACGGGGATTCTTACCATACCACTCTACCAATCCCGTTATGTTCTTCACCCTATCCAACCTTGCCATAGAAAATATTATAGGCTTGCTCTTATCCTTCAAGTAGCCCCTAAAAATTTCCCAAGAATTCGGTCATAACCTAAATTGTTAAGGAACTAAGAACAGGGAAAGATCAGGACGGAAGTGGGAGCTTACTTGTGCTCGGTGTTGTCAACAGGGTTGTAGAGTAATTCTTCAATCTCTGAGTGGAGAGCAGTTAGCCTCCTACTCTTCTCAGAGTAAGGGAAGTAAATGGACATGTCAGCCCCAGGGGAAACAATGTTGAACTTCGGATCAAATACATCAATCCCGTGCACAACACGGTAGAGTCCAGGAAGAGTGAAAGCAGTATGAGACTCGTATTGTCCCACAGTATCCTTGCTGAAATAAATAAATATGCAAGAAATTGTGCTTAAAAGGCCATAACTTTTAGTGAAGATACTAAAAGCATATAGAAAGAATCAGAGTAGTACCTGCCAGCAATCTCCTGGAAAGTACTGGTGATGATGAAGTCGGTATGATTCATAGCAATCAGATCAGCTGTGAATTGGCAAGAGAAATGATACTGGTTCTCAAACTTCTTCCAGTAGATATCGGAGTTTGGGTACTTGGTTTTCTCCAAAGCATGGGCAATAGTGCACTAGTATCACATGAGCAAAATGATAAAATATAAGAATCAGAAGATACAGTGAGAAATAAGATTATTGTTTTATTCTATAAAGATTTAGTATTTCAAAAGAAAGATGTCGGCAAATTTTTTTTTGCATCTAAACCTGAGTAACTCCTAGTTTATGTGACAATAGAGTCGCCACAAGATTTCCATCACTGTAGTTTCCAATGACAAGATCTGGCCTGCCCTGCAATTCTCCAGCCAGCTCATTGGCAACATCCTATAGCAAAATCCAAAGCTTTATAAACATGCAAAATGTTTAAAGTTCAATGAGAAATTTAGTGTAGATGAGGAATTTTACATCAGCAAAAGTCTCGAGATATGGCCACACTTCAAATCGAGAGATCCACTTACGGAGGATCCCGTTCTCATTTCTGAAAGGGACACGAAGAATGCTAGTGTGCTCAGTTCCAAGCACCTTCTCTAGCCTCTGGCCACAAGTGGTCCCCACTGCATCTGGAAGCAACCGAGTCACCTACACAAGTCAAATGTTAAACGTAGAGTTTATGTAGGGAAAATAGTTCAGCATGTTTCAAGTATAACCTTATAACTTCTGGACTTACAATTAGTATACGAGGTTTGATATCGAGACCTTGTTGCTTGATCCTAAGGAGCATCTCATCCTCCAGGGCACGAACTTGGTCCAGGATGTAAACAATCTAAGAGGGAAATTTTTCATTAGTTAAATGAAGAGAATCTTGTATCAAATTACAGACCAGATTAGTATAATAGATTCAATAATCTTACTTGGCCTCCAGTATCGGGATAACCCAAAACATTGGCTTGAGCGAAGTATCCGTGTGGAGAGAGGATGACGACATTGAACACCATCGGAATCCTACCGAGAAAGTTCTCGAGGGTGGTTGGATCTGGTGCCTCAAGGAGATCAAGTAGTAGGTGAATGGTCTCATAGACTCTCTCCGCCGTATCACCCCAACCTTTCTCTAAACCAAGCTCTTGGAACCTAAAACATATAATTTGATAAGAATTAATACTCATTTTTATTTAAATTTGAGTTATTTATGAGATGAGTAGATATGTGACTTGCCTGTGGTGGAACTCCGAGTATGGAGTATCTACCGGAAGGTTCAAGATATGTTTCTCGGCCTTCCTTAGTGCAGCTCTGAGAGCAGGGAGGCTTTGAATTCTATCGTTCAGCATCATAGTCTACATTGATTTATTGTTATTAGTATAGGATTTGAAAAGTGCAATAAAACTCAATTATGAAGTTTAGAGAAAGGTGGAGGTGATTTTTTGATGCTTTGGTTGAGTTATGAAACTTAGGCATCAGTAATCGATTTGTGGGCAATAACCCCATACGACCTTGATTATTGAAGTGTTTCACAAGGGGAGTCACTTGAAAGATCTAAATATTTGTAGATTTTTTATGAGAAATATATCCCAGATTTTTTAATGAGAAATATATCCCTTATGTACCGAGATTGTATATGATAAGTAAGCCTACTTTCTATACATAACTAGAACTAGTTTCAGTAGTTGTTTCATATGTAGGTTTTTTGCCAAAGATCTCTTCCTTGTAGGTTAACATGTATCCTATCTTAACTTTTGCTTGGTTTGGGGCAAAATAATCTTGCAAAGAATAAGATTTATTCTAGATACCCAAAATTAAACATGAACTCCGTTCAAAGAAGTGGTACAGAGATAATTTAACTTTGCATTTCCCTTAAATCCATAAAAATTATGTGGTTAATATAAGATCCACATGTAATCCCTCCATAGTTAGTCTTACAATTTTCAATGACCTTATTATTTTTGCTTGTCGGTCATCATAAAGAATGTGCAAGGATAAATAAACAGAAGAAAACTGAACTCTTAGAGATAAAATGAAGTCATGTTAAAAAGGGGGGAAAGACAAAAAGGTTGAAATTGAATCCAAAATGCTGGCATCAAGAAATTAATGCATCACATATATAGATGCATGATTGTCCTCTAAGAATTTAAAAACAAAAGCCTTATAATTGTAAGTGAACTTACAATTCCCCTGTAGCTATGCACCCTAAGAAAATTAAGCAGGGGCCACATGCTTTCTTTGTCATTGAACAATTTTGAGGAAAGGTGGCGATTGAGGAACTGCACACCGTTTCCAATCGACTTGGAAAGTGACGGGCGAGGGAAAGAAGCATTGAAAGGCTCGAAGTCCACCTCGAGAACAAAGTTCTCATGAGAGCTGAAACACAAAAAGGATGAGAGATTTTATAGTTGGTTAATCCTAATTCGACAAACCAAAACTAGATAACATAAAGATCATAATACCTGTCAGCAAGCTCCTCCTTGAACTGCAAATACTCGGCCACAGTTAACTCCTCTACAGCCAGTTCACTTACATTAACTCTAACATACTCCCAGACTCCAGGCCTAGGACGAATGGCAAGAGCGACCCAAGGAGGTAAAATTATTGCTTCCTGTTAATAATAATGACAATAGTAACAGGATCAGGCCTAAACAAGGGCAGAAAATATGGAAGACATATACCAACTAATTGAAAGAAAAGTAACAGAACACTCATAAATTCTGATATTGTTTCTTAAAGCATCAACGTAAAAAAAAATCTTTAAAAAAAACTTAAAAGAAAAATATGTGATTCTATGATCTAGTCAAATGAAAAATCTCGAATATGTGATTCTTAGATATGATGTTAATGACTCTGTCATCGTATATCCGTAACTCCTGGTTACATGAGAAATGCTAGGTTGTAAATATTGCCATATTTGGACAGCAATTTAGTGACTAACAAAAAAAAGTTGAAATAGAATTATAACAACGATACTATATTGCACCTGTGCAGCTTTCAGGACATCCTCAAACACCCCATCCTTGAGTTTAGCACGATCTGCTTCAGGGATGACAGCTTTGTACTCAGCTAACAGCTGATGGGGCTGCAACATTCCTTTTCCCTGCTTTACAAACCTGCAAATTGAGAGGAGATAAAAGCATATAGTCCATTTCAGTGATTCATGGTAAAGTATGAAAATAAGAATTATAAAGTCTTATTGGATTTTGACTAGAAAATAGAACAGAATTGAGACCTTGAGAATAGGGAAATCAACTCGTTGGTGTGAGCTGACAAAGTGTCACTCAGGCGATCCCGAACACTAGGGGGGAGGCTCAACGAACCCATGGCTTCTTCCCTTTCCTTTCCTTTCACAAGCTAAGCAGGCCTAAAGCCATCAATACAAATAAATGAGACAAAAGGATATTAGAATGTTAACAGGTAGAATGAAGCAAACAACTAATGCCCAGAAACTTGAACTAAAAAAGAGATGGATAAAATCATAAAACAGCTATACTAAGAAAGATTTAAAATTGCACTAAATTGGCTTCCATGCATTGGATTAGAAATGACTTAAAAACTCAATTAAAACCATGAACTCTGAAGTTAACGTGAAAGCGATTGTATAGGCAATAAGAAAATAAACAGAGTATCCATATTGGCTAATGGAGGCCAAAATGTTGAAAGTATAATTCATAGCAACACCATAAATTGCACCTAAGATATCACTGCAATATAATAACAATAGTAGTAGAACACAGAGGAATCTACACGTGGAAAAAGGAAACTAAACCCAAATACTTTCACTAGAAAATATTTGATATCTGAGCAAAGAAAGCACAAGAAATACACCAAGTAGGCCTTAAACTTTTTAAGAAAACTAGAGAGAAGTACTTGTAAATGAGATCAAATGAACTGAAAATTAGGCACGAGGGAACTTTTCCTTCTACTCCTGCCTACAATGGAGTTAGCTAAAAGTGCTCAGAACTTAAACTTGCTCATAACATAAAGTTGTTTTGTCGGTTTTTTATTGAGGGGCAAGAGAATTCAACTTTATGGAATAACCGCTGCATAAAACCACTGGCCAGGAGAAGAAACAGAACTGCCAACTCACACACCCTCCTTGAGCTGAAACGTGTACTCGGTATGGGAGAGAGAATGAGAGAAGCGTTTTCTGGCAATAGCTGGAATAGTTGGACACCGCAAAGCTTACCCAGAAAAATTCAAGCATTGTAGTTAAGGAATAACCAAATCTCATTAATGGATTAAAAGATAGATAATAAATCAGAAGAAAAATCCTACCGTATTTTGTGTAAAACAAACAAAAAAAGTGAGCTACTGGTCTAACAAGAGGTAAATAATATTACCTCAGTGAAAATATAACACAAAATCATAGAATTTGCAGTGAAAGAACTCGCTGTCTTTTTAACACTAGACATTTAAACAAGTGATCCAACAGAGTTAATGAGAGCGGAGAAAAAAAACCAGAAAAATTACAGAACTTCCACAAACTTGCTTCCAAATTAAAGACATGCAATTTTATGCAAATCTGATGATTAAACAAATGATGAATAATAATTAGTAAACCACGGCACCAGAACTTACAGGAATATCATAGATATTTGCAGAAACTACATGCATGCTGAGAAAAACCAATCCCCTCTTCATGTTGAACTTGAATTAGAAGTAATTGCTAATGCAAATAAATAGTTTTAAATAAGTCAAAAAAAATGCTATCGATTTTATGCAGAAAACAGATAATTAAAGAAGTGATCTGACAAGAGTTAATAAGAACACCTCGTTCACACTATAACTCAGTGATAGAATTTGAGGAGAAAGAACATGTAACCATTAAGACGATGAAAGAACATGTAACCATTAAGACGATTAAACAAGTGACTAAGAATCTAAGATCACCTCAGTTTAAAAAATAAAAAAAAGTATATAAAACTTACATAGAATTCCATGCAGAGGAGAACATGCAATTTTTGTGCAAAATCGGATAATTAAAATAGTGAGTAAACAACCTCATAAGAATATAACAGAACAATCATAGATATTTGCAGAAAATTACATGCAGAGAAAGAATATTTTTCAGTAATCACTTCATGTTGAACTTGGACTAGAAGTAATTGCTTGTTTAAAAGGACTAATTTTAAAGGTAATTAAGTTCCCTGGCTAGATAAACAAACCCATGATAATAACATCTATTTTACCAAGCATAAAACCTTTAGTTTGCACTGGAAATAGACAAAGATCCCAGAAAATTACACTTATTTGCTTCCCAGATCAAAGTATATCACATGAACAGACACTTTTACCTTGCAGTGAATATAAATATGAACTGGGAATTACTCAACTTTGTTGCTTTAACATAAAAAATATACTTGAACTAAAAAGAGGGTCTTTTCCACTAAAAGGCAAGTCTAATTTGCCACGAAAGAGACCTTTAGTTTCCGAAAAGCCTCTCCTTTGGTAAAATAAACAAATAAAATAAAAATATATAAAGTTTTGAGAATATTTGTGGTGTTTCCACATAAAAGAGAGGGCTTTTGAGAAGGGCAAAGCAAAAACTTTACCTTCCAATCAACTTTTTGGGCAAAGAACTTGTTTTCAATGATAATCAATTATTTACCACAAACCTCAGTAACTTGTTGCAGTTACCATAGACCAAAACTAAACTCATTCAAGTAAAAGTCGCATGCATGGAATTACTTAAACAAGTACAAAAAATAGATCTGTTAAAAAAAAAACCACCAAAAAGATTACTTCCCAAAAAGCTATGAATATAATCCTAAAAGGTGAAATTTTGAGAGGTGGGTTAAGTTGGCTTTTGAGAGGAAAGACAAACCCATAAAAGGAATTTAAAGGATTTGAAGATCAGAGAGAGATGTTTGCTTCAGCAAATTAAACTAAAAGAAGTAATTAAAAAAAAATATTATAACTTAATTAATCAGCAATTATATAATGGAAACAGTCCAATTTCCGTACTAAACAAAGTTCCTATATGCATGGCTCAAAGTAAAGTAAGCTAGAAAAGAGAGAAATTAATTTACCTTACTGAAGACCAAGCTAAAGAAAGAGCAGGAGAGAAACTGAAGAGAAAACTAAGAAGAGAGAAGAGAAAAGGGGGCGATGAGAATGAGAGCCAGAGGTCCTCTTTATATATACTCAGAAGAGAGAGAAAGAATCTGAGCTTTTTTTCCCTGTAGTTTTCTTTTAAAAGTTTTGTTGAACTTGTTGGTATATTGTTGAGTGACAAGTGTTGAGAACTATTTTGGGGTTTGAGACGTCCATTTCTGAAACCGTCATTGGTCCGAGACATGGACGCCGGTTTCTCTCTCTCTCTCTCCTGCACGAGTAGAGTAACGGCCTCTCTCTCTCTCTCTCTCTCTGTAGAGAATTGCGAAGTGGGAGTAATGCTCTTTTTGTTTGTGTTTTTTTTAATCTAGAAAGAACCTCACTTTTTTTTTCAAACAACTCGTAACATTGCTTTTTCTTCTTATATTAAAAATTATAAGAAATCCAAAAAATCAACTAATAATTGTATTCAATTTATTACAAATGAAAACAAGTTTAATGAGAAATTGTAAGTCTAACCAAACAACAACAACGTTCTCGAGTTGAAATTGAAGTGGATTCACTTGTTTTGGTTAATCTGATAATGGGTTCATCTCCTCCTCAATAGCAATATTATTCCCTATGGAAGGTGATCATGAATTTATTATCTACCATATCTTTTGTTATTCATCATATTTATAGGGACGCAAATGTCGCAGCTGACAAGTTGGCGGCAAATGAAGCTAGAAATTACAGTCTCAGTATTTTCAATTCAGACTTGGATCTTCCTCGAAATGTCGATGATAGATTTGAGTCTCCCTCACATTAGAATGAAAGTTTGTTTCCCAACGCAATAGTTACGTGGTGTAAGCTATGTTTCCCCCCTTGTATCTCCTTTGTTTTGGCTATTTCAGTCATCAGTGAAATAAAATGTTTCGGGTCTGTCCAAGGACATGCGGGAAGTTCCAAGTTAAACAACAACAACAGCGTAAAGTTTTAAAGCTGAACTAAATTGTTGCAAGTGTAGTTGCATGTAATATCAATTGCAATCAATTGCAATTAATGATTTAGTACATGTAAGTAGCAGTTGAATTATAACTAGGCTATAAAACGTTGGCACCTCAATATACCAAGTCATTTATTTTAGCAAAATTTCGCAAAACTCTTCTGAATTTCGAAGGATTTTACAAAAGAAAAAAAACTCATTTTGAACTTGATAAAGAGGAAACACTTCTGAACTTTCAAGATTATATGCTACATCTCCATGAACTACTAGAAAATCTCGTCAACAATCTTGTTAACGGTAGAGTGATGTATTTGAATTATGACAAATCAAAACTTGTGATGAACAAAAAAAAAAAAGATTATTCATATGAGGGAAACATGACACAATAACCCTATCATATTTTTTGACTTTTTACTATATCAGCCAATGTAGTTTACGAAATTTTCGACGGTTTCTGATCTCTTGTCATTATTTCACGTTCGAGGTCAGCTTAGGAATTCTTAGTCATACAATATTTGATTTTAGGGACATCATTTGATCCGTGTTACTGTGAATTGCATATAAATAGGATTTTGAAATAAGGTCTCGTCCAAGAAAATGGAAAATTGAGCAATTGGACCATTTATCTTCTAGCTAGCATTGGATTCGTGCCTCGCTGTTTGGAAATTAAAGAGTCAATTTTTTTCCTTTCTCTATTGACAGAATTCATTTTCAAGTTAATTACTTGGAGTTCTAGCCAATGATTAATCAAACTTTTCATGAGAATCTCCTTTTACATGTTAGGAGGTCTTCTTTCACAACAAATATGGGATTTCCTTTAAAGATTCTTCAACGGCATAATTATTAACTATTAACAATAAGTCCACGCAAAGGATGGAGGAGAAGTGGGGAACCATGGCACGTGTGATTGGCACAATTGGCTCAAGGGCTACGCTACTTTGATCTCTCTTCTTCTTCTTTTTTTTTTTTTTTTTTTCCCATCACAACTATTAAAATTTTAAAGAGAAAATATGGCATAACATTCTTCTGAGTATTAAAATAGAAAATAGATATGACATAATGATATTAAGATATTATTCTTACATACTTAAGTAATAGACATGACATTTGATTCATAGAGGATAGATGGCACTATACTTTCGGCGACACTTGTTGAAAATCTTAAAGAAAATAATGCACGATATTCTTTAGATAAAAAAATTTATCACTGTGAATATTCTCTTACCGGTAACTTATTCGCCCATATCGTTTAGCATTCCTAACGGACCTAACCCTTATCGATTTCATGATTAATTTGTTTGTACGTCGCTTGTTTTCTCTCGTTACAAATAGTCTTTGTTTTGCTACTTTTCTCCCGTATATTTATAATTTAAGTTCCAAATATTATGGAAGTTTGGCATAACGCCCTTGAAGTACTGTGATTAGCTTTTGAGTTTGTTTAATTTAATGAACTTCATCGTAATTGACGTTTTTAGTTTCTCTATAGTAATTTTATCTATACTTTTCAAACTACTCCTACGCTATTATACACAAAAGTGTAGGGTTCTTCCAACTTAGATTGCCATCCAAGTTGATTGGTCATCAAGGACCCCCACAATGTTTTTTTAGGAATAAAAAAATAGGACCCTAAAATCTTGGGTGCAGTAGTTTGGGGGAGTCCGAATCACCTAAGAATTGTTTGCATGCGAGCGGGTGGTTCTGAGCCGTACATGGGAAAAATAGGAGGACAAAATGATCATTTACTCTACTTATGTACGCCTAAGAACCACCTGCTCGCATGTGAGTGGTCCTGAGGTGATCTCTATTCGTTTGGGAGTAGTTTGTAAAGTACAGTCTAGTTTTCTCTACTCAATTTTTTGAGAGAAAGACCTAACAGTACAAGCGTTTGTTAGATCAAGACCATTAGGAAGATCATAATTGTACAAACAATTAACTAATTACTACTTAACGATCCAAATTTTAAAACACTAACAAGACTAAATTAGTAAGGAGGGTAAGTTTAAATAAATAGGATGAGAGGATTCTTCTAATGAGAAATCTCATGGTGGGCAGAAAGAGAAACGAACAATGCTACGACTCCCAAGCATATTAAGATGCTTCCATTCATCATGTACCTACATAACTTTGATGATATGACATTTGCTCATTGGCATTCACATGGCATGTCAAATTAATGCTCCTTAAGATATGGCACCTTCATGCAATATGGATTCCTCCTTTTAGGTCTATGACTTGATGATCAATTCAATCCGAAGAGGCTACTCTTTAGAAAAATGAGTCTACTTCTTTTGTTTTTTGCTTTGAAATCCAAATAATTAAAAGATCAAGGTAAGAAATAGAGTATATATTTGTTGGTCCTGTTCAGTGTTGCTAATTGTGAGTGACTCTTGACACTTGCTTACAACATTCGGTGGTGAAGCAGAGTCATTCTACAGAGACGAAATAGAGATAAAAAGTAGTTGAGAGATCATTACTTTATCATAATTATTAATTATCTCATAGATAGTTATGACTTGTCTTTCTTTTTGAGGTAAAAATAGGGCAAAGTGCCAATGTATATTAAAGATCGAAACATACAAAGCAATTGACAGGAGAACTAAATTTCTAAGCCTATAGAAGACCTTATGTCAAGAAGAGTTCTGTGAGGGTGAGGAAAGTACGTAGTCGTCACTCATCACAAGCACAAAACAACCTATTGACAATCCAATAAATAGAAAAACAGAGAATTTTTTGAAAAAGATCGAATTTGATAAATATTTAGCAAAAACAATCATTTTGCTAAATATTTAGCAAAATCGACCTCTTTTTGGTCAGCTCACCAAAGCTGGCCAAAAAGAGGTCGATTTTGCAAAATATGAATTTCAAAACACACGGGACTACTAGTCCCGTGTGTTTAGGGCTTGCTAATCGCCCTTTAAACACCGCATAGAAACCCACGGGACTAGTAGTCCCGTGGGTTTTCTGTGTGTAGCAGAAAACAATTTCCAATTGTCCGATATCAACCCCAACACTCACCACTCAAATTCCACAAGTACTCGATCCCAATCCATCTCAATCCCCAAATTCCCCTTCGACCTCCAAACCCTAGAAAACCCTAGAAGACGGCCATGGCCACCGCCTCCTTCTCCTTGTTCTCCGACGACATCGTCCTCAACATCTTCACCAATCTCGAGTCCGACGACTTGGCCCTCCTCTGTTGCGTCTCCGCTTGCTTCGCCGCGTTAATGCGCTCCTCGAGAACTCCGACTTCAGCCTCGAGCGCGACATCGGCCCCAACGAGAGCTACCGCATTTTCCACGCCTTCTCATCGTCATCATCGTCCTCTTACGATCCCTCTGCGGCTGTCGGCGATTCTTCCATCGAGTGCTAGTCTCTGTTCGATGACCTCTACTCCGACACAGTGTACGATTCCTTGGAATCTCAGCTCCCTACCCCTGCCGTCAGTGATCAAAAGCCGATCAAGCTGGGCCGAGATGTAATCAAGAGGAAGAGGCAATGGATTGGGCTTGTTAACTACCATATGGCCTCTGGAGCTTGGAATTTCAGCAGGGGAACAAGATCCTCGAGCGCGACATTGTTTTCTGCTACGGCACAGAAAACCCATGGGACTACTAGTCTCGTGGATTTTCTGTGTGGTGTTTAGAGGGCGATTAGCAAGCCCTAAACACACGGGACTAGTAGTCCCGTGTGTTTTGAAACCCATATTTTGCAAAATCGACCTCTTTTTTGTCAGCCTTGGTGAGCTGGCCAAAAAGAGGTCGATTTTGCTAAATATTTAGCAAAACGGTCGTTTTTGCTAAATATTTATCAAATTCGGTCTCTTTCAAAAAATTCTCCATAGAAAAACACATAGAAATTAGACTTCTCCTGCAGCCCCTAAGCAACAAAAGAAAGTATTACAAACAAAATACAGAGATCAAGATAATAATAAAAAAAAAGCTAACTTAAGAACTCGAGATCATCTGACTACTACGCCATCCTCAAGCCACTATATTGCACCCCCTCCTCATTTCCATCAATCCTCTTCTAGGGGAGTGGAAAGTGAAGATCATCCAAAAAAAAATTTTAGCTTCACTGATGTTTTCTTAATGGAGAGACACGTCTAGAGATGAAGATAATGAAGAATATAAGCAACAAGGTCATCTGTTGTAAAGTTCTTCTTGTTGAAAACTTTGACATTTCTTTACATCCAAGGACACCCAAAAAATGGAGGGAAAATAATCTTCCAAAGCAACTTAGCCTCACTGTTGGGAATGAGTTCACCCTTGGACTGAATCGGTTCTTCTAATTATAGATATTCATATGGTGATGAAAAAACCCAACATATAGAGAAGTAAAGGGCATTTGAAAAATGGATTTGGATCCTCTCTGCTACAAAAAGGAAAGTAGTAGAGGGATCACTGTTTTTAATCACAATTGTTGATTATTTAGTGAGTGATTGTAATTTATTCTAAATGTAGCACTCAACATACCATCATGTATTGCACTCATTCTTATTTGCACTCAAAGAAAAATCATAACCATCCACTAGATAAATAATTATTATGATAATGTAGTGGTCCCTCCACTAACTTTTTATAGTGGATAAGATCAGACCTCTTAAAAAACAAGGGATCATCGGATGTGATTTGTAAAGTGCATATTTTCTAAGCTTGTTAAGAAGAAATGATAAGGAAACATCCAAAACAATGTCAATTAAAATGAGGTGAGCTACCTTGTTTTAGTTAATTTCTTAATTATTATTTCATTTCATTTCATAATGGAGTGTTGTCTATCAAATTGAGATCAAATTAATTTACGGACTTAAAATGAACTTATGTGCCAGCCCATGAAATCGATCAACTGGGGTATTGGCTTTTGTATATATATGGACTTCTAAAGGCTAAAGATCTGTTTGAGCTTGACTGGCTGATTCTGATCGCTTAATTAGAGATACAATAAACGAGTTGTCATTGTCGTTAGGAATCCAATTACGTATTGAAATTGAAGTAGGCATGATTGGGGCGTGGCAAAAGCATTCTGTATATATGTAGTACAGATTATTTACAAAGAAGATGACAGCACAAGTATTAAAAAAATAAGAAAAAGAATAAGGAAGAATAAGGTTCATTCTATTTTTTCACAGGCAGTTTAGGAAATCTTTGGTGATTGCATCAATACAAAATATCGATGAAGAAGCTATGAATATCAGTGCAATTAGATTGTTGTAATAGGACTATTTCTTTATCAATAACAAGAGGAAAATCTATAGATCAGAAAAGAGATAAACATTTAGTATTCACTTAATTGATTAAGATCTTAATCCAACGAACACATTTCTATTTATTAAATAAGGTTAGCTTAGGAATAAAATAAAAAATAATAGGAAAGTAGTTAAACGTGATCACATTAAACCTGATTCCACCTTGATTATATGACTTCTCCTCTTCTCTCACGCTCGGATATTTCTATGGAGGAAAAAAATACCTTATCTCTCTTTCTGAGATTTTAAATAAGAGAAAATTTTGTTTACATATTTCGAGCGAGCACTTTAAACTTGACATCAATAACACCTTCTCCTCACTCAGTAGGATCGATCATAGATAGCCGAGGCTCTTTGGACTTTTGAGAATGGATATATTCATTCAAATTCACGGTTTTCAAGGAAAATAATTGTTGCTTAAACATCGGTATACACTTGAGGAGATATTTAGAGTGGAATTTGATTGAATAAGTAGTTAATAGTTAAGGAATTATTCATCTACAGTTTACTATTTGAAGAGGAATTTAATGGAGATGAATAGTAAACTTGAGTTTGAAATTGAACTAAGTGAACAATTTTGATCAAATTTAGATGATGAAAACAAATTTGAAGGAAAATGATAACTACACTACAAATTTACACTACATTCTACACTACTCATAGTGTAGTGTAAATTGTAGCTACACTACAAAGTTATCACTAGTGTATAATGTAGTGTAGTGTATAATGTAGTGTAATTTGTAGTGTAGTTATCATTGTCCATTTCGAATGTGATTTCATATGATTATGTTTTGAAAACAGCATATCATTCTTTGTGCATTCAATTTTAAAATAAAGTTGTCAAATCATTTTCCTGATCCATCTACAATAGACAGTTTTTTTTCATCCTGAACAATGAAGGAAAAATTCACAATTAATACCCAGAAAATTAGTCTCATGTAGCCATATAATGTGCCTAAACTTTTTCTTTTCTCCATAGAAATCTCATAAAGAAAAGCGGAGATGAAATAGAACTATTTTCTTCACTAAAATTTCAGAACATGATTTCATATGATTATGTTTGATTACTTTCCAAATATTATTATATTTTATTCCCTAGCTACCCTCATTTAATATATAGAAATATGTTCATTGGATTAAGATCTTGATCAATTAAGTGAATCAACGGTTAAAATGTTTGATGAATTGAACCTTCAATACCTTTACACAAGCTTTATATATATATATATATATATATATATATATATATATATATATATATATATATATATATATATATATATATATATATATATATATATATATATATATATACACACACGATAAAATGAGATGAGTGAGCTCAGATTCTTATTGTGAGCTAGCCTAATAGGCTACTCGAAACGATAATTGACACTGCCCATCGTGATTTCTACTCATCATAATCTATATGTAGAAAAACTTATTTTGTTTTGAAATTTTTAATCATTGTTTTAGCTATGTGTAGAAGGGACGGCTTTGAAGTTGCCTGAAAAATTAACATATCAAACTAGTTTGATTCATATTCTAGAAGACTCTAAATTATGTGAAATTTTTATCATATACATTTGATGACGTGTTCAACAAGATGTATGGTGCCGATCATACTCAACCCCCACACACATACATACATCTACACATATATATATGGGGTGGTTGCTTATTTATGAGGAGCTTTACATACATTTTCTCATGGTATTTTTGCTTGTAAACAACTCCCACAATGGCACAATCCTATTAGGCTATTACCAAGTAGCAATTGGTGCAATATAGCTATCAAGTACTCAAGGTATAGCTTTCACAGAATACTATGCTTAATATGTCATTAGCAATATGATACACTAAAGATAAGCTTATATAGGATTATGATTAGATACATATACAGCAGTTTTATTCTTAAAAGCATTACTAACTCCTTAAGAAAGGAGCATAACTTGGCTGTTTCTAGGTCTTAATACGACAAGTGTCTTGTGATAACAACCCCCGAATGACACATGAAAAACTTCCAAAGATAATTAAAAAAATAGCATTAAGCTAAGGTAGTTGCATTACACTTCGATTAGAATTAATTATTAGTTCTTTATGAATGTCGGGCGTGGGATTGAAACGCATATAAAAATTGCGGGGTACATGGATCCCAGCTATATATCACCATGATTAATGTTCTGGTTAAGTGTAGTGATAACTATACTGTAATGTTCATACTATTTTTGTATTATCATTAATAAAACAATGGGGTCCATAGTGATTCATAATTTTTCTTAACAATTTTAAGAAAGGACTCCACATATTTGTTAGTGATATTACAAAAGTAGTATAAAACTTATAGTACAATTATCATTTTCCTTTCGCTAATAGATTTGTGTAGGTTGTTGCCATAATGGAGGAATTAGATCTAAAAGCAACAAATAATAGAAAGCTAAGCAGAGATATAAGCAAATTCGAGTATTTAACATGCACATATTCATACTCGTTTATGTGGAAATGGATGCCAATATATTCCATTCATGAGGATATTATTTCGATTTGTTTCCAGACCTACTCATAATTACCACATCTCGTTGCAGATATCCAAAGTTTTAGTAAAATATAAAAAAAATTCAACATTATTAGATAGAGATAAGGGATATGTGTGTATAATTAGAACATTCACAGACCGTGATAAAGGTTTCTATGCTGAAGAACAAATTTTAATCCTAGTTTCAGGCCCTTCAAGAGTTTATATTAAGGGCCTGTTTGGTGTGTTGTAATCGCAAATGCAACAGTTGTCTCATGTGTAACATATACAACATCTATTCCAGAAAATTAATCTCAATATTATTATTTGAATATACGGAGTTTTTATTTTACAAAATGTTTTTCTAAATCTAAATCCAGTGTTTGGTTAATCGCAAAAGTAGTTGGAATTGCCTATTTTGGTACAATTTTTTTATTGGGAATCAAGCATTTGTTTATCCAAAACTGCAAAATAATCTATATTTTCTTATTTACTTCAAATTGACTTGATAACAGGACAGTAATTTTCTAATTAATAAAATGGCTTGCAATATTTTTCTACAAAATTTAAATCTAGCTAGAACTAGACGATGTAGTAGAACCAGAAGGCTCCACCAAAACCCGATCACTTTTGATTGTACATCTACAACTAATTAGATGGAAGCCCAAGTCATAGGCCCATTCAGCCCACACACATGATCCAATCTTCACGTTAAAAACAGAATTATAATCTCAGGGGTAATTTAGTACATTCAGGTACCCCTAGGGTTTTCTCCTATATAAAAACCAAAACTCCACATCCCTCTCCTCTTTCACCCGCCTCCTCAAACGTCAACGAACCCAAACCCTAACGTCCTCAGCTTATCACGTGATCTAGGGTTTTGTAATTGGAGAGCAATGGCGACTCGAGCTCTATCCCAGAAGGAGCAGGACATTCAAATGATGCTCGCCGCCGACGTTCACCTCGGCACAAAGAACTGCGATTTCCAAATGGAGCGCTACGTCTACAAGCGTAGATCTGACGGTAATGCAAAATTCTCCCCAAAAATCTTATCTTTTTTTTCTAGATCCTTGCTTTTTGTTGTGATCTACCATAAATGTGATAACTTGGTATAAAAACGACCGGAAAAGTTGATTTTTGTGGTCATTTAGTCTATGGGAATGTTACTTTACGTTGTGAGATTTATTCTTTATACATAATGAGACTATAAACTTGTGTAATTTTGTAATAAAAGCCAGAGCTTTGTTATACCATGCATTATCATATATTAGGTAATTGACCTAAACACTGTAAAGGGAAATATTTGATTTTTTTTAAATCTTGTAAAAGTTACATTCTTTGACCCAGCTATTAAGTTTTCAGTTAGGAGATCACATTAATTGAAAAGTCGAATTTGAGTTTGTGTTTTTCATGTAGAGAGGAGAATTAGATGTTATGGGATCAATGTAAGTTATAAGTTTGTTAATGGACTGAAGTTGTTTTCTTTTGTCCTTTATATAAGTGTTCTTTTGAGTTTTCTAAGTTTGCCCATGTGTTATATTCTCAACCTTGAATGGACTAAGTTTTCCATTTGTATTGCCAAATCAACTTGATTGCGAGTGTTGTAAATGCCCCTTAATTTTTGACCTGCAGAAATTGCCAGTTGCAATAATCAACTTAGGATTATGGGTTTTTTTTACTTGTGTATAGTAACCCAATTGGAACTTTATGTACGGTTATGTCACGAGTAATTCATAATTGGACCATATTCACCTTGGCGGGCTTATTTATTTTTCACTTGACATAGTTTGGATAGTGCCGCTGATAATTATTCAAAGATATTTATATTGTTATTTCGTGTCGTATCTCAATCTCTTTTTACACAATCTAGGTATCTACATCATCAACCTTGGCAAAACATGGGAAAAGCTTCAGCTTGCTGCCAGAGTTATCGTTGCCATTGAGAATCCTCAGGATATGATCGTGCAGTCTGCAAGGCCATATGGGCAGAGGGCTGTCTTGAAATTTGCACAATACACTGGTGCTCATCCAATTGCAGGGAGGCACACACCTGGAACCTTCACTAATCAAATGCAGACATCATTCAGTGAGCCTCGCCTGCTCATTCTTACCGACCCAAGAACAGACCACCAGGTTAATTTTACACAGTGACTACTAATGGTTCACATTCTGAAGTCTCTCGATTAGTGTTTTAACATTCAAAATGGTGCAGCCAATCAAGGAGTCTGCTCTTGGAAATATTCCGACTATTGCTTTTTGTGACACTGATTCACCGATGAGGTATGTTGATATTGGAATCCCAGCGAACAACAAAGGGAAGCACAGTATTGGTTGCCTTTTCTGGTTGTTGGCCAGGATGGTGCTTCAGATGCGTGGCACAATTGCTCCTGCACACAAATGGGAAGTGATGGTGAGTCCTTGTTGTCTCTTTATTCTGTATGTAGGTGAGCAAATATGTGAAGATTTGTGTTCTCGTTTTTGTTTTTACTGGGTGCTGTTTTGGGGGCAGGTTGACCTGTTCTTCTTTAGAGACCCTGAGGAGACCAAGGAGCAAGAAGAAGCAGAGGCTCCTGTTGCTCCTGATTTTGGTGCTGTGGCTGAATTCACTGGGATGGGAGCAGCCGACCAGTGGACTTCAGATCAATGGGCGGACATGGGAGCGGGTGTCCCTGTTTCTGCAGTTCCTGCTGCTGGCGCTGACTGGGCTGCAGCTCCAGGTCAGTTACTTACAATGATTTCTCAATAGCTTTCATTTGAATTTCTTTTTTCTTTCATGTTGATATATTTCAAGTAGTAACAACATGTATTTTGAGCGTAAGATTGTGTACTTGTACTCCGGAAACAATTTGTTTTTACTGTTGTGTCCTTAATAGAAAAGTTTCATACTTAGATCCAGGGTGGTAGGATTGGTATGTAGTTCATGATGCACAATTTGGCATTCAAGATAACCATGCTTAATCTGCCATTCTGCCTGCAGTTCCTGTTAATTTGTGTGAACTCTTGTCCTTTTCTTTTTGTAGAATTTCTATCACAAATAGATCTCTATTGGCGATTGTGTGCCCAAACCTTCTAAATTAAGAAAGGAATTTTACCATAAAAGTTGTGTCATGGCATGTTTTGATTCTAGAGTGCATAAATTCAACTAGCATGAAGACAAATAATAGAAAGAATGGGTGTTTAGTGAAAATGTCTTTTAATGCTTGATTTATATTTCAATGAGTCCTGGATTGTTGTTCTATGTTTAACATTTTGTTGATATCATGAACAATCTATCGATCACAACTAAGACAAATCAATATCTGAATATGCCTCAATCAGTTTGTTGAAGGATCCATTTCTGCTGTGTAATAATCAGTTTATTACTTTCTATAGGACCTCCAATGATGATCTTTCGCTTATTCTTTGGTTTTTTTTCCCTTTTCTTTACATGAACAGCTCCAGTAGCAGCTGATGGCTGGGATGCCGCCGCCCCTCCGCCAGCAGGTCTTGCTGCTGCTGTTACTCCTGCCGGCGCTCCAGCTGCTGGATGGGAAGCTGCACCTGCTGCCACTGGCTGGGAGTGAAAACCACTTTTGAGTTTATTCCATTTTCACTTGAAGTTCTGTTAGATAGAAATTGTTGAGTTCGAATTGAAATAGTTAATTGTTTATTTAAGTTTTTGACTTTCGGCAGCTAAACTGTTTAGCTTCTATCATTGTAGTATCTCTTATCCCTCCTTGAGAACATGGACAAGAGTAAATTTTGGTAATTTATCTTTTCCTACTCTTTTAATTTGTCATTGGATATATTATCTACATGAAAGTGTTTTCCTGGAAAATTGAAGCTAAAATGCCTGGCAATAAGATCAGGATCTCAGTTGGCTAAGCTTAATCACTGGCTCTTGCTTTGAATTTGAAGCTCTTATCTTGCTTCACTTCATGGTTGCTTGCTTCTAATTGATGGGATTCATGACTGATGAGTGTGTTACCTGAAACTGACCTCGAGTATCGTTTGGTCATGATCTAAATATTATCAAATACATTGTATTCTGCATTTTTCGCTTTCCCAAAGTTTCTGATAGATCATGTAGCATCTCTTTGCCTCTCCCTGCGTTTCAATTTTTTCTCTCTCCCATTTTCTGTATATTCATTGTTTTTTTCCCTTCGCTTTTTTTGGATAGGGAAAGATAGATGTTTAAAATACCCTCAGAGGAGAAGGACCATGACAGCTCTTTATTTGATCTATGCTAATCGTCCGTTGCTTTGCTTCGTATTACTTTTGTTGCTTTGCTTAGTATTACTTTTGTCTCCTTTAAAACGACTGCAGGTTAACTATGTTTCTGCTTGAAATAGCGAAGATAAATTTTCATTGCACTTAGGGTGTGGTTGGCTAGGAGTTGGAGCAACAAATGTTGATGGCGTTGCAGCGCTCTTGAATTAAAGTGTTGTTTCAACACCTCTATTTTTTACTTATTTTGTTATTATAACAATCTTAACCAAACACATTTTTAATTGCGTTTAGGGTTTGGGGTTCCCACTACACCTAAACACACTCTTCATCGCGTCCAGGGATTAGTCTTATTTATTTATAATTATATAGGAGTTTGATTGTACGTGCTGGGCATCGCTTAGCCCCTTGCACTTTGGATCTCCATATGCATGAAAATGTGATCATAATCAAAAGCTGTTTAGTGTATGGATGTTCATATGCATTTATAGCCGTCGAATAGAAATTCAAATGAAAGTAGACAAATACCAAAGATCAGGACAAATACCTATTATTGGCAATAAATAGCTGCAAAAATGTTAAATGCCTACCTGTATATTTACAAAGTGAAGAAATTACAGGTTTATCCATAAACAGAGCTGCGCTCTGAAAGAATCGTATAGGTACGGGCTATACAAAATTCCGACAAAGTGAGGATGGATGGATATCTTACACTTGAATGCCTGCAAAGCTTCTCCACCCCCTCTCTCCCCTCTCATATATCATGAAGCTGCTCTCTCTCTCTCTCTCTCTCTCTCTCTCTCTCATAATCCATGGAGCAGAGCTTAAGATGAATATCCTCTTCCTTTTTCTCCCTTGGATCAAAACTAACATGGGGACCAAGTACATTTTGACTTCATTAACACAAGGCTTCTCCATGCAAAACCCAGTCAATGAAGCTCCTAGAGAACCTCCTAAGATCAGAGGTTCTTTCTGCACTGTAGAATAGTTCTGAGCCTGTTGTTTCCCTCCCCTGTGAAAAAAAGAAGGAAAAAGATATAAGTTTGCAAATGTCGTACCAAGTAAAATAATGGCAAATCTTCACTGTAGGTCCCTAATGTATTAATCAAATATCATTTGGGTCCTTAACGTTTGAAGGTCATCAACAGAGGTCCCTAACGTTTTCTCCGTTATCAAATTAGATCCTTTTCAAATTTTTCCGTTATCTCCTGCTGATGTGGCAGCTGACTGGAGTATTGTTTATCTATTCTTTTTGCACATAACCCCCTATAAGTTTTAAAAATTATAAATAACACCTTAAAAATTTTTTAAAATTACAAATAACACCCTATAAGCCGATCACTTGTAGCTTTTAAAATTTTTAGGGGGATATTGTGATGTTCCAACTAAAAGGTTGTTATTTATAATTTTTAAAAACTTTTTAGGGTGTTATTTGTAATTTTTAAAATTTTTAAGAGGTTGGTTGTAATTTTTTTACCAAACCACTTGTACCTTTTGAAAATTTTTAGGGGATATTTTGAGAGTAATTTTAAAATTTTTACTATAATTTTAAAACTTTCAAGCGTTATTTATAATTTTAAAACTTATAGGGTTATGTGCAAAAGGAGAGATAAAAATAGTCCACCGCCACATCGCCAGGAGATAATGTAAAATTTTGAAAAGGATCTAATTTGATGACGGAGAAAACGTTAGGGACCTCTGTTGATGACTTTCAAACGTTAAGGACCCAAATAATATTTGGCTAATACATTAGGGACCTACAGTAAAGATTTGCCTAAAATAATCTTATAGAAAAAATATGAGCCTGCTGCTCACCGCCATTATTTGAATATAGCAGCAGGGAATTCATTTTGAGCCATGTAAATCAGCTATACACTTCATATAGACAGGTTTCATCTTTAAGAAAGGATGCCTGGTCTGTTGACTTTGATTGAGGCGGATTAAAAAGGACATTTAGAAGTTAATTTTGAACATCATAGTTGGCTTCTGCAAACATCAATGACTTGCTCAAAATATAGAATGACGCTAGTTCGTTACTCGTGCAACGAACAAGAATATGAAAGAGGGATGGTTGGGTAGCTGTGTGTTTCAGTAAGAGAGAAGAGTGTGAAGGTGAGGTGGCATATTAATAGGCCACTTGATGAATTTTGATAGGATTGATGTAAAGATGCTGATTCATGATATAAGGTTAGCTGAAAAGACAAGTTTAATATTTGTTAAAATAGATATTGCTTCCAAAATAATAATAACAATGATGATAATAAAGACTATAGTATTTGCGACCTGTCACTCCTGCAACCACAGGCAGGTGTTTTAGTATACAGTAATGAATATATTGATAGATATAGACCAATTCAAAATTCATAGAAAACCAAGGATGTATGTGTGTGCACGCGCGCGCGAGCGAGTCGGTTCAAATTTAAGGACTAATTTGTAACTATCCATAACTGAAGCTTTCTGTGACAATTAAAGGACGTATAATATATCCAAGTAACCTGATCAATTGTCAGTTACTTGATTTCAGCCAAGTGTATTCAGATACTTCAACAAAAGATTCAACACTACGATTGGAGAAGATAAAGACCGTAAAGTAAAAAAGAAGCCACTGTAGAAAATCAAAAAATATGACAAACAATTGATGGTTGAGAAGAAAATGACCTCAATGCTATTCTCGCTTGGGTCTCTGGTTGTTTCAGGAGAGGTGTAACATGGTACATTTTCACTGGAAAGAGTCTCAACTGGGGAGTTGATAAGTGAGGACCTGCGGGACAAAATTTTTATGGTGCATTGAATACGGACACATAAAAAAGAAGTAACATAGAAAAAAACAATTTGGCAATAATAATGCTACTGAATAAAGCAGAATAGCTGACACTGTTAGAGATTACTAGAACCTTTCTTATTCATATTTCTGCCACAGGTAAGTAAATCCAAAGATTGGCATTTGGTTTTACTCACAGCATTTTCTAGCACGCTCGCATAATGTCCGTGTCATAAGCTATTGTGTATAACAAATTTTGTGAAATTCGGATACCCCTCCCCATATATCAAGTGGTTTCAAAATGAATTCTTTTAGAAAGCAGATATGGGACGGTAAATAAAGCTCTAAATCAACTGATTTCACATCCACTCCTCGCACATGTTTTAAGACATGGAAGCAATATGGAATGTTTGGACCACCCCTTCAGATTGTAAACCACATGTTTTAGAAGAAAGGGCTTTTGAGTACATATTGACGCAGAGAGTATAAGGTGAAGCTATCCAGCTGATAAACTGTAAACATATATATATATATATATATATATATATATATATATATATATATATATATATATATATATATATATATATATATATGTGTGTGTGTGTGTGTGTGTGTGTGTGTGTGTGTGTGTGTGTGTGTGTGTGTAAGTTTAAACTTAACAAGGAAGTCTGCTCTGGCAAATATGGAACCACAGTGCCACAAGAGAAAAAGGGCAAAGTAGTTGGGCAGAATTGTAAACATTACCTCCTTGCAAGAGGAGAAAACTCTCATTATATCGAGCAACAAGTGGGGTGGAAACGAACCAAATAATTAACAAATAGTTAGTTAATTGTTTGACTAACTATTCGGTCAAATTCGATTCGAAGTTCATTTAACACTAAACAAATAATATTTAGTATTCGAGTTCATTAACGAATAGAATTTAACCATTATCAAATATTCATTTAAAATTTGAGCACTCATAATTTGTATTGTTATGCATATGATGTTATATCTTCAATCCACTTATATTTTCTACTTAAGTTCTATATACTAATTTTGAGAGCCTTAAAGAATCTTAAATAAGTTATCTAATGAAATATTCGATTAAATATATATACATCATAACTATACAGAAATAATCGTCATTTATGAATTTAAATACTATTTAAAAATTAAATTCTTTAGCGAATGAATATACTTTTATATTCGATAAATATTCGTGAATATTCATGAAAATTTATCAAATACCTAGTATTTGAGTTCGAATTCAAAGACGTGGATATTCGAGTTCGGGTTCGAATTCGATAATTTTAGACAAATACAAATACGAACATCTTAGTATTCGATTCGATTCGCTCGTTTACCACCCCTAGCAACACGTATAGCTATATGTAGCAGAAATATTCATGGTCAACAAGCAGAACCAAAAGATCACCTCTCATAATTTTCCTCTTCACAAGAGTTCCCAGATGATGAAATCCAATCAAAGTCCAAAAAG
The DNA here is from genome assembly GCA_012295165.1 of Asparagus setaceus. Taxonomy (NCBI): domain Eukaryota; kingdom Viridiplantae; phylum Streptophyta; class Magnoliopsida; order Asparagales; family Asparagaceae; genus Asparagus; species Asparagus setaceus. Next base: position 12,445,363 of record CM022706.1, on the reverse strand, counting down.
TTGGAAACATTGGACACACCCAACTTGAGTTCATTGAAATAGTCAAGCTCACTATCTGTAAGAAGGTGCCTACGAGACATCACTGGGTTGCACCTGCAAAAAGATATAATTGACAACTAATGTCAACAATCTAAATTGACTGAAACTTTCAATGATATGAAACTACACCTGACACTAGCTATGACGAAAAGCAGAATAAAGTTCAATTCTGACCTTTGACTGAAAACAGGTCCAGTTTAAATTAAAAACAAATGCTGCCCTAAATTTTTAGAACATGGAAAACTGACAGAAATGTTTGATAAACATCTTTTATAGTAAAACTTTGGAATGCATCTGGAATGGAGGTAGCATCAATAGAAGATTAATCGACAAAAAGTTCTTTCATTTAGAATGGATCTGCAGTTTCAGAAGATGCATCAATAAAAATTGCTTGTCATAGGTATGTAGACTACGGATGCAAGGAGTGCGATGTTAGAATTCTTCAAGCTACTGGTAACAAAAAAATGGTAGATCTAAACAATCTTGGACAGGACTGTAAAAGACATGTAGCCTATGATCCCTAATGAATCTTATCGGGCAAGATGCTCGACTAGAAAGGGACAGTTAATGGATCAGTTAGCCTCCAATATCATGCTAATAATTAACCAAAGTGAGAAATATGCAATCTGTTTCAGATATCATAGACTAAACGGAGAAAGTTCTTCCATACAGATGAGGTTTGCACAATGGAGAAAAATTGGAACTTATTTTGCATACTAAGATTAAGATTAGTTGCACATTAACTGCATAATGAATAGAGCATTAATATCTACCAGATGTTAAAAAGCAGAAATAGCTAACCTGGAATAAGATATTTCATTTTCACAAGTTAAAATTTCTGGTGTGGAATCAGAATAACCCTGTGCATCTCCTTTGTCATGAATTGTTGCACGCAACATAGAGTTTGAAATTGTTCCTTCGCCAACATTATACCTGGATATAGGTGAGCTATCTTCACATAGAATGTTGCCATCTGACATCGATCTTTTGATAAATGACCTATAAGCATAAAGGCAGCATGTTAAATACAAGACGAGATGAAACTTTCATGTATGATTTTAGTATTTTACTAGTTTCTTTTATCAAGTTACAGTGTTGATTGCCACTGTACATGCAAGACCTCATGCAAATATTTCCCAATATAATCTCCATTTTAGAATCTATAAAGGAAAGGCAGTGATACATCACAGAAATGTTAAAATCGGTCTTTAAGGTTCCAAGAGGAATCTAAGTATGAGCAAGATGGACATCATAATCTACTTCTAAGTTTCTGTACACATTTTGAACAGAATACCTACAGAGAAATTTGAGACAACTATCTAAGTTCCAAAATAGAGTATCCAACGCTTAACCACTAAGCTAATTCAAATATGTCATGTGAACAAATCTTTTTGTGCCAATACTGTAGCTTACTTTTGCCCAGAAAATAATCATTTCAGAGGATAAATGAGAAAAATGTTCGTGAATTTTTACAAATATATAAATACCTTGAATTTTCCTCAGCAATGGTATGACCCCGTCTGCCAATGTTGTAATGCTGGTCCGAATCTAACTCCCATAGGGCTGGCTTACCCTGTCGAGGTTGATAGTACCCTAAAAACCTGCATCTTTAAATAGTCAAACCCAATGCATCCACTGTTTCAATAAAACCAGAAGCTGGAACGAGCACTACGAGGGAAAAAGCTAACTCATATAATGAAGTTGTAATAAGCTTACACGTTAATAGCATCCTGTTTCTCAGCGTCCATATAGGCATTGCTGTAGTATCTTTGAAGTGTCCGTAAGAACTCCTGAGAGTGTGTGGCTGCCTTCCATTGGCCTCTCCTTTCAGAGAATATCTAGGAAGAAGAGATCATGTAATGCTTAAATCAAAATGTGTAACTGCATTTATTTAACATTATAGATTAGGCAAACAAGAGATAATCACAATACAACAAATTAGTTTTAAGGACGTTTTAAATTGGTCATCATAGGATAGCGAGATTTCCTTCATCTGCAGCAGATTGCAACCACTATTGCATCTTGGGTTTCCAATTCATGCCAATCATTCATCTCTTTTTGTTTTACTACGAAAACTAATTATTATTGCAATTCGTAATCTCCTACAATAAAGCATAATAATCAGAGTTGGGAACTGTATGGCTAAATAAGTACTCCAGTTAAGAGACATTCACATTAAACTCGAGTTACCATCCATGATCTTAAGATGAGACAATGCATAAAGTTATAGAAATAGGCATTTGTATAGGAGATATTAACATCGATTTAAAGTACCTTGTTATGAGCAGCAGAACCACCGTATTGGAAAGCAAGTGTGTCACCCATTCTCTCGTAGAAGCACATCAGTTCATCAGCTAGTGGAGTATCCAGGTCAATATTTGGGTCATCAATAAAACCCAAGGCATGAAGCTGATGTCCAAGAGCAGTTAAACCATAAGCATATTGGGCAACATTTGTTCGATCCAAACAGTCTATGCAATTTGTTCTAAGGACACCATTCTGAACTCTTAGCGGTTTATTCAGAATATGTCCATCATTTTCTATTTCATCTTCTGCAGGTCTACTTAGAGAGAAATCAGAGTTATCAATAGAATCTTCCTGGGATCCGACAGAATTGTGAGTGCTAGCGTGGTGATTGTTAGGAGAGTGCTCATCAGCATCCTTCCTGCATCATCTCAGAGGAAAATGACAGGTAAAGAAGAGAGTTGCAGTGATAGTCCAATATTTCATTAATAACAAGAAGAGTATACTAGTCACTGTTAACCAAAATGGCCAACATTGTGGAGTTACAGAAACACCAAACACTATGTGCATAAAAATATGAATACTCAAAAAAAGTAGGGAGTTTAAAGAGAAGGCAGAGATGAAGTTGGTCTGGTGTGTGCTCGTGGTGCTGCTTCATGTGTGTGTGATAGGTTACCAACTTTCAGCCCAACTGCTTACGGAATAGTCAAATATGTACTCCTCTACCTATTAGCTAATAACTCACTGTGCTGATTTCTTCAGCCTCAAATTCCAAATCATTTATTAAAGGATAGGCTCGAATTAGGTGCTTATTTACAAAAAAGAACATGTGTGGTCATGTGACTACCTAAGATGCATAAATTCATGTTCGTTCTGTTGTTAGTTTTTAAGAAAAAAAGTAACCAGCATCCTCAGTCATAATGATCAAGCTATTGAGTAGCTCACATAAATGTCAAAATGTGCCAGTAGAAAAACTAAAGCATGCAGTTCCTGCTAAAATCTACAGCTTATGTTTGGCCAACATACTTAAATTGTCTGTTCAGGATGTGTGATCAGTCGGGATTGGTGGAAAAGGGGTGATTAGCTTGGGATTTGTTGGGAGAAGTAAAATTATATGTTCCTATATGTGAGGATGGTTATTATTATCACTTTATCAGCATAACTGAAAAATAAAAGATCCTTCATTCACAAGGGCAACTCAAAAAAGTATAGGCCACATACATACAAATGGTTAGTTTTATGCCTTAGGAATTAAAAGCATGTGTATGGTTATCATTATGTGCCACACATAAGAGCTCTTATATGGACTCTAGAGTGTATTGCAGTGAGTCTAGATTGATTGGTTTGCTACTGAGCATGAATTACCTACTATGTAGAAAGAAAAGATTCCCAAAGAGAACTGTTTCTTTCCCTTTTTCGTTATTGCAGTTCCAAACAAAAAGTTGATATTTGAATGTGTGTGCGCGCGCGCAAGATATCAAGAAAATCCTTATTCCAAAAATATATTTAATTCAGTAACAGATAATTAAAGGCTAGATTACAACTCCAATTACCAATAGGAGTAAAAAATAATAAAATTACAAAAATCATAAGACAGTGCTTGTGAAATAAACACAACTACAACTGGCTAGTGCTGAAGATCAAGTTTATGGTAATATGGAGAGCTAAAGCATTCTGTTGCATTCACAAGACGCTGCAAAACATGCTATATTAAAGTGATTACATGTTATGACTCACGAAAATGGAGTTTAAATAACAAACAAGAATTTAAGAAGAAAGATTAACCAATGGAGAGTGTGGCGTTACTAATAATATGAAAAATAATAAATCAAAATTGAGCATCTGACTTATGGCAGTATAGACAAAGTTCTTACACTAGGAGAGGCCGTGTCAGAGCATCTTGTAGTCTTGCAGCAGGTGGCATTTGAACATAAAAGAAACCAGTCAAATCTAAGGCATATGCTGCCACTTTCCCTAACAAAGTTAGGACTTTCGTAGCTTTTCTGAAAACAATTATTTAATGTGATTTAGCACATATTTAAACACTATTAAATCTCAAAGAACATAGAAACATAAGAGAACTAGAGAGTGGGAAGCTCCATACCTCCGAGAATATTTATGAAGATCCCAATGCAAGAACCTTATACGACTATCCTCGGGTAAACTTTTATTTATATAATCAATTGCTTTTGCAAATTCTGCACGGAGTATAGTTTCTCGAGGTTTCTTCTCACGTGTCTGTTCAGAATAAATTTTGATAACGGGCAATACACAAATGATCAATTCACATTACATTAATAACAATATTAGAAATGCAACATCAATGAAAGTTTATAGAAGCACAAAGTTCCAAAGGGAAATGTGATATTGTTCTTACAAATCAAAAATATAACGAAGTTTGTTGGAACCTACCTTAATCAAGTTTAGAACAATTATAGGGTTACCATATCTCTTTACGAGATTCTCAAAGTGAAGCCTGGTCGCTTCATAATTTTGGTCCTTGTGCACTGAAAAATAGGCAAGAAGAGGATGTAAAGAGATAAATATATTTCGAAGAAACACGCATCCAACATATTAGGGAAGAGTACTGCACATTTTTTGCAACTTACAGATTATATCCGGCTTCATATTACGCCATGAACTCTCCTGTGACCAAAAGAGGGGGATAGAACCCCGATGTTGCACAACAGAGCTTATCTGAGTAGGAATTCCTCCAGCATTATCTTCAAATACAATTTGTTCTGTCTCGACATCATTAGCTACTCTTCCCTTTTCATTGACACCGCGTTTCAAATACCTGATCAAGTAAAATGAAAAGAAATTTGATGAACAAGAATAGCATGCACTTCCAACCTGGTACTGCCAATCTGGCAAGTATCTCCAGTCATAAAACTAGACGGAAAAATTACGAATAAAATACAAAAACCAAGTAAAACCTGGTTCCAGCAAAATGACGTGAGCGTCTAGCAATGAGCGTGAGACTAAACTCCTTCCCCGAAACTGTTAGCTTGGCCTGCATGTAGAACACAAATCATGACTTTATCCCCTCATCTAAAAGCTATAAAAGAAAATCTTGATTGGATACATATATATATATATATATATATATATATATATATATATATATATATATATAGAGAGAGAGAGAGAAATGGGTATGCTTGGTACTTGGTAGTTGAGGTGTATCAATCACATCCACTCCTCAAATGGGGGACCACAAGCACATGGGTTGAGGAGTGGATGTGATTGATACACCTCACTACCAAGCACCAAAAATGGTGCTTGGTACCAAGCATACCCATATTTCTCATATATATATATATATATATATATATATATATATATATATATATATATATATATATATATATATATATATATATATATATATATATATATATATATATATATATATATATATATTGTGTGTGTGTGTGTGGGACAAAAGGAGCATGTACCAAAAATCTAAAATTTGGCAAGAGCATACATGGATTAAAAAAATATATGTCCTGACAGACATATTACTATGTAATGCTCCTCCTATTATCAGCATCTTAAAACGTTGATATGTCAATAACCAAAAATGAGCATACAATCCTGTAGTATCCAACATAAATATGAAACAAGCCACAAAACAAGAAGCATTATTCTATTCAATGGTTGTTGGCTTGTCAGTGAGACAACAGTGTGCAACAGAGAACAAAATGCTAAGTCAAGCAACCAGGTCAGTATTGACACCAGAAGGAGCTCCAGATAGAAGTGTTAACCTGAATTGGAGAATTTTCTATACTTTGCTGAAAAAGAGTTCCATACAGACCATCCAATAAAAGCTTCTATAAATGAGCATTATTAGAAATCAACTGAAAAACCTATAACTAAACACCAAAAGCATAGCCTACGGAGAAAATCTTTCAAACCTCTAAAAAAGTGAACATATGCAGTAAGCTGAAGGTGCTTTCACTTGTTCACACATGCCAGCCTGCACAACTGGTGAAAACAAAGAATTAATTTCATTTGTCCTCCCCCACCATTACAAGACTTACTCCGAATCCATACCACCTGTACAACTGCTCACTACTCCAATACTAAGTCAGTGCACAAGACAATTAAGGATGATTATATGCACAAAAGTTAGTAGATCACCCAGATGGGTATGAAAAGACAGGCTGCAATCCAGAAAGAGTTTCCCCACAAATAAAACTAATTTTTCATACAAAAATCTGAGATATATATATATATATATATATATATATATATATATATATATATATATACACACACACACACACACACACACACACACACACACACACACACACACACAATCGTGCCTAGAAGGAAAAAATAAACTGGCAATAAAACCTGAACAGTTTACAGAATGTAACTATTTCCAGAGAGCATCACTTAATCACCGTATAATTCATCTTCTTGATAACTTACTTGTTTGAAAAATCCATAAACCAATGCAACTGTCCACATTGTATTTTGGAGATGACTCCGAATGCCTCGTGTCAAATACTCATTCCAGACAAACATTGTCTCATATACTTGCCCGGTGTCCCCATCGCATAAGTTCTTCTGGAGACTACACATAATGTGGTATGAGTAGCTGAAGAAGAAGTCCTTTGTAAGATCCACTGTGCATAGGAGCTTCTTGTATCTATACCACCAAGGAAAAAAGAGAAATATGTGAACTTATTAAGGAAATGCCTGAAGAAAAGAAAAAACTTCGTCAAAAGGAAAATAATTTGATAAATGAATGGATAGTTTTCCTGCAAAAAAGAAAGAAGAAACCTGAGATTTTTTATCTTTGACTTTGTATCAAATGAATATTTTATAACAACCTCAAAACTGCATGAAGCTTGCCTCGGTACAAAAGAAGTAACCGATCTGGCATTTATGCCCCAAAGAACTGTATCAACTAAAAATAAATATAGATGCTTTCAACTAAAAAGAGCTAAGGACATGTGATACTTACAAACTCTTGGTTCTCATTAAAATAAAATACAAAAAGAGCTAAGGACATGTGATACTTACAAACTCTTGGTTCTCATTAAAAACACATCTAATGCTATCATTGATAACACATCTACAGCTAACAAAAGGTTGCCAAATCACTCTAGCATGAAAGAAAATCAACAATTGGCTAGTGAAAGGATTATACATAAATAAAACTCTAAGTAACTTATTCACTCGCGCACCAAGAGAAGCATCAAGAGGTTGAATAATTTTAATTAGCTTGTATGTTCATATCAGCTGTTTGCGAAGTATAACACGCACTGGGAGAGATTTCTATGCTGCAACACTTTCTCCATCCAGAGAATAAGAAACAATGTGGTCTCCACTAAAAGTACCATTAACATTACACTTTTATTTACATGCAGAATGGACAAAAGACCTGTTCTCATCCTTAGAATATGTCGTATTGGGTCGTATTGTAGAATTTGGAAGTGCAATCATTTTGCTTTTGGAGACAGCGTACACAGTATGGCCGCATATGACACCAATTTTCCTTCTGTCCGTAATGAGCAGCATGTAATAAGGTCCCAGGAACTTAACAAACCCTGAAAAGGAGAACTTGTTAACATTTACTGTAATATTTCGTTATATATTTGCAACTGACACCACACTACTGAGGCATTTCAGGAGAAGAACTGAAGTGAAACTTACCTGCAATCCCGTAGCACTTTGTGACAAATTTTAGCCCACCATTTAACCTATTTCCTTCATGTATTCTCTTCAACAAATCAAAACAATCACTTTCTGTGTAGTTGGTTGAATCTTCAAAAATGTTAAATTCTGAAGGTTCGACCCTATCAATCTTTAGCACTCTAAACACTGTTCTACTCTTGTCTCTTCCAATCATATAAAAATTCTGGACACAATATGCAGCATAATTACTCATCAGTTGGCTTCAACAGAAAAATACTAATACAGCTTCTTGAATTTGAAATACAAAGAGAAAATTTCCATCTTTTGAAAGTAAAAAAAAGAATTTTTACCAAAGGGAAAGATAATTTTGAAAAAGTTTCTCTTTTCACAAATAAATTATATAAGAAATAAGAAATTTTAGGAACAACATTTCATTTAAAAATCAGAAACAAGGACGGACAAAGAGACAAACACTAATAATTAGTCTCCCGTAAGTTCAGAAGATCAGAAACAGGTATTAAGAGAGGAAAAAGGTACAAAAGACAAAAAAGGAGTCTGATTAGACGAAAAAAAAAAGGACTTTAAACAGAAAAACCTATAAAAGTATCTTTTCACTACTAATTAAAGATCCAACAATAAGAAAAAGGGCACAAAGGAACAAGCCCTAATAATTATCCAATGATCACTTCACACAAACTGAAAAAACACAAAAGAACAAAATTAACTCCAAAAAGTTCAACTTTAATCACCGATCGAGTCTCATAGAGCCTAAATTTCTGCAGGTACAAGCTCCGATCCCCGAGCTCTCGATCTCCCTCCATTAGATGCGATCCAAACCTCGCTCCCGAGCTTAACGGGCTCGGGTCCAGCAGATCAACAGCGCATCCGAAACCCACGGATCACTTCACAAGCAGCCTCCGAAACCCTATATCCCCATTCGGCTGCTTCAAATATAGCATCCTAATTTATCGCTCCGCTGCCTGTATTAATGAGCTGACCTCGCTAAATAAGGAAATTTGATGAATTACTGGAAATTTTAAAGGGGCAAGATTGGGAAAAATTAGGGTTAGGGTTAGGGTTTTCGTGTTGGGAGAAACAATGATAGATGAAGAGATTGGGAGAAGGAAGGAAAGCCACAGCTTTGCGGCGACGACTTGTGATCCACAAAAAACCTAGAGGGGGAGAGAGTGGGAGAAGACGGCCATTATTAAAAATTATATAAGAAAATGACTTCACTGTTTTTATGCGTTTGAGTCCTAGTAAAAAAATTATTTTGTGGAGTTTTGCAATTTACACAATTTTGGTGAATTTTACACCATATAAAGGTTGTTAAAGGTACTTTTGTCTCCTTTACTATTAGTATTATTGTATATGTATATTTTGGCCCTAGCATTAAATTTGTTTTTCTTTTCATCTAAGCAAAGAGATATTAGAGACTTAAATGCTGCATATATCTCGCATATTTAAAATGGTGATTCAAGAATTTTAATGCCCGATGTTAATGTACGTAAAATTTTGATTATAATTTATATACATATACAATTTATATACATATACAAGGTAGTATTTCGGATATTTACTTTCAACAAAGAAGATTGTTTACGCTTGATATTATACTAAGAACCATAGGAATACTAATTCTTAACTAGTAATGATAATTAATATTTGACATGTCATGGGAAGTAAGAAATGACTTGAATATATTGCTTACAACGATGATATAATCAAAGGGTCTATGTTTTCTTAAAGATGTGAAGATTTACTTGAACATAATATTTTTAAACAATTACCTCAAAAAGTTCAAATTAATGTGCATTTCTTAGTTATTTTATTGAATACTCAAGATTAATTTTGTGTTTCTTGATATCTTTGATTTTATTTATTTATTTATTTATTTTTGAGAGAAGATATCTTAGATATTTTTATATTTACCTTTAGAAATTGGATGGGAAACTAACCATGTTTTCTTATATTTAATAATATGCTTTTCTATCATAATACTTGGTTGTGCTAACATGTATCTGCTTGTGAATAATACAATATGATTATCATTTTGCAAATCTGATTGTTTATAATTTTACTTTTCTTCCTTGAATGAACATATCCATTTTTTCAACAATAATTCACTCTGAATAGATCTAAAGGTGGTGGGGCAGATTGTCACTATCAATTTATAAATTAAAGAACAAAATACAAATTCTTTGGAAAAATCAAATTCTTAGTTTTCCTCTGTTATACTATTCTTTCTTTCTCACCTTCTCCTATTTAACACGCGGCTAATGTGGTTTTGTGAAAGTTTACACGAAAAGACATTGCTACAGGGTAATTACCGCGCTCCAACGGTCAAAAGACGCGGCAAATTTGAATATACCTGTTACTGGTCTTGAGAGAAGATTCCTAAAAGAGGGATGGCTTTTCTGAAAAAGGGTCTTATGAAGGAAGAATGCGCTAATACCGAAATAGCTTTTCAAATTAATGAATGGGAATAAATTCTGTGTTAAAGGAATAATATTAAGAGCATATCCCATGCTACCTTTCCGTCCATTGCTATCTAAACAAGCAACGCCCCCAAGCCCCCCAAAAAAAACAATATTTGGTATGAAATAAAGATATTTAAGCCTTAGTTGGCAATGAAATAATGCCAGTTTAAATGTTTTTAATAGCTGCATTTAATTCCAAATCATATAAAATTTGGTGCTATATTAACTGCTTTTTCATTCTTTTTAGTGAAAATAGGAAACTTAGTAAATTAGGATAGCTAAAACATATTATTCATTGTTGATTGTGTCCGTAATGACAGAAAGATGAGGAACTGTTTATGTTAATTATTTTGTTTTTCTATGGTGTTGAAGATCATGGAGAATTCACGGTTAATAAAGGAAATACGCTCAATTTTCTAATAAACTTTTGATTGACTTTTCATTTAAATAAATCCGTGACAAATGTGTCTTAGTATATGACCATGTTTTTCTTATTTTCAAGGGGTTGGCTATGCTCTAGTCTAGTATCAATCAAACATTGTAATACTGAAGACATGGATTGGCTTCGCAAGACTGGTATCATTGTCCATGTCACTTGCTTGCAACTGAGAAGATGGACAGTCCTAACTATGATAACTAGAGAGTTGTGATAACTCATCCCTAAAACTACAAAATTTCTTTAAAGTTTTAAGCAAATGATCTACAGCTTAACCCCATCATCTAAATGAACTCTCATAATATGGAGAAATTAAAGCTTATATAGAATTTTAGAAAGAATTTAAGATAAAGTGATATTGACTAGTTAAAAGTTGATGAAATAAAATAGGGGGTTTTGTTTTTAGGCCCAAAAGTTTACCCTAGTTTATCTATAAACTCAACTAATTTATTTTGTATCATTGAACCTACTTATCTTTATGTATTTATTTATAGACCCAACTTGTAAAATGCAATACATACATATGTGGGTCCCCCTTAAAAAATTTTTAAAATCCAATTATACATTTCCCCAACCCCCCAGTTCCTGCGTTCTTTCTCTTTCGCGCCTTCACATCGCATTAAATGCGATGTTAGGTGCATGAGAGAAAGTAACTGCGGGAATTTCACCCCCCCTGTTTCTCTCTCTCCCCCTCCCTCCCTCTCTCTCTCTCTCTCTCTCTCTTCATTTCTCAATTAATTCTCCTCTCTCTTCCATTACTCTCTTTTTTTCATTCTTCCCCTCTTATGAACTCATCAATTAATTCTCAACCACTCTTATGAATCCATCAATTAATTCTCAACCTCATTAATGGTTAGGGTGTGGTTGCTTGATTTTGTTAGAGATTCATCATTTTCTTAGTAATTTAAGTTATAATTTTTTTCTTTTACTCAACTACTTAATTTACAACATTAGTTTCTCATATTATTCATGAAAATTATTTTACATTATTATTCATGAATTCATCAAAATTATTTCACATTTTATAGTTAGTTAAATTTAATTTTAGTTGACTATCTTTGATGAAATTTGCACAAATTTATTTGTTTTTGGTGACAAACATAGATGGATGAAGAATTGTATTGTGCATTGACGGATTTGAGAGGAAATAATCACTTTTTAAAATTGAATATCAATGGGAGTTACAATGATTTGGCAGTTGCAGTGCAAAGTCTAATTGCTTGTAGTGCAAACACAATGCGCTTGACTTACGAAGTCCCACACACACAAGAAATTTAAGTGCTTGTATGTGATGATGATGACATGTCGATAATGTTCAATATACATCGAAAATTACAAGGAGAATGTAGTTATTATGAATGTTGAGATGAATCGAGAGGTATTGTTTGGGCAATAATATAATACCGTCCATATAAGGTAACTTACACTTTTAACATACTTTTATTTTTTACCGTCAATTCTAAGGTTCTAACTTTTTTAACTCTTATACAATTTTCTTTGTAGAAATCCCTACATCCCTTCTCTTATTGAAGAACATGCTTCTTCTTCACAAAATCATTCATCTTCACTAAACATGTCTCGAAAAGTTGAGAGCTCTAATATGATTCCTCTTGCATGGCACCATGCAATTAGAAGTGTTGGTCAAGAATTTGATGATACTGTGCATTGTCGGTGGAGTTTAAGCAATTACTCTATTGCACAAGGTTTTAACTTTGTCTTTGTAAAAAAAAAATGCAAAAGAGTGACAGTAAAATGCAAGGCCGCAAACTGTGAATGGATGGTTCATTGCAGCCGTCGTAGAGATAGTGATCGATTCTATGTGAAAGGAATTCGTTATTCTCATAGTTTTTTGGGAGGAGGCATAGGAGAGGAAGGATATAGACGGCATCTCGTAAGTGGAATGATAATCTCAAATCCATCTTGAAGGAACAACCCACTTATCGCCCAATTGATTTTCAGAAAAAGCTTTCAATTGAATTTGGTTTAGACATCCCTTATCATAGAATTTGGTGGGGGAAAAGAGCTAGTTCAACGTGAATTATATGGTAACACTAAATATTCATATGACCAACTCCGATGGTACAAGGACAAAGTTATGAAAACTAATCCGTGATCAATCGTTCACTTGGAGCATGAAGATGGAAGATTTACAAGAGTATTTGTGTCTTATTATGCTTGTTGGAAGGGGTTTATGGAGGGATGCAGGCCAATGTTGTTCTTGGATGGTACACATCTTTTTGATAGGTATAGTAAAGCTCAATTTAATCAAAACTTGCATTGATGTATCATTCTTCATAATAGCATATTATACTTTCATTAAAACATGCTATTCTATCAATCTTGGCTCATCTTTTTTATAGGTATAAAGGAACATTACTTGCCGCAACTGCTCTAAATGGAGATGGGGGAATATTTCCCGTAGCAATTTGCATATGCGGAACGGAGAATGAGAGTAATTGGGAATGGATTTTGGAATGCATTCGAGACATTCTCTTCAATGATGAAGATTCATATACTCCAGATGATGAGCTGGTTTTAATCTCTGATAGGGACAAAGGACTTTAAAATTCGGTGAAGAAATGCTTTCCATGGTCACATCACACTTATTGCATTCGTCATCTTTTGGCTAATTTTAAGAATAACTTGTCGAAGGAAGGCATTACACCACCTTTACGAGATGAATGTGTGCAAACTATAAAGAGAGCCGCTTATACATGCACTCCTCGTTCCTATAACAATGAATGCAATGAACTACGGAACAAATCAGAGATTGCCTATAATGAAATGTTGAGGATGAGTCCAAAAAATTGGGCTAATTAATACTTTCATGGGAAAAGGTTAAAATTTTAATTTATGCTAACTTTATATACAAATCATTTTAATATATGTACCTCTATTTATTGTAATGCGTGTAGATATGGATTGTTGACATCAAACCTAGCGGAGTCATTCAATGCTTGGATCAAAGAAGCTCGTTATTTGCTAATTAACCAAACAATTGATAATATTCTCAAGAAAATAATGAAGATGAGTTTTGAAAGGCGGGAGGCATCCCATAAGTGGAACACAATATTTGTTCCTACCATGGAAGAGCACCTCATTCATATCAATGAGCAATCACGTTGTCTTTCTGCTACTCCTTCTACTATAGGAAGGTATGAGGTGTATGATTTCCCTACCGTGAAAGTAAATTTGAATGATCACACTTGCACTTGTCGAGAATGGCAAGTAGTCGGACTACCTTGCAAGCATGTCGTTGCAGTAATTCGACAAAATAAGGACGTTCTTCGCTCCTATATTTCTCACTACTTTAGTGTGGAGATATACCGCAAATGCTACTCATTTCCTATATACCCAATTCCTGACGATGACAAGCCATATGTAGATGATGAAAATATGATGATTCGGCCGCCAACAACAATAATATTTCGTGGAAGACCAAGTACAAAGCGCATTCCTTCAGGATTGAATCCCCATAAAGAGTTAAAGTGTAGTTTATGTCAACAATACGGTCACAACTGTAGAACATGCAGACAACTTATTGCAGACTAAATTGGCTTTATATTCTAACTTTTGAAACATGTAAGCAAAATATTGTAAACATGCATGAGTTTTTGTGTTTTACTTTTGTGTAAGTGTCATTCGCTTTATTTTATAAAATAAGACTGTGTTTTTATGTGTTTGGTATGATTATTTTGTTATGTTTTTGATATAATTGTGGACTTTCAGAACAACCCACTATACTTTCATATTATCACGCTGTACTTTCAGAATATCACGCTTTTGACTGGTTTTCTCATGCTTTTGTCACCTTGACAGAGGAAGTGGCAGTGCTAGCATGTTTTTATAAATGCAATGCTAAGAAAACAGATGACAAGGTTTTGAAACTCACAATATCAAAGGAAGTAAAGCGTTAGTTGACGGTGGCGGTCGAGCAATTGTGATAATGGTGGCGGTCACGCGACGACGGCGGTCGGGCAATTGTGACAATGGCGACGGTCAGGCGACAACGGCGGTTGAGCGCATGTCGGCGTGGCAGCTGGAGTCGAGCGATGGTTAGGCAACGGCGGCGGTCGAGCGCATGTCGGCATCGCAGCTGGAGTCGAGCGCTGGTCAGGCGACGACGTGAACATCTCTGCAAATTTTCGCCGAAGAATGGACAAGTTAGGGCAACAGTTAGGGCTCAATTTTTCGCCCAAATTGGATTAGTTGTAGAGAAATTGAAAGAGGGGAGAAGAAAGGACAAATCAGAGCATCAACAAAGAATGGACAACGGAGAGCGAATGGAGGAAGAAGAGGGTTCTCTTTGGGGTATTTTGTGGAGAGAGAACTTGAAAGAGAATTGATTTTGGGTAGAGAGAAATTGAAAGAGGAGAGAACGCAGATGAGAGAGAATTGTTTTGTGGAGATTGAGGTCGGGTATTTTGGGGTTTGTACCCTAAAAATGTATAAATACAAGATACTATAACTCTAAATTATACTATTTGGGTTTAGAGATAAATACATAAAGTTAACTGAGTTCAATGATACCAAAAAAATTATTGAGTTTATAGATAAATCAGAATAAACAATGGGGCCCAAAAACAAAAACCCCAATAAAATATACAACAAGAAGGGGTCAACCCTCAGCCTGCCTCTCGCGTCTCAAGTCATAACCCCCCTACCAATACAATAACTTAGCCTCAGACGTGCTACTTACAATGTAGCAATCATTGTTTTCTTTCAAAGTTGAAAGAAATTAAATTCTCTAATTAACAACCAAAACGTCAAAATCAGCACTAGTTACAAAGAACTAGCTTAAAATGTTTGTAGATGTCAACAAACGTGGTCAAGCATGTGGCCTGAAATGATTAGTTTGAGCTGGTTTTAGATGCTTTTAGGAAGATGCTTAGTCTTAAATTAATAGCTTTCCATCTTCAAATGGAACCCTCATCATTGTATACTTTAATTAATAAACATATTCAAACTATAAAAAATTTAAGCAAATCAGTGAGAAGTAATATGAATTTATCGGTGATGATCACTAGATTACCCTACATATCGGGCTAGAAACTGAAATAAATCACAGTATAAAACTACGGCGGTACATGCATATAATAATTATTAAAATCTTTAATTTTTGAAATTAAAACCTTCATTAATATTCAATAATAGTACATATATCATAATGTAGGCAAAAACACATTAACTACTCTAGAACCGAAGTTTAACTGTGGGGCAAAAAAAGGCTAAATATTATAAATACCACCCATTAACTTCGGACAATTATCAGAAAACCCCCCTTAACTCTAAAAATATCAGAACCCCCCTCCCCCCTCCTAAGTATAGAGATTATCACAAAACCCCTTTTACCTTTCAAATTTTATTAGAAAACCCCTTTTCACTTTGAGATTTTATCAGAAAACCCCCCCTAATTTAGTGGGGTTTTTTGATAAAATCTCAAAGTTAAAGGGAGTTTTCTGATAACCCCTAAACTTAAGGGTTTTTTAATATTTTGAAAGTCAAGGGGGGTTTTCTGATAATCGTCCAAAGTTAAGGGGGGTTTTATGATATTTAGCCCAAAAAAAGTTGAGATCTCAATGGCAACCCTTTTTTTTCGATCAAAAGAAAAGAACCTCAAATTATCAATATCTTTTTCCCTCTCCCTAAGATTAAAATTTTAAGCCAATCTTATGTTCATCTACTACATCATCAATTTTAAGGTTCTCCTTACTAAAAAAGAAACCTCTCAAATTATATGACCCTTGAGAATCTCCTATACCACTCCAAAGCTCCATTGCTGATTGCTCATGAATCTTTTCAGATAAATGGACAGAATCCCACCATACATACTCTCTTGAAGACTCACACACTTGATACTCCTCAATCTTCCTTCGTCCTCCACAGCTATAAATTCCTCTATAAGGCCCGGTACCACAACAAGCATTGATTCCATCCTTGAAACCTTTGAATCCATAATATAAAGTTAGTAATGTTGTTATGTCAATGAAATTAAATAGTAGGATATAGTCTGAGAAATTCAAGATGAAATTGTACCATATTTTGAAGGATTAGTGATCCTATTATTGATCCAGTCGTAAACATTGGGATTGATATATTTGAAGCCTTTGAGGATGTACTCTAGGCTTACAAAGATAGGTGATAGAGCATTGTTGTGTGCTAATGCGAGCTCCGAGAGTTCTTTGAAACAATTGCCTCCATCTGTTCGATTTGGGTTCAGTGCTCTGCTTATAGGCAAGCAGCCCAACGGACCTAACCCGATGAAACAAAACTTCCGCTCTCCTCTTTCGTACAAGTCCTATGTGAAAAAACATCCTGAAATAGTAACGCTGCGTAGATGTGTATTTATATAGAGTAAACAAGGGATGATGTGCCTCTTACTTTCTTGACCGGTGTATTTGCTGATATGACACGTATTCAAATGTTAGCTATGATATAGACATGTGACTGATCCAAGCTGGAGGGGCCTGGATGTGCATCACATTAGTGACACATCATTAGGGACATACTAGTCAAGATTACTCATGTATGAGTAATTTGAGGTTGACACATCTCTCCGAGATTTTGATTTATATATTACTTATGACACATATACAAACAATCAATTATTATATGAGTATGTGATGATATGGAATGTAGAGATTGGACGTGTGTTATGTTAGCGAGACACCAATCAAGAGCATTGATGCAGGCGCCAGCCCTTGTTTACTCATGTATATGAGTAAATGGAGACTAATGTGTTCCTTCACACTCTTGATTGGCGGCTTGCTGATATGTCGTATATCTAGGCTGTAATCTATGATTTGGGTATATGAATATGAAGAATGTAGGGATCTAGATGCGTATCATTTTAGCGATAGATCGATCAAGACCACGGTGACACGCCACTCCTTATCCGTGTGTATAAGTAAATGAGGCTGATGTGTCATTTCACACTCTTGACTAGTGCGTGCTACATGATGCATGCCAAGAGCCAAGACTATTTGCTGTAATTTGACTGTGATAATTTGGATTACGAGAATATGAATATTAGATATGTATGAAGGAATATAAGGAAATGTAGCTCACTTGGACAGCCTGGGTCAAGTTGCCGACCACCATTCCAACATATTCATCATCATCATATGATTTCTTGCTGAAAACCCTCTCACCCCCACGTGATTAAAAAATTAGTTTAACATATTAATGTGATTTCTTGCTGAAGAACCATCCCACCATAAATCCATACTGGGGTATATTTGTCTGGTGAAAATTTGAATAATGAGGGATAATGCCTTTAGAGGGTTTTATGATATTTAGCCCAAAAAAGTTGAGATCTCAATGGCAACCCTTTTTTTCGATCAAAAGAAAAGAACCTCAAATTATCAATATCTTTTTCCCTCTCCCTAAGATTAAAATTTTAAGCCAATCTTATGTTCATCTACTACATCATCAATTTTAAGGTTCTCCTTACTAAAAAGAAACCTCTCAAATTATATGACCCTTGAGAATCTCCTATACCACTCCAAAGCTCCATTGCTGATTGCTCATGAATCTTTTCAGATAAATGGACAGAATCCCACCATACATACTCTCTTGAAGACTCACACACTTGATACTCCTCAATCTTCCTTCGTCCTCCACAGCTATAAATTCCTCTATAAGGCCCGGTACCACAACAAGCATTGATTCCATCCTTGAAACCTTTGAATCCATAATATAAAGTTAGTAATGTTGTTATGTCAATGAAATTAAATAGTAGGATATAGTCTGAGAAATTCAAGATGAAATTGTACCATATTTTGAAGGATTAGTGATCCTATTATTGATCCAGTCGTAAACATTGGGATTGATATATTTGAAGCCTTTGAGGATGTACTCTAGGCTTACAAAGATAGGTGATAGAGCATTGTTGTGTGCTAATGCGAGCTCCGAGAGTTCTTTGAAACAATTGCCTCCATCTGTTCGATTTGGGTTCAGTGCTCTGCTTATAGGCAAGCAGCCCAACGGACCTAACCCGATGAAACAAAACTTCCGCTCTCCTCTTTCGTACAAGTCCTATGTGAAAAAACATCCTGAAATAGTAACGCTGCGTAGATGTGTATTTATATAGAGTAAACAAGGGATGATGTGCCTCTTACTTTCTTGACCGGTGTATTTGCTGATATGACACGTATTCAAATGTTAGCTATGATATAGACATGTGACTGATCCAAGCTGGAGGGGCCTGGATGTGCATCACATTAGTGACACATCATTAGGGACATACTAGTCAAGATTACTCATGTATGAGTAATTTGAGGTTGACACATCTCTCCGAGATTTTGATTTATATATTACTTATGACACATATACAAACAATCAATTATTATATGAGTATGTGATGATATGGAATGTAGAGATTGGACGTGTGTTATGTTAGCGAGACACCAATCAAGAGCATTGATGCAGGCGCCAGCCCTTGTTTACTCATGTATATGAGTAAATGGAGACTAATGTGTTCCTTCACACTCTTGATTGGCGGCTTGCTGATATGTCGTATATCTAGGCTGTAATCTATGATTTGGGTATATGAATATGAAGAATGTAGGGATCTAGATGCGTATCATTTTAGCGATAGATCAGTCAAGACCACGAAGTGACACGTCACTCCTTATCCGTGTGTATAAGTAAATGAGGCTGATGTGTCATTTCACACTCTTGACTAGTGCGTGCTACATGATGCATGCCAAGAGCCAAGACTATTTGCTGTAATTTGACTGTGATAATTTGGATTACGAGAATATGAATATTAGATATGTATGAAGGAATATAAGGAAATGTAGCTCACTTGGACAGCCTGGGTCAAGTTGCCGACCACCATTCCAACATATTCATCATCATCATATGCTTTCGACATTTCGGGATTAAAAGCATAGCCAGCAAAGTAATCATTGCTTCCGATGCTAACAAGATAAACTGCTTCCGTTATAAGTTCACTAGCCTTGGCATCACCTATTTCTCTGGTTAAGAATTTTTGCACCTCTTCAAATTGCTTGAGCTGTGTGTGAAGGCTGATGGCCTAAAAATGACTCGAGATGTTTATAGATAAAAATAATTGATAATAGTTGTTATCATACTCAAACAATTGGTATGGAGTTATTCATGCTGTATATTCACTCATAAGATCTGATAAAACTTTGGACGATTATAAGAAAACCCCTTAACTTTCAAAATATCAGAAAACCACCATCATGTTTAGGGTTATCATAAAATTCCCCTTTAACTTTTAAAGGTTTTATCATAAAACTCCCCTAACAGCGTTATCCCTCATTATTCAAATTTCCAGCATACAAAAATACCCCCAAGTAGGCATTTCAACCACGTGATAAAAAATTAGCTTAACATATTAATATGATTTCTTGCTGAAGAACCATCCCACCATAAATCCATACTGGGGTATATTTGTCTGGTGAAAATTTGAATAATGAGGGATAATGCCTTTAGAGGGGTTTTATGATAAAACCCTAAAGTTAAAGGGGTTTGTTGATAACCCCTAAACTTTAGGGTGTTTTTGATATTTTGAAAGTTAAGGAGAGTTTCCTGATAATCGTCCAAAGTTTGATTTGCCGGGGTTCTCATATTAAGCCTTTATAATATTATGGTATTGATACATGTGACGATTATAATATTATGGGATTGATATATTTGAAGCCTTTGAGGATGTACTCTAGGCTTACAAAGATAGGTGATAGAGCATTGTTGTGTGCTAATGCGAGCTCCGAGAGTTCTTTGAAACAATTGCCTCCATCTGTTCGATTTGGGTTCAGTGCTCTGCTTATAGGCAAGCAGCCCAACGGACCTAACCCGATGAAACAAAACTTCCGCTCTCCTCTTTCGTACAAGTCCTATGTGAAAAACATCCTGAAATAGTAACGCTGCGTAGATGTGTATTTATATAGAGTAAACAAGGGATGATGTGCCTCTTACGGACTGTATTTCATTGATATGACACGATTCAAATGTTAGCTATGATATAGACATGTGACTGATCCAAGCTGGAGGGGCCTGGATGTGCATCACATTAGTGACACATCATTAGGGACATACTAGTCAAGATTACTCATGTATGAGTAATTTGAGGTTGACACATCTCTCCGAGATTTTGATTTATATATTACTTATGACACATATACAAACAATCAATTATTATATGAGTATGTGATGATATGGAATGTAGAGATTGGACGTGTGTTATGTTAGCGAGACACCAATCAAGAGCATTGATGCAGCGCCACTTGTTTACTCATGTATATGAGTAAATGGAGACTAATGTGTTCCTTCACACTCTTGATTGGCGCTTGTCGATATGTCGTATATCTAGGTCAGAATCTATGATTTGGGTATATGAATATGAAGAATGTAGGGATCTAGATGCATCATTTTAGCGATAGATCACCAAGACCACGGCGACACGCCACTCCTTATCCGTGTGTATAAGTAAATGAGGCTGATGTGTCATTTCACACTCTTGACTAGTGCGTGCTACATGATGCATGCCAAGAGCCAAGACTATTTGCTGTAATTTGACTGTGATAATTTGGATTACGAGAATATGAATATTAGATATGTATGAAGGAATATAAGGAAATGTAGCTCACTTGGACAGCCTGGGTCAAGTTGCCGACCACCATTCCAACATATTCATCATCATCATATGCTTTCGACATTTCGGGATTAAAAGCATAGCCAGCAAAGTAATCATTGCTTCCGATGCTAACAAGATAAACTGCTTCCGTTATAAGTTCACTAGCCTTGGCATCACCTATTTCTCTGGTTAAGAATTTTTGCACCTCTTCAAATTGCTTGAGCTGTGTGTGAAGGCTGATGGCCTAAAAATGACTCGAGATGTTTATAGATAAAAATAATTGATAATAGTTGTTATCATACTCAAACAATTGGTATGGAGTTATTCATGCTGTATATTCACTCATAAGATCTGATAAAACTTTGGACGATTATAAGAAAACCCCCTTAACTTTCAAAATATCAGAAAACCACCATCATGTTTAGGGGTTATCATAAAAATCCCCTTTAACTTTTAAAGGTTTTATCATAAAACTCCCCTAACAGCGTTATCCCTCATTATTCAAATTTCCAGCATACAAAAATACCCCCAAGTAGGCATTTCAACCACGTGATAAAAAAATTAGCTTAACATATTAATGTGATTTCTTGCTGAAAAACCCTCTCACCCCCACGTGATTAAAAAAATTAGTTTAACATATTAATATGATTTCTTGCTGAAGAACCATCCCACCATAAATCCATACTGGGGGGTATATTTGTCTGGTGAAAATTTGAATAATGAGGGATAATGCCTTTAGAGGGGTTTTATGATAAAACCCTAAAGTTAAAGGGGGTTTGTTGATAACCCCTAAACTTTAGGGGTGTTTTTTGATATTTTGAAAGTTAAGGAGAGTTTCCTGATAATCGTCCAAAGTTTGATTTGCCGGGTTCTCATATTAAGCCTTTATAATATTATGGTATTGATACATGTGACGATTATAATATTATGGTATTGATACATATCGTGATCATCAACGTTTTCCTGCCAATACCATCATCAGTGCATCACGTAACACTAAGTAATTAATAACCAAAAGTAGAATATGCCATTGAGGGCACATGCAATCTGCGCTTTGAGAGGGATAGGCAGCTAGCTGTATTTTTCAAGAGACGCGTAGCCGACTTCAAAGCCTTTCACATTATAATATTTTAGAAAATAATAATAATACTAGTGAAAAGGGGCACGTGCGCTGCGCGTTCACCGTGTAACTGTTTCATGAAATTGAAAAATTATTTACGCAAAAGTTATGAAGAGAAAGATAAATCATAGTTTATCTACTTAGGTGTTAGAAAGAGAAAGATGAAAGTTAAATTTTATATTTTATCTACTAATTGCCTGTGAAATTTGTGATATATACAAATTTACTTTTTTTATCTTTTAAAGTATGCAGCTTTTAATCTCCTATCAATAGCTTTGTTCTCCGGAGCCTGAACAAACTAATTTCGTAGCCTCATATTCTTCATTACCTATTTGCAAACAACCTATTCATGTTTTTAAGAGAGACCGGCATTTAATCATATATCTATGTCAAACATTTATAATAATTTATTCATGTGATATATTTTCCTTGATTACAATTATCTAATAGAGCGGACTATTGTCTTATGGGAGCAATAGAGCTTAAGTTGGATTTGTGGAATAATTTGCATGAGAACACCATTCTCAACTCTCATGCTCAACCTCTTCCATGCGCATCCTCCTCTTTACAAACATCGATACGCTGTATTAATTTTTACATAGTTGCCACAAATATAGTACATATGTCGATCTCTAATGAAAGAACACCATAATGTAATTTGGCCAACATTGAATGCCCTTTCTTACATCTCCAGAATAAACTCTAAAGTCTTCGGTACCTGCCACAGATACTATATGTATGCCAATCTCAATGGAAGAACTATGGAATACATGCTAATCACATGCATGTATGTATGCCGGTATCGATGAAGGAACTCTGGAATACATGCTAATCGCATGCTAAAGATGTGACATATATTTATCAAAAAATTGAATGAAGCTTTCGGATATCAAAGTATTAAAAAATACTTAAGGGTATCAAAGTGAAATATAATTGAAACTTTTTGGCTATCAAAGAGAAATGTAATCGAAAATTTGGGGAACAAAAGTGTTAAAAAATACTTTGAGGTGTCAAAGTGAAAAGTGCACAAACTATGGGGTGCCAAAGTGAAATTAAGCCTTCAAAAACTAATGAAAATAGGAAAGAATAAAAGGTTGATTCTCTTATGGATGAGGGGTATTTCCGCATTCTTTGATAACGCGCTTGGTACGTGGCACCTTAGGCTTTATAGTTTTATTTAGGGGGATTAAAATGAAGAATACATTCCACGGGGATTAGTGGAATACAAGTTTGGGGGTTATGTGCTAAACCCCTTAAAGTTGGGTGAGGTTTTATGGAATTAATTTATGCGGAGTGCATCCTTACTTAATCATGAGATACTAATCTGCTGTTGGAAACATGTATGCACATGTGAAGAAAAAAACCCAAACGATATTAAAAGTCGTGGGGGTGCGGCGTCTGGGGTTGTGGTTTAAATTACCAAACTATGTGAAGGAGAAAAGCCAGCGTTCAGTAAGTTGGGCTTAACACGGGCTTAACATGTGATGGATGATAAAACAAAGTGGCCCAATTGTTGTTGTAACTGGGCTCTTTAGTGATGGTTCTAGTTGAGAAATTCACGTGTCTTGCTAGGCACCCATGTTGCTACTTGCTAACGCAAACTCTTTGTTAAAAATTAAAGCAGGCAGGTAGGTCAAGCTCACAGCTCTAAGGAAAGCAAGCAGCTCACATAGTTGTTACCTTAATAGGTGTGGGCCCCACCTAAGTAGGAGAACACAAAAAATAAGCACACGGGAGCCGTATTCTCTTTTTTTTATACTAGTTAGGAGGGCACGTGCGTTGCACGTGCTTGCTCCATTTGTTTCTTGTGCAAAGTGAGACCATATTTTCCTCAATCTGTAAGACTTGCTACTTATGAATCTACAACCCGCACTTTAAAGCCATCCCTAAAATGTTTATGCTAGCTTTCTTTAATGATAAAAAGTTTATGGTAATTTTGTGCAAAAGCCACCAAAGTTTATTTGATATTTACCCACTTTATTTCAGTACCCCCAATACAGCATTCGCAAATTCTGAAGTTAGACACATTTCAAGATCGATAATTAGTACCAATCTAGCTAGGAACACACAATCAGACATTTAACATACATGTTCATGTAAGTACATAAGAAAAAAAAAAGAACTACTTCTAATCATACTTTAGAGAGAGACTCGTCTCACAGCTTAAAACAACCAGGTCATCAAAACTTGCATTACAATGACAAGTCAATTCTTTTGTCAACAACTTTCTTATCTCTGGCGGAATTTCCTCATGAAATATGAAGTCCTGAATCTTTCATGAATATAAGCTCGGTAAACAAACATATTCCAACCTCAACTCTCAATATACATGATCCGTTAGCAATCAAACTGGTGGTTCTAATGTTTTGAGTCTATATCTCAATCAATGTGTACTATCTACAAACTTGACATAATGTAAGAAGCAAATATTCTGGCTATTTGTAACTGAAAGCAAGAATCAAATCTAGTAATAAAGGGTTACCTTAAGACATGCATAATAGTAAATTATCAGCCATCACTCTAATATATTTGATATTGTCTATTAAAGGTTGCTTTCTAGATTTTCTGTTGCAATGCATAAGGGAAAAAATCTTGTTCTCTAAGCAAAATCATAGCTGAAATAGGCAGAATATAGAAATAGATAATGTGTCATCTAGTTATTGACTAAAAGAACAAACTACAGATATCTGTAGAAGTACATAATCTACTAAATTTTTAGAGGCTTTTAATTTAGCTTAGTGCTTTATGGAAGCCTATGAGATAAGGAAGTCATGATGAAAATTGAATATGATAATGATGACGATCATGTTACTGAACATGATGGTGATGGTAATACTGAAAGTCAGTATTACACCTGAAGTCCGGTTTTGTTGGTTAATTACTATTGATAATAAGAGGTGACAATTACCAAACACGGTCTTTGCAAATGCTTCTCCTTCCATCAATGTAATAGGAGTCAGGTTTAGCCAAGAACATCTCCAACAGACTAAATAGAATCAATTGATGGAGAAGAGTATCCGTCAACCTGACGAGATTAGATATTCTAGTTAAATAACAACATATTTCCTAAATATCCTACATACCTAATTTAACAGGTTTTACCAGTATTACCCAATCTTTACCAAATTCTTTACCTAAATTAACATATTAGACATTCTCGTTAACTATTTGTTAGCCCAACTATCCATTTGATTATTCACAAAGCCAAGATGCAATCTTCAACTCTTCGGCTTTTCGGAAATCCATCTGTACCCAAAAAAAAATCCTCAAAATTCACATCTATCCTAAGAAAGAAAAGGTAAACTCCAAAGTTAACAAACCTAGGTCCAAGAGAAATAAAGATAAAATAGAGCTACCCATTTACACAATAGAAATTAAGCCTACCAAAAGCTCTAGATTTTCGAGTTCCTCTGTTCGTGGAAACACATATCAAGTTCCTCAAAGAAGAAATTTAGATATGCTTATCTCCAAGACTACATATATCTAGCGCATAGTACCAGAAGCAATATACATAACTATCAAGCATTGGCAAATAATATCATATGCAATCTAAAAGCTAAAGAGTCGAAAACTAAATACAGGCAAATAAATTCCATCAAGCACGAAGCAGGGAAAAGCAAAGAGGCTATAAGCATTTATTATCAAGGAGTTAGCACGGGTGATCGTAGTTTCGCAATGTAGACTCCTGCAAGAAGTTGAAGCATGAAGGAGTCAAGTACGTGACAAGGAAACTGAAAAAAAAGAAGTAAAGAAACATCAATAAAAGAATCCTGATAAGAAAGGAATTTGTGAGTAATCAAGTAATATATACAAACTGATGAACAAATGAAGAATATTGATAATTAGAAGTAATCTACAAAAGGTCTAAATTAAACACTCTATATGCAAGGCCTAATGCTTCCACAAAAATATGTATTCAGAAACTACTCGATAGAATTCAAAAAGCACACACTATACATAGAAAAAATTAATAATTTGAAATTGTATATTAGTACACTCAGTGATCAAGGCAAGTATTTTACTTAGCACTATAACTTTTCAGAATACTAATGGAAATAAGAGTGTGGTTTATCCTTCTAAAATGAAAGTGTATCAAAATTATCTGATCTTTGCAAACAAAATAGTGAGTATGTGGTTTGATAATTCTCTTCTCATATTAGTTTGGTTTGCATCGGTAATGTAGAATAGTATCCAATACTCTACCTTTGTTATATTTGTGGGATGTTAATACATAGTACTTATATCAAAATTCAGCAAAATATGACTGGACATGACCAAAACAGATAGAAGGATGTGTGCTCGTTTCTGTAAGCTCTTGCAAAGTACGCATTTCATTCACACTTATCTTTGCTAGGGATTGACATAAGTACAATCACGTTGGGTTAGAACTTCCCATGAACTTAGAAGAATTATGATCTTCAATCTGTCATGCTAATCTTACATGAAGTTTGTCATGCTTCATTGCTTGCCGTCAATTTTGAGAAGATATTATATTTTCCTAAGATTTTCCAAAATCAATCCTTCAAGTTCCTTTATGACATTACTTGAATCATAAAACACCACCTAAAATTTTTGCCAAAAATATAAGATTTTAAAAGTGAAAAGCAAATACAAAATAATAAATAAAGAAAAGATTATTGGCAGTATTGTGGAGGAGAGTTGCAATTAGCACTGAATAGAAAATATAGGCACAAATTGGATCCTTTTGTCCTTTCATATCATATATGACATTATTACATAGAAGATGAGAAGACTAAAACTTAGAAGAAAAGCATAAAGGAAGCCAAAAGCTTCAAATAGAACTTCCAACAAATTCCTTATGATTTCAGTTTCTCCTTTGTCTAACATGGACCTAAGAATTTCATTATAATCATTCTGTAAAAAAGTCATTGCACAGAACAAGACATCTCCGCATGACAGATTATAGTGAAAAGACCAAAAAAATAAAATTAAAAAAAGAAGGAAAAAAATGTAGCAAGGAAGCATGCACATTCAAGGTATCAATTGGTTGTTGAGGAGAACAAATAGTTGTTCAAGAGAAAGACGAAGATGGAAACAATAATGGAAAACCCATGACTTGAATTTTGGAAGCAGAACCAAAAGAGAAGATGAAAATAAAAGGAAAACCAGTGACTTGAATTTGGGAGAGCTAAGCAGAAGAACTCACCAAAAAAAAAAGAATTAAAGAAAAAAAAAACTCACCATTTCTTTTTCCGCTTTCAATTGATCAGATTTTGAGTTAGGGGCTGTTTTAATTGAGAGAGAAAGATGAAAGGAGAGAGAAGAGAGAGAAAGGGGTGCCACGTCTCTATTCTCATAGGTAAGGTGGCGATGTGTGAAGAGAGTTAAACAAGTGACTTGTTGAAGCAAGCAGGTTCCCGGATCAAAAAATTGCTCAAGCAAGCAGCTCTGACTAAGCAAGAGCTGTTGAGGCTACTCATATGGGCCCCACTGACGAAGGAAGCAGGTGGTCCAGAGTTGTGGGCCCCATTCAAGTAGGAGAAGCAGGTCGAAAAAAGCAGGTGATCGAAGCCTCTTTTATATGAAGAGTATGATATGATATGATATAGTATAGTATGAATTAATAGGCCGACATCTAAATATTGCTTCAGACTAGCCTTATGGTTTTGAGATCTTCAAGAATCACAGTTAGTATAATTCCATTCTATTGTTGATTTGTTAGTTGTGCTTTGGACCTTGGGCGGGCTACTCTCATTAAGCAATGATTTGAATTTTCTATGTTTGACTTTAGGTCAATCATATAAAGGTACAAATAAGAATGGTTTTTCTATAGTGTGTCCTTAGACCATATTTTAAGAAGCATTAATTGATGTTCAATACTTCCATTATGGCTAAATTACCAAATTGGCCTAAAATTGACCGTGAGTTTCAATAAGGCCTAAAATTGACTCCGTGACAATAAGGCCTAAAAGTGACTCACAGTTTAAGCTCTTTCGTGAGGAATCTTAGTTTGTGAGAAAAGTATAAAATTTTTGTATTTTAGTCCTCTAAAATTTAAACCCTCTTTCTCTCTCTCTCTCTCTCTCTCTCTCTCTCTCTCTCTCTCTCTCTCTCTCTCTCTCTCTCTCTCTCTCTCTCTCTCTCTCTCTCTCTCTCTCTCTCTCTCTCTCTCTCTCTCTCTCTCTCTCTCCTCCCCATTGTCTCCTTCCAAGACTTTCCTCCCTCCCCATTGTTTTGGAGGAGGGATGGAGACAATCAGGGTGGGGGGATGGAGGGAGAAAAAGAGAGATGGAGGAGGGGAAGGGGGAAGAGAGAGAGAGAGAGAGAGAGAGTTTTGGGAAGGAGACAATGGGGGAGGGAGGGGGAGAGAGAGAGAGAGAGAGATGGAGGGGGGAGGGGGGAGGGGAGAGAGAGATGAAGGAGGGGATGGGGGGAAAGAGAGAAAGAGATGTAGGAGGGAGGGAGGGGGGGAGAGAGAAAGAGGATTTAAAGTTTAGAGGACTAAACTGCAAAAATTTATACTTTTCGCGATCAAACCAAAATTCCGATCGCCGGATTAGGCTTAAACGGTTAAGTGATTCACTTTTTAGGCCTTATTGTCGCCTGAGTCAATTTTTAGGCCTTAATGGAAACTGCGTGTCAATTTTTAGGCCAATTTGGTAATTTAGCCCTTCCATTATCATAGAAGAACGCGTTCAATTTTTTTATGGGGTTTTTACATATTCGTCCCTTATATTGTACCGAATTTGATGTTAGTCCCTGAAATCTTCATATTTTGATATTAGTCCCTCAAATACATTTTAACAGTTGATAATGGTCCTCTGTTAACTTTTCATCCAAAAGACTCAACCCTAGTTAGGTTAAGATTAACCTTATATATTTAATTACCTAAATACCCTTACCCATTAAAACCTCCAAACTTGCACTATTTCCGCTTCCCCTCTCTCTCACACATCTCCCACGCATCTCCCCAATTTCCCATGCAAACGTCACCGCCGATATAAAAGGAGGTAGAAGTAGAGGGGGTCGAGGAAGAAGGGGATGAGGCAAGAGGAGGATCTATTGTGGGCAGAAAGAGGAGGATGTGGATCCACCTATCGCTGCAGTCTCTCGACGCTGCTGCTGCTGCTGATCTCGATTACTGAGGCGGAGGGGTGGGAGGAGGAGAGGTGGCAATGGAGGTCGACGCCGTGGTGGGAGGAGTTGAAGAGGGAGGAAGAGGGGGAGTTGAAAAGGAAGGGGAGGGCGGAGAGGGAGAAGTAGAAGGGGGAGGAAGTCGGCGGAGGCGGAGGAAGGTGAGCTGAATAGCGGAACGACTCGGCCAAGCACTCCCGGAGGAGGTCAGCGTTGAAGCGGCTCGGGAGGAGGAGGACGAGGAGGAGAAGCATAGTGAAGGGAGAAGATAGAATGAGAACTTGGGTGTTTTCGGGTTTCGGGTCCATTGAATTGAATATGGGTTTGAGTTTTGGGTTTGAGTTTTGGGTTTGACACAGTGACACTGTTAAAGTTAACGGAATATTCCGTTCACTTTTAACACTAACTAACTATAGGGACCAGTACCAACAACTTAAGTGAATTTGAGGGACTAACATCAAAATAATCAGATTTAAGGGACTAATACAAAATAGCTCCGATTTAAGGGATTAATATCTAAAAAAACCCTTTTTTTAATCTTTTGTTGAAATGTGGTTATAAAAAAATCATTTGCTCACCCGTCCTTGATTGGTTTCAGGTAATATTCCAGCTCCAGCAGATGCAAAGTTTGCTCCGCTGCGAAAGTTAACGTCAGGTTGCAGAAATAGAGGGATCAATGGAAGCCCAGCAAATTCAGCAACATTCGAATAATTTTAAATTAAAAACAAAATAAAATCGAGATAAAGTGACCTTACTAATTGGATAAAGTTTCTCTGTGGACTGGGTTCATGGACATGTTGAGATTTAATAAATGAGAATTCTTGAATTAGTATAAAACACGCAAAATTGAAGATAAATTAATGTACTGATCCGAGAATCATCATATATGCAATGAATCTAATCCATTGAACAATTTTCAAGATAGCTCATGTAGATTGAAGCTAGACATGACCCTCCACCTGTACTCACCAATAAAATCAGCCATCGTCCGGCCATCGGTAAATCGCCCGGTGGGCCCATCAAACGGCCCATTTAGCCCATACGGTGGATAATTGGCCTTGTAATCTGTGGTAGTCTCTATGTAGTTGTTGTTGCCGGCATCCACAGTTGAATCTCCAAAGATGAATAAAGCTGTGCTGGATTTCTCCGGTGAGCTTGCTTCATAAATAATTGGTAGTAGAAGAAAGATTATTATGAAGAGAATTGAGGAGGAAGAAGAGGATACAAAGTTTTCCATTTAAAAATGTAATTTAATCTGACACCCAGAAAACTTGTAGTGTTATTGTAGAACATGCACAAAAACATGCACAAGACAGTTTTCAGGTTCAGTAGTCGACTACTAGGCATTGTAGTCGACTACTAGGCATTGTAGTCGACTACTAGGCATTGTAGTCGACTAATATGAGTTGTAGTCGACTACTAGGCATTGTAGTCGACTACTAGGCATTGTAGTCGACTACTAGGCATTGTAGTCGACTACTAGGCATTGTAGTCGACTAATATGAGTTGTAGTCGACTAATATGAGTTGTAGTCGACTAATCTGTATTATAGTCGACTAATCTACAGTTCATTAGTCGACTAATATGAGTTGTAGTCGACTAATCTGGGCAGATTCCGAAAACGGGTCTAATTAGGATTTGGTTTTAAACCCAATTCGTTTAGAGGCTATAAATAACCCCTAACCTGATTGTTAGGGTAAGTTTCAAGCACGTTTTGGAGCAGCCTTTGAGAGAGTTTGGTGCATCTTTGGAGAGGAGATCTTTTGAGAGATTGAGAGGTTTGTTTTTAGGGTTTCTTTGTGAGAACTTGTAATCCTAATTTGTATTCTCTCTTTCTATTAGTGAAAATCCCCCCTCCTTACCCCGTGGACGTAGGCAACTTGCCGAACCACGTAAATCTCGTGTCTTTACTCTTTTATTGTGTTTTGGCTTTCCGTTTGTGGTGGTTTCTCTCGACGGTTCCGCGGTCCGCGCGCCCAACAATTGGTATCAGAGCTATTGTTCGATTGAAAGTGGTGTAATTTCTAATTTGAGGGGTGTTCGGTGATTCCCGAGAAGCGGATTCACGAAGACAAACAGAGGATGGCCAACCAAGAATCACCAAAGTGGGAAAATTCGAGATTGAAAAGTTCAATGGGAAGAACGATTTTTCTTATTGGAGGATGCGATGAAAATTTTTCTAATTTCGCAAAAATTGCACAAGACTTTGGATGGAAAGGAGAAGAAGAACAAGGATATGTCCGATGAGGATTGGGAGGAGTTGGATCCGAAGCACGGGCCGATTATCCTATGCCTCGAGAGGGATGTAGCTTTCTTGGTAGATGGAGAGGAAACGGTGAGGCGTGTGGAAGAAGTTAAAGGGTACCTTCATGACGAAGAGTCTAACTAACCGGATCTACTTAAAATCCAAATTGTATACTTGCAAGATGGAGGAGGGCTCATCAATCCGGAACACATCAACAAGTTTGATAGGATCATATCAGATTTGAAAGACATAGATGTTAAAGTAGGAGACGAGGATCAGCGCTTCTACTACTGCCTCTGCCAAGTCTTATGAGAACCTGGTGCAAACACCGAGGCTTGTGGGAGAAAATTTGAAGATGGATGAGACTAGAACGGCACTTCTAGCGGACGATCTTCTAAGATTGCAACTAGTGACATGGCCATCGGCGGTAACAAGGAACAAGCGCAGGATTGTTTGCAAGAGGAAGGAGCAATGAGCGAGGAAAAGGCAAGGGAGGAAAGTCTAGATCTAAATCAAGACCTCTTGCGGGAAAAGGATGTTTCAAGCGCGGTGAAGTCGGGCATTTCAAAGTCGACCGTCCAAATAAGAGAGTAGGTGGAAAGAAGAACAACAACAAGACCGAGAGGAGAGAGGGCAATGAAGAAGCGAGCTACGTTTGAGAGGAAGGAGCGATAAGGAATGCTATGTCGCCACGGTGGCGAGGAGATCTCCGGAAGTGGATACTTGATTCGTTGCTCTTACCATATGTGTCCAAATAGGAAGTGGTTTACTACCTACAGAGGCATTGATGGGGAACTGTATTGATGGGGAATAACCATGCTTGTAAAACAAGAGGGCTAGGTAATATCAAAATCAAAATGCATGATGGAGTGGTTCGAACCTTGACGGATGTGAGGCATGTTCCCGACTTGCGGAAGAATCTTATCTCGGTTGGTGCTTTGGACTCGGTGGTTGCGGATTGTGACGAAAACGGAGTGAAGAAGGTTGTTCGTGGTTCCTTAGTAGTGATGAAGGGTGTTCGCCACGGTAATCTATATACTCTCTCGTGCACGACGGTGACAGGAGATCACGGCGGTTGGGCCGAAGGAAGTGGTGGAGACCCATGTGAGCACACACGGTTATGGCATAGGCGGCTTGGGCATATGTCGAGAAGGGTCTAGTTCGCTTGGTAAAGAGGGTCTCTGAAGAATCAAGGAACCCAAAGATGGATTTTGCGAGGATTGTGTGTATGAAAAGTCACACGTGGTTCGGCCGAGAAGCAAGTCTAAGAGCGAGGATACTAGATTATGTGCACACGGATGTTTGGGGTCCGGCCGCACAACTTCCAAGGGTGGTTCCGTGTATTATGTCTCATTTATAGATGATTATTCTAGGTATGCTTGGATTTACTTTCAAGCACAAGAATGAGGTGTTCGAGACATTCAAGAAGTGGAGAACAATGGTTGAGAACAGACAAGAAAGAAATTGAAGACGCCGAGATCCGATAACGGCATGCAGTATACGATGGTGCTTTCAAGGAGTTCTCGTGATCGAGGGAATTGTTCGACACCGACACCAGTCTACACCACGCCAGAATGGGGTCGCGAGAGATCGAACCAACACCGCGAAAAGGCGTGAGTATGCGATCTTATGCGTGATTGGGCAACGAATGGTGGGCGTAAGCGGTGGCTACAGCCTTGTTACATTGTGAACCGCTCACCACATTCGACATTGATGGTGATACACCCTATAGGGTGTGGTCGGGAGCATGCGATTATGATAGGCTCGTAATTTTCGGATGTACCGCCTACTATCACGCCAACGAGGGAAAGCTTGACGCGAGGGCCAAGAAGGCAATATTCTTGGGATATGCAGCATGAAAGGCTATCGCCTTTGGTGTACGGAAGATTCAAAGTTCGTGGTCGCAAGGATGTTACCTTTGATGAGAAATCCATGATTGCTAGGGGTCCAAGGATGATGGTGTTATGACCGGTGAGACCTCTAAGTCTCGTGTTATTGAAATAGAACCTAAAGACCAACTAGGTTCTAATCGTGCTCAAGTGGGAAGTCGTAGATGATGAGCTTGAGCAGAGGAGGTTCAACAGAAAATACACAGCACTACAACAACAAAGAACTGAGGATAATTTGGCTTCCACTAGGCCAAAGCGAGCATACAAGCGTAATCGGCCGGGGCTGATCAACCCCTAAAGCACTATGGGCGTGCTAATATGGTTGAATACGCACTCTCGGTGGAGGAGGACGAGCGGTCTCCTTCAAGGAAGCTATTCGACAAGGATAGTGAGAGTTGGTTGGTCATGATGGAGGAAGAGATGGAATCTCTTCTGAAGAATCATACATGGGAGGTGGTCCCATTGCCGTAGGAAGAAAAGCTATTGGTTGTAAGTGGGTGTATAAAAGAAAGGAAGATCTTCGTGAGCTCGGTGGTGTAAGATACAAGGCGAGGCTAGTGGCTAAGGGTTTTGCACGTAAAGAGGGTGTGGATTACAATGAGATATTTTCTCCTGGTGAAACACACTTCTATTCGGTGCTATTGAGTATTGTTGCTCATGGTGATTTTGAGTGGATCAACTCGATGTTAAAACACCTTCTTGCACGGAGACTTGGATGAAGAGATCTACATGCATCAACCCGAGGGTTACAAGGTTGAGGAAAAGGAGAATCATGTGTGTCGCTTGAGGAAGTCACCGTGATGGATTAAAGCAATCTCCCTAGAAGGGTACAAGCGATTTGACTCCTTCATGCTGAAGCATGGGTTTTCCGGCGATCATGATTGTTGTGTTTACATTCGAAGCTTCGGAGGTAATTTTATCTATCTTCTTTGTATGTGGATGACATGCTTATTGCTTCTAAGAGCGTGGTGGAGATAGATAGGTTGAAATCTCAACTTGGTGAAGAGTTCGAGATGAAGGACATGGGTGTTGCTAGGAAAATACGGGTATGGAGATTAGAAGAGAGCGCTTAATCGACGATTGTTCTTGAGTCGAAGGGCTACATAGAGCGGGTGATCGCGAGGTTCGGGATGCAAAGTGCTAAGTCGGTGGTGACTCCATTGGCTCCACACTTTAGGCTTCGGTAATCAATCTCCCACTACACGAAGAGAAGGCGACATGGAGCGTGTTCCCTATGCTAGTGCAGTTGGCGCTTAATGTATGCAATGGTGTGTACACCGCATATTTCACAGCGTTAGTGTGGTCGGTGATTCATGGCGAATCCGGAAAGGCGACCGGGAAGCAAAGGAAGTGGGTCCTCGTACTTAAAGGGTACAGTTGATACGAACTGTTTTGGTGGAGAAACATGTCAGATTGACGGGTTTGTGGACTCTGATTATGCGGGCGATCTAGATAGACGGCGATCTACTACTGGTTATGTATTTAAGATACATGGAGCTCCGGTTAGTTGGCGATCGATGTTACAGGCTACAGTGGCACTTTCTACTACAGAGGCTGAGTACATGGCCATGGCAGAGGGAGTGAAGGAAGCATTGTGGTTGTGGGGTCTTCTAGACGATTTGGGGATTGAGCAGGAAAACGTGAACTTGTGGTGTGACAGTCAGAGTGCAATTCACTTGGCGAAGAATCAGGTTCATCATGCTCGTACCAAGCATATCGATGTCAGGTATCATTTTGTGCGGGATGTCATTGAGGAAGGTGATATTTCTCTCATGAAGGTGCACACGAATGAGAATCCCGCGGACATGTTAACCAAGGTGGTCACAGGTAGTAAGTTTAAGCATTGCTTAGACTTGCTTCATATCACCGGTTGATTTGCCCAAGAGGGCATGACCTTCTGGCTGTAATGGGCAAGGTGGAGATGATTTGAGGTGAACTACGATGAGCTTGATCCCGGTGGGAGGGTAGGCAGTACCATGTGTAGTGGCCATGGATTGGCCCGATTGGTGATGGTGATCTCTAGATGTTCTTGGTGTTCTTCGGTGTTCGCCCAAAATTTGAGGTGAATCAAATGATGTACGAGGTGGAGAATTGTAGAACATGCACAAAAACATGCACAAGACAGCCAGTTCAAGAGTCGACTACTAGGCATTGTAGTCGACTACTAGGCATTGTAGTCGACTACTAGGCATTGTAGTCGACTACTAGGCATTGTAGTCGACTACTAGGCATTGTAGTCGACTACTAGGCATTGTAGTCGACTAATCTACAGCTCATTAGTCGACTAATATGAGTTGTAGTCGACTAATCAGATTATAGTCGACTAATCTACAGCTCATTAGTCGACTAATATGAGTTGTAGTCGACTAATCAAGGCATTCAAAACGGGTCTAATTAGGATTTGGTTTTAAACCCATTCGCTTAGAGGCTATAAATAACCCCTAACCCGATTGTTAGGGTAAGTTTCAAGCACGCTTTGGAGCGCCTTTGAGAGAGTTTGGTGCATCTTTGGAGAGGAGATCTTTGAGAGATTGAGAGGTTTGTTTTAGGGTTTCTTTGTGAGAACTTGTAATCCTAATTTGTATTCTCTTTCTATTAGTGAAAATCCTCCTTACCCCGTGGACGTAGGCAACTTGTCGAACCACGAAATCTCGTGGTCTTTACTCTTTTATTGTGTTTTTGGCTTTCCGCTTGTGGTGGTTTCTCTCGACGTTCTCATGGTCCATATTTATAGTTATATTATATATATATATATATATATATATATATATATATATATATATATATATATATATATATATATATATATATATATATATATATATAGAGCAAGGCTCTATGAACTTAAGTTCATAATGAATAGTGGTGTACTAACTTTTCTAACCACTCATCTTGCCTTAAGATTTGTGATGCACAAATCTCAAAGTGGCCTTTATATATTTCACGGATCCCAAAGCAAGATAAGTGGTTAGAAAAGTTGGTGCACTACTATTCATTATGAACTAAGTTCGAGCTTCGGTGGTGTAAGATACAAGGCGAGGCTAGTGGCTAAGGGTTTTGCACGAAAGAGGGTGTGGATTACAATGAGATATTTTCTCCGGTGGTGAAACACTTCTATTCGTGCTATTGAGTATTGTTGCTCATGGTGATTTTGAGTGGATCAACTCGATGTTAAAACAGCCTTCTTGCGGAGACTTGGATGAAGAGATCTACATGCATCAACACGAGGGTTACAAGGTTGAGGAAAAGGAGAATCATGTGTGTCGTTTGAGGAAGTCAGCGTATGGATTAAAGCAATCTCCCGGTAAAGCAAGATTTGACTCCTTCATCTTTGAAGCATGGGTTTTCGGCGATCATGATTGTTGTGTTTACATTGAAGCCAGCGGTAATTTTATCTATCTTCTTTTGTATGTGGATGACATGCTTATTGCTTCTAAGAGCGGGGTGGAGATAGATAGGTTGAAATCTCAACTTGGTGAAGAGTTGAGATGAAGGACATGGGTGTTGCTAGGAAAATCTGGGTATGGAGATTAGAAGAGGTAATCGGCGATTGTTCTTAGTCGGAAGGGCTACATAGATGGTGATGCGAGGTTCGGGATGCAAAGTGCTAAGTCGGTGGTGACTCCATTGGCTCCACACTTTAGGCTTCGGTAATCAATCTCCCACTCTGTGGAAGAAAAGGCACATGGAGCGTGTTCCCTATGCTAGTGCGGTTGGCGGTTTAATGTATGCAATGGTGTGTACGCCCGAGATATTTCCTGAAGCGGTTAGTGTGGTCGATGGATTCATGGCGAATCCGGAAAGGCGGGGAAGCGATGAAGTGGGTCCTCGTTACTTAAAGGGTACAGTTGATCTGATCGTGTTTTGGTGGAGAAACATGTCGAGTTGCGGGTTTGTGGACTCGATTATGCAGGCGATCTAGATAGGCGGCGATCTACTCGGTTATGTATTTAAGATACATGGAGCTCCGGTTAGTTGGCGTCGATGTTACAGCTATAGTGGCACTTTCTACTACAGAGAGTACATGGCCATGGCGGAGAGTGAAGGAAGCATTGTGGTTGTGGGGTCTTCTAGATTTGGGGATTGGCGAGGCGTGAACTTGTGGTGTGACAGTCGAGTGCAATTCACTTGGCGAAGAATCGAGTTCATCATGCTCGTACCAAGCATATCGATGTCGGTATCATTTCGATGCGGGATGTCATTAAGGAAGGTGATATTTCTCTCATGAAGGTGCACGAATGAGAATCCATGGACATGTTAAGGTGGTCACAGTGTAAGTTTAAGCATTGCTTAGACTTGCTTCATATCACTTCGTGTTAATCGCCCAAGAGGGCATGGCCCTTGGTAATGGGCAAGGTGGAGATGATTTGAGGTGAACTACGATGAGCTTGATCCGGTGGAAGTGCGTGGCGTGGCGGTGTAGTGGCGGTGGATTGCTGGATTGGTGATGGTGATCTCTAGATGTTCTTGGTGTTCTTACGGTGTTCGTCCAAAATTTGAGGTGAATCAAATGATGTGCGGTGGAGAATTGTAGAACATGCACAAAAACATGCACAAGCAGTTTCGAGGTTCGATGATCGACTACTAGGCATTGTATCGACTACATAGCTGAAGCGAAGCAAGTTTTGGTAGGAGCGAGTAGTCGACTACTAGGCATTGTAGTCGACTACATATGAAACGACGAAGGTGTATTTAGCGTTGGATGCGGTAGTCGACTAATGCGTATTATAGTCGACTAATCTACGATTCATTAGTCGACTAATATGAGTTGTAGTCAACTAATGCAGGCGATTCAAAACGGGTCTAATTAGGATTTGGTTTTAAACCCAATTCGTTTAGAGCTATAAATAACCCCTAACGATTGTTAGGGTAAGTTTCAAGCGTTTTGGGCGGCCTTTGAGAGTTTGGTGCATCTTTGGAGAGGAGATCTTTTGAGAGATTGAGAGGTTTGTTTTAGGGTTTCTTTGTGAGAACTTGTAATCCTAATTTGTATTCTCTCTTTCTAGTGAAAATCCCTCCTTACCGTGGGCGTAGGCAAATGCTTAGAACCGTAAATCGTGTCTTTACTCTTTTATTGTGTTTTTGGCTTTTCGTTTGTGGTGGTTTCTCTCGACGGTTCCATGGTCCGTAGCCCCTATAGTTATGGTATTATATATATATATATATATATATATATATATATATATATATATATATATATATATATATATATATATATATATATATATATATAAGTAAGGCTCATGAAACTTAAGTTCATAATGAATAGTGGTGCATTTTTTATCCTCATCTTGCCTTAAGATTTGTGATGCACAAATCTCAAAGTGGCTTTATATATTTCACGGATCCCAAAGAAGATAAGTGGTTAGAAAAGTTGGTGCATCACTATTCATTATGAACTTAAGTTCATAAGGTCTCTTATATATATATATATATATATATATATATATATAGAGCAAGGCTCTATGAACTTAAGTTCATAATGAATAGTGGTGTACTAACTTTTCTAACCACTCATCTTGCTTTGGGATCCGTGAAAGATATAAAGGCCACTTTGAGATTTGTGCATCACAAATCTCAAGGCAAGATAGTGGATAAAAAAGTGCACTACTATTCATTATGAACTTAAGTTCATAGAGCCTTACTATATATATATATAGGCTAAAATACCGATTGGCATTTTAAATCGACCATAAATGACAATAGAGCATTTTAAATAGCTCGGACTACAATAAGGCCTCATAATTGTTCAAAATGACAATAAGACCCATATTTTCACGGGACTCAGACTGACTCCCTCTCCCTCCCTTCAAGCTCCCAGCCTCCATGGTGACCTCCCTCTCCCTCTCCTCCACGAACCCAAACTTATCAAACCCAACAACCAAAACCTCTCGTCTTCACCCTCAACCTCTTCAAGTCCTCCTCGGAGCTCTAACTCCGCCCTCGCCCGCTTGGCCCATGAGAAAGATAGTCCACAACATCAAAACCTCAAGAAACTTCTGGGTGTAATGGGCAAGGTGGAGATGATTTGAGGTGAACTACGATGAGCTTGATCCCTGGGAGGGCATGCAGTACCGCTGTAGTGCCACCGGATTGGCCCTGGATTGGCTGATGGTGATCTCTCTAGATGTTCTTGGTGTTCTTCGGGTGTTCGTCCAAAATTTGAGGTGAATCAAATGATGTACGAGGTGGAGAATTGTAGAACATGCACAAAAACATGCACAAGACAAGCGGGTTCAAGAGTCGACTACTAGGCATTGTAGTCGACTACATCAGAAAGCGCATGTAAAGCAAAAGTTTCTGGGAACGAGTAGTCGACTACTAGGCATTGTAGTCGACTACACCGTAGACCGACGAAGGTGTATTTCTGCGTCCGAAAGTAGCCGACTAACTCGTATTATAGTCGACTAATCTATTCATTAGTCGACTAATATGAGTTGTAGTCAACTAATCAGGCATTCAAAACGGGTCTAATTAGGATTTGGTTTTAAACCCAATTGCTTAGAGGTTATAAATAACCCCTAACCCGATTGTTAGGGTAAGTTTCAAGCACGCTTTGGAGCGACCTTTGAGAGAGTTTGGTGCATCTTTGGAGAGGAGATCTTTTGAGAGATTGAGAGGTTTGTTTTAGGGTTTCTTTGTGAGAACTTGTAATCCTAATTTGTATTCTCTTTCTATTAGTGAAAATCCTCCTTACCCCGTGGACGTAGGCAAATTCGTCAACCACGAAATCTCGTGTCTTTACTCTTTTATTGTGTTTTGGCTTTCCGCTTGTGGTGGTTTCTCTCGACGGTCATGGTCCAGCCTCTATAGTTATGGTATTATATATATATATATATATATATATATATATATATATATATATATATATATATATATATATATATATATATATATATATATATAGTAAGGCTCCTATGAACTTAAGTTCATAATGAATATGGTGCACCAACTTTTTATCCACT